>JAACJT020000105.1:20238052-20264724 GCA_009936485.2 Gymnarchus niloticus | reverse complement strand
TCATGTCTACTGAAACAGTGTTTGTCCACCTCCATGTTTACTGAAGCAGTGTTTGTCCACGTTCATGTCTACTGAAACAGTGTTTGTCCACCTCCATGTTTACTGAAGCAGTGTTTGTCCACATTCATGTCTACTGAAAGTGTTTGTCCACCTCCATGTTTACTGAAACAGTGTATCTCCACCTCCATGTTTACTGAAGCAGTGTTTGTCCACGTTCATGTCTACTGAAGCAGTGTCTCTCCACCTCCATGTTTACTGAAACAGTGTATGTCCACCTCCATGTCTACTGAAACAGTGTTTGTCCACCTCCATGTCTACCGAAGCAGTCTGCAGGCTGCCTTTCACACTGTACAGTACTTCCAGAAACGAGAACCCTGTATGATTTAGTAACTGACAACTAATTTTATTTTTCTTGTGGTACAACTGACAAAATCTTTTGTCAGAGCTGCATAAAAACTTACCAATTAGTTAAAAGTTGGCCAGTTATTCTATTAGTACGGCGATACACATCCATTAGAATACTAATTCAAAATGACAGCCCCTGATTCGATCCTGGTCATGGTCACAGTGAATAAAGGTGACATGCTCTATGAAAATGTGGTCGGGAAAAACACCTCTGAGCAGGAACAGGAAATTCTGGCCCTTGCCTCATTAAGCAGCAGCAATGGTCGTCAGCTTCATTCTACATGATCTGCCGCAGGATCCCAGCGCGTTTCTTTGAAAGCCATTTTTCATTCTCGATCATTTCGTTGGGATTTTCCAAGAAAAATGATACACTGGGAGCCACATTAAGTTATCATTTAGAAGGTCTGCGGTTGAAGACAATTCCTCAGATTTGCCTCTGGCCAGCCAGAACAAAGCAGTTGATAAGTGTGCTTGTGTATGAAACGCAAAGACTTCTCCAGTTTTGCACTGGTCAGACTTCTAAAAGTTACAAGTTGTATCATATTGTATTCTACAATGTGGCCTTGGAGGAGAAAGCATGGAAAGTTTCGATGTACATTGTAAAATAACAATAAAGATACTCTATTCTAATAATAATCATCATCATCATCCTCATCTTCATTGCCATCATCATCATATTATTAGTGGATAAGCTTGAACCAATGATTTGGTAGCATAGAAAGACTTAAGCAGATGGCAAACTATGTGTACTGAAGTTGTGTTGTTTTGGAGCGTGACAAACACTCGTGTCACTCGCTTGGCCCATGCGGGACAGACCCAAACAGCACACACGATGCAGCGCCTGCAGCACTCTGATACAAAACCGCAAGTAGGTGAACACGGAGCTAATTACACCTCACCCATCACTGCAGATCTGCTGTGAAGAGAAACCACATCAAACCAGGAGGAGAGTCAGGGCGGGACAGGGGAAGAGGGTCTTGGTGCTATCTCTACCCCCTTATCTGTAAGGCGTGAGCTCCAGGCAAAACAATAGTGTGAACAGCTAACACAGGCACGAATATTTTGAACGCTATGCATGCAACATTCAGACGCAAGTCCAGCAGTAAGCAGGGACCTTAGAAAGTAGCCACAGATAGAATTACACCAAGGGTTAGTCGAGTGGCCTGCTGATCAAAACCTCCTGCTTGGCAGCAATGCTGTTGAGACACAGCTGACCTGACCGAAACCATTTTTGAGCAAAGACACTAAGAAGCACTTTTTCTCCTAGGATACCGGTCTAAGGGCCTAACATTCTGGACATCTGGGTCTGGTCATGGTGAGGAAAAAACACCCACGATGGAATGTTAGGTTCATGCTTAAGGACTGGCTGCCTTATTTGACTTGTGGTGGTACCTGCAGAGTTTAACTGTAGATTAGATGTGGAAAAAAAATGTTAAATTACTGGTAAAATTACTTTCATTATGGTAAAAGGCACAATAGAGGAATATTGTATCCTGCTGTTTTTTTCACGCAGGTTGAACTTGTATTATTCAAAGGGTAGTCTTGTATTTACTTGTATTATTATTTTTTTTTTATTTCCTCCAAAATGAAGCTGTCTTTCACATAGATATGAACCATTATAAAGAACAAAGTGACTCTGTATAATTTTTTTAAACCAAGAACCCCCAGATCCAAATTTACCCAAGTTAAGGACAGAATTGCCTTCCGTGTGGAGGATGGAGCTTGGGTATTTCTTCTTCCAGAGGAAGCAACCTCTCTTCACTCTGACTGGGGGTCTCCTTTAGTCTTTTTCATGATGCGTGACAAGGTAGACATGCACGAGAATACTCAGTGCTTCACGTTTTTGTTAAATGCATGAATGTCAGAGTAGTGACTTCACTGCACTGCATACACATTAGAATTCCTCCCTTCAAGCCTTAAAGAGACTTGTACTGATGTACTTATGTACTTAAGGGATGTAGGCCTACTCCAGGCTAACAGATTCTGGTTACCTCATTTTAATAAAATGACGAGCACAAATAGCTGCAAATTTTTAGCAGTTTTATGGAATGATCTCTCTGGTCAGGTGCAGAACTCAGCCACACTCCCTTGTTAAGTCTAGAGTAAAAACCTACCGTTTTATTCATGTTGTGGGCCAAGGATTTGCATCAGAACAGGACTCTTCCATCTCTTGATTTGGTCCTGTCTCAGGTCACCCTCTATCCCATTCATCAGTCTGAGACTTAATCCTCAGTTGAGGTTTTGTTAGCTCAGTGCCCGCTGCTTCCTGTGAAGCCATCTGGTCTGGAGCTAACAGATCATAAACTGGACCCAGACAACTGGCTCGCAACAGTGTCTTGAGAACGTATCCACATGCTGGATGAGCCAGTGCACTGAGACAGATGTCTCCATGATCCCACTCTCAGCCCCTCACTCCAACATCTGGATCACAGACCTGGTTCCATAATTGCAATATCCAGCTACTGTCATCAATAATCTTACCTATAGCTTTTATTTGTATTTGTCTTTATATGCATTAATCACATCTTACAGGAATACTGTTCAATCACCTTCTTTGAATCGATCAAGGAATTATTTTTTCAATGCTTTCCGGTACTGGCATTTTTTGTTATTCTGTTTTTAAATTCTACATAAAACACGTATGACTGTAATGGCTTTTGTAAGAACTTGCCTGTACCTGTAAAACGTAGATTAATGAATAAAAATTGATTCACTTATTGACCCCATTTGATTTTCTCTTTCTAAAAACCTCACACTCATTATATGACAGACCTTCCGGGAAATGAGTGATTTAAAAAAAAATCATTTAATAATTTTCAGTAAATATTGGTCGATCCAAATAAGTCTCACACATTAAAGTTATGGGTTCAAAGTCTGCTATCAGTCAATAGGCCAGATATAGCTGGAGATGTTTATTACTTCTTGCGTGGTGGTGTTACTGAACCTCACAGTGCATCCACACATTAGGATGGTGCTTAGGTAAAACTCTCTTTACTCATCTCCTCAAATGTGCACCGCTGAGCCACAAAAGTTTCATGTTGCGTGACCTAGCAATGTCATTGCCTTTAAGCTGAGAAGGTGACACAATCAGAGAGCAATGTCACCTTTGACAGATCTGTCCAAGATGCTGAAGTTCAAAGTTGTGAAAAATCTCTTTCATCTTGCTTGATTTTCGTTGATTCCCAAGTTTTTAACTGTTCAATATTTACTGCAGATAAACACATTATCTCACATTAGCTGCTTGACCTGTGTTTGTCCAGGGACCACACCGATCCCCTTTCAGGAAATGAGGTTCGAGTTACAACCATGCTACATGACCACAAAAATAACCAAGCACCTGCAGGGCTTTGCCCATCTAGCCAGGAGTGGGCTTATCAAGTGAAAACCAAAGCCTCACAGTTACATATGAAGTAGAAGCTGCTGCAGAATTGATGCTTACTTGTTCAAGATTTTCAGTAAAAATCAAATTTCATATAATAAATTCAACATACGAGCTTTCTACTTCATTGTCTGTATGTCAGAAAAACCCAAGCCTTGCCAACATCCTTGGTGCCACCTTTGCATTCTAGATTCCGAGTAAGCCCCACCACCGATCTGGCTGTGTTTACACCAGAGCAGCCCCCTAATTACCTCTATGTCTCAGTCAGCTCCCTATGGGACTTGTTCAGGCTACGCACTAAACCACGTTAGAAAGCGATAGCAGAGACCCAAGCTTATCTAAATCTCTCAGCTAATTTCTCTCCATCATCTCCTTTGAGTTTTCGTCCGCCTCCTCTTTTGTGCGTCTCACAATAATATCTTCTCTTCAGACAAAAGGCAGATGTCTCTGAAACAATTGGGGGAGAGAGGTTGTCTCTGGCTGTGGGTTGCCTCTCTGCGGTGCTCTCGCACTGTCTCTGCACGGTATTTCGAATACCTGCTGGGAAGCCTTTGTTGTGCTTCTGAGGGAATGGGGGTATTTGAGTTAGATCTCTCCGATTGCTTTTGAATCACGCGTATATATCTGATGCTATTTCATCCTGGAGTCTTTCATGCTGACAGTGTTGTTTATGCATGGGCTGCAGCTTGGAAACCGCCCCTCGTTCTCTGCTCTGCCTAAGGACGCCAGGGAGCATGGCTGACCGTGGAGCACAGCAACTTTTTCGCTGTTTTGGATCTAAAATGGAATAACTTCACGCAAATTCAGTGTTGATCCTATGTGTGATTTTCCATTCCAAATGATGTCCTTCCCACAGTTAGTTGTGCACTTACAAAAGTATATTAGATACCTTTGTCAGTCAAATGATAACATCTATAACAATAACATCCATTTAAAAAAATACAAAGAAATCTTAAGCCTCCCACAATGAGGATTTAACCATCCTGACCTCATTTGTCTCTCTCTCTCCAGCCATCCTCGATTAATGGGATTCTCTTATTTAGGGAATACACTGGTCCTCCAAAATCCCCACTCTTTATTCTTAAGTGCATAACTAGTCCAACATCCCATTGATAGGTGTTTTTTTCTTTATCATGGAACCTGGCCTCTGGAGCTTATAGACGACTAAGTTTTCCATCCTGTCCAGCTCTGCCTCCCAGGGCCTGTCCTAGTTGATAACCAGGTCCAGAGTGTTTCAGCTCTGCTAGACTCCAACACTCGGGCCACAGGGCAGACGGACTGGCAGATTAATCTGTGCCGGGTGAAGGCCTCAGCTTATCGACGCTCTGGGAAAGTCAAGAGGCAGCGAGAGAGATAGCATCCAGTCCCTTCTGTTATGATTACTTTACAGCTTTATTGGCGCTGTAGCTGGGTGTCGGTCCCCCTGCCTGAAAGTACGGTCCAGAGAAGACATGCACAGGCCATCAGGTCCGTAGAGCAGCACCGGGTAAACACCGACTGCAACCAGATGGCTCTCCACCAAGCAAAATCATCCTTACATGGGCCTAAGGTAGAAAAAGTTCAAAGGAGGATGTTACTACTTTAAATACACCACCGTTTACACATGCCATTCAGAAAACAAGATGTTCAGAATACTTAACTGTCTTTCAGTAGCGAAACAGACATGCCTTTCTAACTGTCTTTCTCTGTGTATTCAGCCCATGTTTGCATTCTTCAGCATGCATTGGAAATGATTAAAGGCTGGAAAGGGACTTTAGCTAAAAGTGCATCCCGTTCACATCACTGCTGTAACATGATGAAAATAAGTTTAAATTTGATATTTATGTAATACGGCTGTAATGCATGAAGCAGATGTTTTATGCCACATGTGGCCTGTATACATTACATGATGTTCGTTATAGAGTATGATACACAAAAGTCACCAAACAGTTTATTTGTGAATAAACAGTAACACGAAACTTTATAAGATGGTCTAAGTGGGAAGAGAAAACAGAGATGGCTGTGTGACAAACTGCTCCACGATAAACAAAACAGCCTACAGCTCTCAGAATCCACTATACACAAGCACTTTGCCCAAAATGCATGTGTTGACATCACCGGGAAGGATCAGACACCCACCCTCGTCTGCAAAGGTCTGACCATCGCGTATCTCAGCTCAAAGTGAATAAAGCACGAACAAAAGCCGGTGTGCTGAATGGTGCAAGCTGAGCGTCCATGATGACATCGGTCAGGCTGAATGTCCTCTTTACACATAACTGTCTGCCCTGAATGTGTGTATGTGAGTTTGGCTGAATAAGAGCTCAGGTGTGAGTACACCCATTTTACACTCCTGCCTTGTATCGGAAAGTACAGAGCCAGATAAAAGCTGCATGTGCTTATATTCTCCTGTTTTGCTCGCTAAAACCTTACCTCATCAATCAAATGGCTCCAAGTTCAAAGTCAATGGAGGAACATCTGTTGCAAAAAATTACTTGACTAAAAATCTCAGTATGTACCAAGCAGTAAAAACGTATTTAAATTCAAAGAATTACAGTCCCTGTAAGTCACTAAGGACATGAGCATTCACTTTCAAAAGAGTGACATATTTTTCGTTCAGGTTATGCAATATTACACCGTCTGTCACACGGATGCCGGTCCATGCTGCCCGCAGCAACATTTTACGGAGATATGAAATCTTTGCAAAAGATCAGAAGTTAATCATGGAGCAAGTGCTTTACGAAGATAACCCATCCTCCAAAATCCATGCTAACTGTCTTTCATTTTAGTGAACGAGCAGGTTTGCTCGGACCTTGATGTTCAACCCAACAAACGGACAGAATGTAAACCAGCAGATTCCTGCAAGGTGACCCTTCAAAAGAGATGGCAAAGCCAGCGCCAGAAGACTCAGAGGACCTGTGCCGGCGGGCGGATTATGTCGTGCCATCTCGTGAGCATGGCTGCTGATTCTCTGGCAGCTTCATGCGGCATGACACGTGCGTTGCCAGTTGCTCGCGGTTGGGCGGGGATCAGCAGTACCTCCTGTCATCTCATTTCTCACAGGGAGGATGGGGTGGAGCTGCTGATTGCGTGTGCCGCCAAAGCACCATCAGCCGCTGGTAATGGGACTGGGTTTCCAGGCAACTTGTTGCCTGATGCTAAATAAACTCTGGCATGTGGCATGGAAACCAAACACCACCACCGCTCTCGTCTCTCACCGGATGAAGGGTCATGCACCAAAAGGGCCGACAACCCTGCCCTCCCATCCTGCTGGGATCCCGGACCGGATTAAGGCTGTCGCCATTCAACATCCAGCGCACCACATTGTCAAGGAATGATGCCCTTTAGTACCATGACAATGAGGGAAATGAGGGACACACAAAGCTGAAACTCCCCCAACATTAAAACAACATTCTTATCAGTTACAATATTTCTTGGGAGAATAATCAAAGAACTATTATAGTGCCATACCTCATTATTCACTACAACCAAATGGAAATGAAATCAGCTCAGCCAGACATCCCCCGGGTCCTCAGTTGATTAGTCTCTGAGAGGCGGTTAAAGCGGGCAAAACTCCTGCCGCACCATCCTGCTGCCTTCACAAGGGGTCAGAACATAACGTGTATCACGGCGAAGCGTCTGACAGGAACTGATATGACGCCTCCCTGTCGTCGTACATTCAATCTGGAAGCCGACTCAGCTTGGATCAATGAATCCCTGCAGCAGAACACAAGGAGAGGCCAGCGGCTGCCTGGACTGCCCATAGTAAGCAATGAATATATTACCACAAGGTGGTGGAGCAACACATGCTTCTGTGTGATAAGCTCTTCAATTTGGCTGTTTCAGGTCTGGGAGAAAAAAACATGGCTAGATGGACCCACAGGGGTAAAGGCAGATGGGACACATGCTAATCAGACTGGTCCACATCCACATTTCACAAGGGCACTGGTAAATAGAATAGCATACAATACAGATCGCTGTGTTCCAGGTTGACCTCAGCACAGGCTCAGTGGCCACCTTATTAGTTACACCTGTCTACTGCTGGGTAGGACTTCCTTTTGTCTACTGAGCAGCCTAAATTTTCTGAGGCATGGATTCAACAAGACATTGGAAAGTTTCCTCATGGAGTTTGGTCCATGGCATTTTTGCATTTGACATCCTGTTGGCTGTACCGAGTCTGGTCATTCTCCTCTGACTGCTGTCATTATTAAGGTCTTTTTACCCTCAGAACTTCACTGACTGGATCTATTTTTTATCACATCACCTTTTGTAATGCCTAGCTACTACACTCCTAAAAGTCCCAGGATGGTGCAACCACCGGATGCTGCACCAACAATCATAACGCGTTTAAAATCATTTAGATCAGGTGCATCACTATTTCAAAGTGCTTAACAATCCTCAACCTTTTCTGCATCATCCATGTATTGCGTTGCCAATACGTGATATCAGAATGAAGTGGCCACTGAGTGTAAAACCATAAGAGGTGCAGAAAGACACAGTGCCCTCATAAATATGCCCAGTTGTAATTAAGTTCTCATCTTTTAATTATTTTGCCAGATCTGTCATCAGTACAATGATAAATTAATCTGGGAGCATATAAATAACTCATACCAGTGGATCCAACCACCAGTGAAAGTTTGATTACAAAGTCAAGCTCAGGGTAGAGTCTTGTTTTCTTTCATTAAAATGAAAAGAAAGCTGCAGGAATGACATAATGCTTTAACGATCCCCAAGAACCTAATGAGAACATCTACTCTGCTTCATAAAAGTACAATATTTATTCAGTTTGTAGCAGAATGCACAAATTTGCAGCTAACATAAGCTCTTGCATGATAGGCTATTTGGCTTACAGACACTAGAAATCTCAGAGTCTGCACTAATTCACAACCTCATCACCTGGTGGTTAGTCTTTCAGTATGTTTAAACAAAATCAATGCTGGCTGATTGAGTCACATAACTGCCTTAATTGCAGATAATTCTGACTCACTTAATCAGTAAATAGCTGGTCAATCTGAGTTAATTCACAGAGGATGCCGTAGAATAGAGATGTATTTTCCTGGACCATTAAACTTAAAGTCAGGCAAGGGTCACTGAGCCAGAAACAAAGCCTTCCTAACTCAATCACATACCAGCACAAATTAGACAAATGATTTTTAAAAGCAAAACATAATATATAGATCTTTACTAAGGTAAAAAAAATTGAAATTGCATGGTAAACTTCCCTTTGGAACATCCCTTTGGATGCAATTAAGTTTGTCTGAAACCCTGTCCTGACAGCAACAGTAATTCTGATGGATCAGATATTGGGTTCACAGACTTTGATGATCTTGGCCTCAAAATCACTCTTCATTCTCCACCTCTGGTCTTTGAAAGTCCTACTTTAATTCCAGTCCCCTTGCATTATAGACGTTGACCCTGAAACTGTCACAAGTGCAGAAATACATACTGCTGGTCATGCCATGTATACATTTAGGGGGGACACTCTCCATGCGTCTCCAATTTCTCTCTGTCATTCAGTGCAAATAGTTATGGGGGTGTGAAATGGCCCAACCCCGAATTCAATAGGCATCACCAAGATGGCAGCTGCTAGTATGATTATAGATGTGAGGTTCAGAACCTACTGTCTGTCAAAGGACTCATAATGATCAGACTCTAGCCAAAGATCAGGGATGATGGCGCTGTAATGGCAAACAGAGTCTGTGTGTTCATCCACTGGAGGACTCAAGGTACAATGAACAGAATGGACCGCTGTGCTTGTACTCAGAATGGCAGGTTCTCTTGGAAACAGGCTCCAACAGCAGTATGGTTTTGGAGTCAACAGTCGACAAGTTTGATTTAAAATAGGATTAATACAGAATATTATAACTGGACATGATATGCTTTACCAGTGAGGTCAGCTTTTGATTTCTAACAACTGAACTGAACTAGAGTGTGTATGTGTGGTTGAGCCCTGAGATGGTTTGGCATCCCATCCACCGTGTCCTACTCTTTGTGTGCTAGGCTGCCTGGGATAGACGCCAGGCGCCCCCACAACCCTGAATAGGACAAAGTGGTTTGGAAAATGGATGGATGGATGGATGGATGGATGGAACAGAACTAAAAACAGATTAGCTCTCAATTTTAATTTGTTCAGGAAGTAAACAACAGATTGACAAGCCGTGCAAATGGCAGTTGAAAATGTTCAAATCGAACTCATGAATGCATTATTTTCACTGCATGCTTTCCAAATAATTTAGTAACTGTAATTCAGGTTCCATATTGTTTTTGCAATTCCAAAACATCTCTCGAGAAAAACTGTAGCATTTTCAAAGTAATGATCACAAACAACCATTCAGGCCGGCTGCAGACCATCATGACAAAAGAAACATTAGTAATTCATAAGAAAAAAGCACATCCAAAGCAGTAAATCTGGACTGCTGCTGTGGCTGCAGCTGTGCTGTGCGCCCCCTGGTGTTTCACGTTGGTCTAATGGCCTGCACTGCTCTTCCTCCTCCTCCTCCTCCTCCTCTCACCTCCCACAGCTAGTCCTACTTCTCCCTAGCTTATCGTTCTCCAGGTTGTTGATGTATAAATATTTATCAGCCCAGAAGAATTCAGCACACATCATTTCCAAGTGCCCTTTTTGAAGTGACCAGGTTGGAAAAGGAACCAGGTCAGACGCCTGCAGGGAGGGTGTGTATAAAGGATTGAGCGTCTGTGGAGTGAAACTGAACTTCTGGGCAACTGTCACATGGGTCTTAAGAAGAAAAACATGCAGCTCAGCCTCCCGCTGGCTTCCTTTAGTAACGCCAAAGCCGCTGCTGGGGGTTAGCTTGCCTTTTTGGGGGTGTCATTAGCTGTAGTGGCACTTCTTTGTTTCAGAGGTGAATGAAAGAGGAAAACATCGAGAGATCCAGAGATGAACAGAGCACTCCCGTAGGAGGAGAAGGGCTTTCTACGACAAAGCTCAAACCCCCTGTGTTTTTGTTTGTTGGCTTTCTGAAAGACCACTTTCCTTTGTGTTCTTACTCCACGACCAGGACCCTGTGGTCATGCCAGCATCTTCAGAACGCTTATGTTTCTAACTATTTTGCTGTCAAGTTACTCTGATTGATTTAACTTCAAGTGAGTTTCACATTTAAACCAGCACCGACTTTACAAAGGTTGGCCTAGTCTTCATGCTGGGAGGTTAAATTCTTTTAGTCAATGATAGAGTCGTTTTATTGTTGATTTATATGAACTAGGCCAAAACACCCAATCAGTTCATCCTAAAAATAATCAGTTCAGACAGTGAAATGTATCCTTGTCTACTTTAAGTCTGAAATCTAGTACATTCAAAGTGAAAAATATTTGCTGTCCAAAACAATGACCAAGTTTCTGCCTCATCAATTATAAGCTAGTAATGCATCTAGCTGGTGTGGCCCAGACAACTCCTGACACTCCCTGAATGACTGGTTCTTCTCTGGAACATAAAACAGATAATACCCTCAGGTAACCAGGTACCAGATTGTCACCGGTAGGGGTTTTTATTTTGTTTTGTGTTAAGCTGCACACAAATTATTCTTTAGTTCTGCCTGACTCTTCTCTTCTGTAGTGAAATAGTGATGATGTCATTATAAGAGTGATTTATAAATGTTAATGCTCATTCTGAGGACTTCCATATCTCAAAGAAGGCCTGTTACATCTGTAAAGCACTAGGGATATCCCCACCCCTGATTAGACTCATTGATGCTGTGACTTCCTTCTGTCACTTTTCTGGAAACCATGAGGAGATGTCTGTGATTCCGTTTACATGACCTGTATGCCCGGCTGTTGTTTAGAGTGCTCTAGTAAGAATATTTGAGGCCATCATGAACATATTAGCGTTTCCTGTGTGGACAGGGAAACACCCAGAACGAGACACCTCAACATGAGGAATACAAGGAAGTCGACAGGAAGATATCCCAGCTACAGGGATAGACAGAGTCAGAAAATTATGACCACCTAGACCAGGGGTGTCAAACTTCGGTCCTGGGGGGCCACTGTGGGTACAGGTTTTCGTTCCAGCCAATTCCTGCTTTTATGTGAACCCCTATCATTTAATCATGCACTCCATCATTCCATACTTACTGTGTCAATAAACACATTCTCAGCAGGGTTTAGTTGTCTTTTAAAGATTTTTTTTTAAAGGGTAAGATGTTGCTTCTTAATATTACTTGCATTTCTCAATTTGTTGCTAATTATCGCAGCAGTGGAAACACAAATTAGGTTATTGGTGCTCTTTAGGCCCTAATGAGCAGCAGTGACCTAAGCTGTGTCCACTACTGTGATAATTAGCAATTGACACAGGCCACAGAGAAACTGCAGGTAATACCTTTTTTAATGAACTAACTTAATGTCCTTTGACAAACTCTGGAGAGTCAAGCTCCCTTTTAGGTCCGTTATTGACAATAAACATAAAATGATGGAAATAAGGGCATGATTAAATGATAGGGGTTTCACGTAAAAGCAGGAATTGGCCAGAATGAAAACCTGCACCCACAGCGGCCCCCCAGGACCGGAGTTTGACACCACTCCGCAGGGAATTTTTACTTTAAGATCTTGTTTAGGAATGTCTCATACAATATATATTTTAAAAAACAAAAAATATAATTAAAACTAACATCATAAGATAGATTGAGTTCTGCCATGCTAGAAGAAGACGGTTTGTGAATTATCCATCCATATTTTATCTGGTTATTCTGGTCAGGGTCACAGGGGACACAGATGACACAATCAGGATGGGATGCCAGTCCATCACTGGACATATATGCTGTATGCACACACTTTACAGGCAATTTAGGGTCACCAGTTAGCTTCGCTGTACATCTTTGGACTGTGGAAAGAAACTTGAGCATCCGGAGAAAATCCACGCAACAAAGGGAGACTGTGCAAACTCTACACACACAAGAGATGGGATTTGAACCCAAAAGCCCTATGGTGTGCGGGAACAGTGCAACTGACTGAGCCACCCCTTTGTAAACTATTGGTAGGTTAAATCATCCTTCAATAATGACAAGAAAAAATACTGGTGATAATGATTAAACATGTCCTTAATAAGTAATTTTCGTTTATGTTCTAAATCTATCAAAATGCAAATAATTTGAGTTGATATTAATTTAGGTACAGATTTCCAAATTGTAGGCCATATCCAAGGAGTGTTAAAATGAGTGGAAAATCAACCACCAGCACAGATTAGTAAAGAATAAAAAAGTTAGTTTGTCTGTGAATAACTCCAAAGTCTCCAGTAGGGCTGCCTCACAAATTTCCTGGCAGAGGTTGTCCTTGGTGAGCATGTTCAATCTTTTTACCCTGTGTTGGTATCCTGGATGCAATAATCAGGAAAGTTCTGGGTGCAGACTGGCAGATGTTCCAGTGCGGGTACAAGTTGTGACACTGTGGTATTACGAAACAAGAGATGTAGCGGTTAGTGAGTCAGTTGGCCAGTTCTTCAGAGAGCAGTCAGGGAACAATGTGCTTGCAGTTATCTGAAAACGTCAGGGAAAGAAGACAATAAAGACTGTCCGTGAGTGCACAGAAAACCAGCAAGCTGCCTACTGCTCGAGCCCAGATTTAGCCTACCTCCTCCATTATACTCACACCAAACTAACACATCTGCAAGGAGTTTACTAAAGTGGGCGCCTTTTACATTTAATTACACATGTAACACAAAGTGCTTTGAAGATTTATTCAGCCTGTGAAATACGTAATGTACGAAAGAATAAAAAGTAACTTGTGGAAATGTTTTTGGCAGATGCGTGTAAGAAATGTATTAGTAAATTTATCTAGAGAAGCAGTCAGGCAACACAGTGATAGGAAGGCGCATACGGGATGGGCAGGAAAGGGAATTCAGGAGCTCGGTGGAGGACGGTGTTGAGAGGTGAAAGAAGAACCTGCTGTAGCTCAACACTGGCAAAACCAAGGTGGTGTTAGACTTCATGAGCTCTACAGGCACCCTGACCCCGATCCCTATTAATGGAGAGGACATAGAGCTAGTGGATACTCACAGGTTCCTGGGTGTACAAGAAGGACTTGAACTGTGTCTACTTCTTGAGGAGGCTCAGGTTCTTTGGAGGTCAAAGCTGAAGGAGCTTTTCAGTTATAACTGGTGCCATTTTCTATGCTGTAGTATGCTGGGACTACAGTTCGATTCAATTCAATTCAATTTTATTTATATAGCACCTTTAACAAGGAGTACTGTTACAACTGTTACAAAGTACTTTACGTAGTCCCGGGCCCAAGGTCCCCAGAGAGTAAGCTGATCAGTGGCAAGGAAAAACTCCCTCAGGAGGAAGAAGTCCTTGGGAGGAACCAGACTCAAGGGGGAGGCCCATCCTCCTCAGGCCGGCACCGGGCAGAACAGGGTCATTAATACAACATATGGAGAACAACAAGGAAGTAGAACAATCACACAGACAGCAGCGTATTGGAAGAGTCAGTCAGGTGACTGGGTTAAAGAACATGTTCAGTAGCTCAAATAACTGGAAGCCAGTCGGGATGAACAAATGACGGGGAGGGAGGACACAGTAGATGACCAGACGAATAGGGGGATCTCTTGAAGTGCATGAGGAGGGCAGTAACTTAAATCTTTTTTTTTTTGTACCTTGGGGGTTGTCACAGAAGTAATTTTGTAGTGTTTACAATGACAATAAGGAGCTTGAACTTGAACTAATTTAAAAAAGCAAAGTGATTACAGTAAAACAAGAACTCTGGCAGGACTGTATATGGCAACATAACTATGAGGGAGAGGCCGGTGGACATATAGGCATGAGGAGTTGGTGAACGCTGGCAATCCAACAACACACAGCAACATGTGAAGCAGGAGTGACAGCACTGACAGAACAGTTCATCCATATTCAATGGCACTGATCCCCACCCAGCTCTACACCTCATACCACAGCCTAGCTGCGGAGTGAGTGACTACCTAAGGTTTCTGCAAGCTACACTAAACAGGTGTGTTTAAAGCCTAGACTTAAAGATAGAGAGTGAGCCAGAATCCCGCACTGCTGCTAGAAGACCATTCCACAGCTGCGGAGCTCGTAACCTAAAGCGCTGTAGCATTACAACAGCAGAAGCAAGTAAATTAAACTAATTAGAATGGCTGCTTCCTCTGCTCAGTGAATCTGCACAGACACTACAATGAGTCTCACAGCAAACCTCAACCACCACATAATCATGGGTGCTGCTGGTACCACATCTTGATTTAATCTGTTCTTGATCAGGGCCTTGTGGTTATCCAACTTGAGAATTGTCTAGATCTAATGTACTGGTAGTCCAGAGGAACCAGAAGAAACACCTAAGCAAACTAACTAACTAACTAACTAACTAAGGCAGTCATGAGGAAAGTTCTGTTTAATTGCATGCCACGTTCCTATGTCAGATCTATGCTAAACTTTTGACTCAGCACACAACCCACCTCATTTCCACCTCATCTAACCTTCTCTTCTACCGTTGCTGTGACCATCTAGTCTTTGGCTGGACTATGGCATTTTCTGATACTCTGAGAGGTCCTTAATATTACCTCACTTATGTGTTTAAGCACTTATCAGTCTCCGCCCACACCCACTAATAAAGGCCCGTGGATGACCTGTAGATGCTCTTGCAGACATTAATCCATCCAATAGCTAATATCATATTTCATCAAAAGTATTTCATTAGTAGAGAGATTTCCCAGTTGAGATCCTCGATAACGGAACTATTAGAAAAAGTTCCGAACTGAGCCTATAGGTCAGCTCTTATTTGCAGCACAGATCAGATCAGAAGCTTCACAAACTTTAGGGTGTAGATAAATTCGCTGCTGTATGCTGTTGTGGTTATTATTATTGCCCATCCATTATTAGTATTGTTTGCAGTAACAGTAGTGCTTCTAGTAGTATTGTGTAGGATGGTGGAAGGCATGGACATCCAGTGTAAGTGAGGACAGGTGTTTGGATGTATGCAGGGGACCATGCATTCTAGTGCAGGCTGATCCCTGAGAAGACATGGCATCGCACAGAAGGAAGAGCATGGCATTCTGGGTTCAAGTTGCATACCTACTGAGAGGAAGAGCAAGAACACATCCCAGCATTCCAATGGCATACTCATCCTGGAACTGCATTGGCCTGAAAAACAGAGCATTCTGAGTGGTTGTACGCTTTGGGAATATTTTATTCTCTCATTGACTGAATGGCATGCCAGGGGAGGAACCATGACCTGTGACCCTTACCCTTTGACCTGCACTCTGCCACAACTTCAAGGCCCAGTTTGAATGCACGCCCACTCCTGCCAACTCCAACTCCTCCCACCGTCTGATGTGCATTACGCTTGTGTGACTGTCAGCATGGTGCAGCAGAAGCAGGCACAAGAGCCATGCAAAATAGCAGGAATATTTCACACAAGCGTCGATTAATCACCAGCAGCCAGACCGTCGCCTGGTTCATGCTAAATGTGCATGACAAAATTGTGAAGTAAACAAACCCCTTTTCCACACAAAACAATTAAATAAATCAATGAACTAACTACATATTTATTATTATTAAATAATAATACTGTGTAAAACGATAATCATTAAGCTATTCGGAATAAGCTAGCGAAAGGAAACCAGAGATGTCACTGCACTTTTGTTAACTTTCTCACATCAAAGTTGAAACCTTTCTTGACTATCTATAGCAATGATATTTAAGAACATGTTATAAAGTTAAATTGATAAACATTTAAATAGTTACTTACATAACAGCATATTCAACATTGCAACACAGATCTGCCTATTGAGGGGTCTTACATGCTTAAGATGGATCTTTGGTCTATTGAAACAAAGCCACCTCAGGCTGGAGACACATGAACAGAAAATTCGAATGTAAAGTTTTATTATCTGAGAATCAACATTCATTCACAGTCTTAGGTTCTGTGTTTCTGGACAATGGCCTGTAAAACTTGCACACAACCTGATGTCTCAAGCTAAATTCCCACAGGGCAGGGGGAAAAGTCGACTCCAGTGGCAGGGCGGGGCATGTCGTCAAAGTTCTCCACATAAATAACGCATGTGGTTCTAACCAGCTGGACCCCGACCGCTGCTGCCCACTTTTATGGGAGGTGAGTTTATGCTGCACTCTGAGTCGTAACGAGGACTCCACCACTCACAGGCTAATTGACCAGGTAAGTGTGGGAACCTTAAAACTTCATGAACAGGCCATAAAATATTAAGTTACCATGCTGTTAAACCGATACATGGCCTCAAGGACATTAACCGCGTATCGACCGCTTAGCACAAGCGTTTCAATATCCAAATACAAACCACAATAAAGTATGAGCATATCTGCTTTATTTCAGAACTCACAGCTAGTTAAATAATGTGATGTTAGCTGTCTAGGATAAGGTAATCAGTCTCAACAAAAATAACAATCGGTGGTAGGTTGAAAACTTGAGAAAGTCACAAAAACATAAATACACAAAGCAAAGTTGGGTGCCCCTGACCCTCATGAACTGTGTTGGGTGCCCCTGAACTGAACTGAGACATTAATGAGTCCATTAAAGTTTCAGTTCTGTGTCAGGGCTGACTCAAATGCTGCCTGCAGGACATACCCTCCATAGTAGATGCATGTGGAAGTCCAACACACTCATGGAGGCTGGAGGTTGGAGGTTTTTCATAACGAGTTTGATTCGTGACTGCTGCCTAACCCTGAGATGGTGACAGCTCTAACCCAGATGGAGCAAGAAGCAGTGACAACATTGTGGCAGTCAAAGGCATGGCTCGAGTTAGCAAACTGCTCCTTGAAAGCCTTTAATTAATTAAACAGAGAACAAACAGCACACAAGCATTTTTCAAAACATCAGTCAACTAATATGGCTCTGAAACGTGCAGTTTACAGAGGAAATATTAAGTAAAGGGGTTACTAACAGGCAGTTAGAGTTCTTTTTTTTTGTTAACAGAGAGAGCCTTTACACAGTGCTACTAACCAATGCAAGGTTCAGGGTTTTCACGAGGTGGGGCCTCCCCTAATGTCCCATAAAATCCATACGGCTTAGGCCAAAATTTTCAGCATTTGGATCATGTTACACTGATGGAATTGGTTCTCTTTCAAACAGGCTGGTCCTTGTGTTTACAGGGGAATTGTTAGGGCAGCGGGGAAACACGTTTAGACTGACTTCATAAGAGCCGACGGGCAAAACATGGTCTTACATCAGGAGCTGCATGGAGACCAAACTGGAATATAAAAACGCAGTGCGGCGATCGAGTTAGAATTCTGAGAAAAGTCACATCCATTAAATCTTCAGCCGAATTCCCACAGAAAGGCTCAGTACTACAGCATGGCATGGAAATAAAAGTGACACATCAACTCCGTACATACAAATGACAGTAAAGATGAAGTCATATCTGCGTGTGAGTGCACAAACTGTGCTGATGAAGGTTTCGTCCAGAGCTGATGACACGCGTATCATGGACACGTGCGTAGCTGTGTGAAGGCATAGGAGCGTATCTGAGCACAAGTGGAGTTCAGTACAAGCAGACCACCTTACCTGAAACATCTCCCATTAGAGAACACCATGATTACCCTCATCAATAAATGCAACAATGATTAAAAAAAGCCCAACATATTCAACACTTTTAAGCTCTATGCTACCGGCTGGCCATATTATGGCATATTCAGATATAGCTGGAAAACAGAATCTAAAGCACATGAACCTGCAGCCACAATGTTCAGAACACTAATCAGACCGCAGTTGGGGATTCTATTTAAAAGCCTGGATTGAAGAGAGCCATCTTAAAGATACTATGGGGTGAGTCATTAGAGGACCATGTGTCTGTCACTGGAAAGTCAAAATGCTTTACAGTCTCTGGTATCCAATTCAAAGTGGAGATTCAAAGTCCCATTTGATTGACAATAGGTAATTCACTCACTGCTAAGGCTGATGAGCAGTATCCTGAAAAAGCTTTTTCAAGGCCACTTCCTAATGACATACTCAGATGTGGCCAATATTTCTTGTGCACACATTACTGAATCCAAACACCTGTTTCTTACATTAACGACTATAAGGGTAGAGCTCCTGCCTAGCGACAGTGAACCGTGGGAGGAGAGAAGGTTTGCCAGGGCTGATCCGCCTTGCTGTCACACCTTCAGACCTTTACTTTTCTCTTTGGCACACCCTTTCCTCCAGCTTGCCAGGGGCCTAATGGGGTCCAGATGTACCCCCAGACTCCCAAACACTGATGGGTCTCAGAATTGGCTTTGCCACCCGCTTGGCTTTCCTTTCTACCCCTGGGATTGTGCTTTTACTGGATGCTGAAGGCTAGTGTAGATCAGAGCAGACCAGACCACCGAAAACATCAGCTCTGGTGAGCAACAGATGACTTCACCAAAACCCACATCTTCATTTCACTGCAGTCCTATTGAAAACGACTTTTTTAAAGGTTTGTAGTATCAGTCATTTTGTATATATTGTGTTCCAAAAGGCTTCTGCTTTGTCTACACTTTGAGAACGAATAACCTCCATCTTCCCAAATGTGCTATCATCACAAACTGTGATAATAATAATGGAAGTTAGAGAATTTGACCCTGACAACACACATAAGCAACATGGAGAACACAAAATTTTCTTGAAATTTTGTTTTAACTGTATTTAACTGAAGTTTAGCTTTACGGTGTTTTTAGCCTTCAGTCAATTACCTGTGTGTGGCTGGGTGCTCTGACAAACTAGTGAACATCTCATTCTTAAGAGCAGTCTTCCTCTTCACCGTCCTACGTTAAAGTGAAATAGACTGCAGAAGTTGCAAAGAGACTGGGAACTGTGGTCTGTAGTTGTGAACTAGAGCTGGATAGAACTACTGTAGATGATGGGGGGTGGGGTGGCAAATACAGTTATGTATCAATAATCCAGCTCTGCTCAGTGATATTGATTCCACTGCACAGACCTCACACCATGCTAGGGTCCAAGGCCTCTATCCCTATTTGACTCTATATGTCTGGCACTGAAGTAGCTCTGGTAAATGTATCATATCGTGTATTGAGGAACTCTACTCCCCTGTTGAACTTTACATCCTGTAACGAGAGCACTCCTTGTACCGATTTGTATCATTTACAGGCAGTGATTATTCTGTTCTCTGTTAGATAATGAATCTCTCTCTCTCTCTCTCTCTCTCTAGTGCTGCCAGAAAATGAAAAAAGCAAAGTGGTAAAAAATCTGCCAAATAAAAGCTTTTGTATTTGAAGTGTTTGTTGAAACAGAGACGCCCGTTGCGTACCTGAAGGAGTGTGACCTCGTCAGGCTGACGAAAGAAAACAGGTGAGACTGACAAAATGTTTGATATATTGGCCAGTAAAATAGTATCTGGAAGATACCACCTCAGGGTATGTGGGGTGGGTAGTGGGGTAAAGTAGCCATGGGTGTGTATTTTGTGAGGAAAACTAGTGTCTTGTGTTCTGAGATGGGTTTCTCCTGTAAAACTATTTCACTTTACACCTCATCTATCATTTCAGTCTCAATGGACCCACATGGCATCTCTTCTGGTAATGCTTCCACATGATGGAGGTTAGACCCACCCTGAGGGACCGTGTGGCCTGCCAATGGAGCAACAGAGATTGAAGGTGCGTAAACTGAGGATAATGTCCACAGACCAAGAACTGATTCAGAATAGTGAGTGTGTGTGTGTGTGTATGTGGGGGGGCTTATTTAGAAAGAGGTCCTGCCTAAGGACTGAGGACTGATTCTGATGCAGCCTGAGAAGTCCTCAGTTGGTGCTCATTCAAGTCTCTTGCCAGACCCGATGGAGCAGAAAATGAGCAGATTGATGGATTCCATGCCTTTGGAGACAGGGGTGACCAGGGGCCCTACATTTGTCCCAAACCAAGTTTGACTAGCATGTGATGTGTTCCCCTTCCAGTAAGAATATGTGCTCATTTTGCAATCTAACTACCTTTACGTTCACAACACATAACCTTCAAAATCAGGTAAAGGGACCACTGCCGGCTGTTGTCTCCAAAGCTGACAGATATCCTTCACATTCATGCACTGTCCCGGGCACTCAGGTCGAAGGAAACTCTGAGGTCTGTTTATATTTTCACAGCGGGTCTTTGTCACATGCCATAAGTCTGCCCTCTCTTTCCAAAGCAAAGAGCAAGACCATCCCCTGAAGGGACAGGACCTTTTAGCTCCCTACATGACAGCCAAATGAAGCTACTGGCTAGCTGCCTCTTATTGCTCACAAAGTAAAGTTTCTGTTCAGAAACAACCCTTGACTCCTCTACTAGAGATATCTACTTATGGATTATTAATGATAAGTTCCATGAAGAAGTGGTATTGATTTTTTTTTTTTTTTTTTGTTTCCTTTGAACGGTACATGTATTGCTGGCTTATGGAGACCTATCAGAGGGAGAAAAGATGAAAAATGAGCTCCCTGGGTGCTTCTTCCAAGATCAGAGATATAAATGAACCAGCTCCTTGGAAACAACACTTCACTCATACTATCACATCAGTAAGTCCTGAGATGGAATAGAATATAGATGAGATAGAAAGCAGAAGAAACATAGAACCTTACTGTCATTTTTTTCAGAGAAGAGAAGATTCCTATTGTCATTTCCAACCAAAATTTAATGGTTTTGCTCCCCATGGAGTGTGAATGACAAAACACGTGCTTTCTCCCTCTCAATTATTCATCAGCAAGAAGGAGGAAACCTTCCAGAGGTAGTGAGTTAGGGACACAGCAGCACGTTAGCTTAGGAGATGAATAAACACAACCAGGACATGTTCCTTGTCAGCCAGCCTTTCTCCCTAGCAAAGAAACTTTTTTGGATGTTACAGTTCAAAGCTTTTCTTCTATCTTTTCCTCAGTGATTGTACACATATAAACATGTGTCCTGCATCGTTAATATCATGCAGAGTAGCCAGTCAGACACAGAATGAAAAAAAAAATCACTCCTAGTACTATGACAACCACCCCTATTTTCCTAATTCCAAAGTTTGTTCTTCAGAAGAATCTAGTGCTTTATAAAGCACAAGTGCCACAACATAATGCATTCTGACTGGCACTGGGACATCACCACCCCTTTCCCCATATTGCTCACTACAAACAGCAGCCCTCAACATTATGAAGATCTTATTTTCCTCTTTCTTGTGTTTCTTTCATAACCATGCTATATGTCCACAATGGGCTAGTGCCTCAGACTGAAGACAACGCTTAGACAGAATGCGAATCTCGAACCTTTCTATTTCTTGGACATCTGAAGACACTCAACCTTGCCAGCCATTCTGCACCTGAAAAGAGCTGTAAAGCCTTTTTAGTGTATAAACCCAATCTACCTTGAATTTGGCTGCAACTTATCAGCCACAGAACGTTCACAAGGGTGTAGCTAATGAGAAGCTCTCTCCTGTTGGGACATTCATTTATAACAGGCTCTCCTAGCAGGATAATTAGAGGCGAGATGCATGCCCCAGGTCAGGACACTTCATCACATGGGTTTTTCCAGCAAAGGTTCATTATAAAAAAAACATCGTCATCCCGCCAATGATCCACAGAATGAACTATTTCATCTTCTTGTCTTGTTTACACTGAAAACCGCACGGCTCTGGGGGACAAGGTGACTTTGGCTCAGTTCCACATCTGAGATAACTAGGTCATAGAGTTGCTATTCTTCACTAGGTATTCCTAACAGGAAAAGGCCGATCCTCCTGCTGACCTCTAGGGTCTATGAATAGGTTTAGCCTTTGCATTTCTATGTCACAGGTTTTGCTGTTTATGTTATATTATTGACTGGTACAGTAGTTAGGAACACACATCAGCTGGAGATGTACAGTACCTCTCTTCAGGTCTGTGAAGAGGTTCCTAACGATCTCAGGATATCTGCTACTTCTTCTTAAAAATAACAAAGCAAAACCCAACTTTTTAGTCAGAAAGAATACCGATTCATTTTCAGGAAATGTGCACATTACCTTAATTTCAGCTAGAGATCTAAGGTAGATCTAAGGTTGAAAGGGTCCTTCACTGCCAGGTAAATTGTTGACTCCCCTGAAAATGAGGACCAGGTCATATGTGAGAAAGTTTCAGAGCAGAGGTGTTCAGTAAAAATCCTCCTTTTTGATGTTAAAACCCCTACACTAAACGTAGACAAAATTTATCAAAATTCTTATGTAACTTTTATAAGGTAAAAATATTACCTGTTACTATAATGAAATTCCTATAGGATCACAATTCCGATTTCTATAAAATTTAAAAAATAAAATAATAAAATGCAGATTACTAAACTGTCAAATGTCAATTAAATCAGAAGGTCTCACAGTGCTGATTTTATCCTTTGGAATAAAATGACAATGCATTTTTTCAGTAAAACAAGTGTTTCCTCAAATGAAATTACAGCTGACCACAATCTGATGACCATGTAGTAATATACGTTAAAAATGATGGAAGTGATTTCCAGCAAGAGACAGACAACAGGACATTTCACAGGAAAAACCTCAACAAATGTCAGCAAGACCAAGTGGCTGCTTTTGTCGCACGGCTGACAGAGTCTGTCAGATGCAACGGTGACCTTCTGCCTCGTGGTGGAACCAAAACATGTTCCCTTCATTTTGACTGATGCTGACATCTTTATGAGGCCACGGTAATGTTACAGTTTTTAAAATGGTCCCCAGGATCCATGAGATACTGCCTTCAACAACCAGAAAGAAGTAACATCACACATGCAACATGCCTTTCAGGGGGACAGGAGCATGGGAAAAATGTCATGTCGGGGAAATGAGTAAAAATGAGTAAGGAGCAGAAGGTTGTGGGTTCAGTGCCATGGATGAGGACATGCTTGTGTCCCAATAATAAAGTCTCCCAATGTAAATTGATTTTTCAAATATTAATTAAACCTTACATTGTGTAAATAATGTGTGTTGCTTCAACATTGAGAACAATATGAAACAATTTGCCTAAATCTCACAATGATTGTGAAGCATTATGATAACATTAGAGAGCTGGTGCCTAAGTCGCATCATTTCTAACATAACAAAAATAGAAATTTGCCAACATATAACTGTGTATTTCAGTCGTGATGCGAAATTTAAGTGGAGATGAGTCCAAGAGGCACATGGTCATAACTGAAAAAAAATGGGCAAATTTGCGTTTTCTTAATAAGATAAATCTTGAGTGTAAAAAAGGAGCTAGAACTGATTCTCTACTGAAATTCTCCTTTATACTCAGTGTTAAGAATTAATCCTAAGCAGCTGCTTGAGACTTATCTGTCTTCTGGGGCTTTAGTGAGTCTCTGTCCTTTGCACCTGGGATTTATTGGTTCTTAAGGAGAGAAAACAATTGCAAGGCTAAGTGCGGTCAGGGGCTATCAAGCACACATCCAGGTAGAGGCACAGTGGAGCAGGGAAACTCCAACAGCAACATCCGATTCTGGTATGAAGAAAATTAATCCAGGTTCTGGATGACCACTCCTTTCCAGACCTTAAATTTGTCTGACTTTCGGGAGAATCACACAACGCAAAAGGAAAGACATTCTTTTTCTGGAAATCTTTATTGCTGTTCAGTGCAGGATACACCTCAGTGTTCGGATTGATCAGGGCTCCACAGGCTTGGCAATGGCTGTTCGCATCATCAGACCAATAAGTAGATCTGCCGAAGGGACAGCTTTATGCTGGACCTGTTTGTCCCGAATACAGGCTCGTCTCTCCAGACACTGGTGATGTACTATTGCATTCTTCTTACCGCACATACATTCACAAATCTTAATTCCGTCGCTCCCAAAGTTAGATTGTCCCACAACTCATTCCAGTGCAACAGGCTGAATTTCAAGGATATAATGGCAGATCTCACCCAGCTGCACTTATGCCAAAGGTGCAGATAAATCTTGGAGGAAACATTCATGCCAGACAGACCTCAGCAACCGAGATGCGGAACCAAAAGAGAAATTGTTCCAACAGGGAGGAAATGTGAAATTCTTCCACTGGATATTTCATTCTGGGGCTTGTCCCTCAAACCTTGGTGTCAGGGAACTGTGAATAGCATACAGGGGAGACCCACACCACATCCTTGTAAGGAGGGATAATGGTGACCAGATTTCTGAATGCCCCTCGCCAAAACCCACACCTCGGAGGAAAAGAAGAAGACTAGCAGGTATAGGAGAGTAAAACAATCCTTCTGCCATTTCACAGAAGCATTGGCAGCTGGAGATAAACCACAAAGCTTACCTCATTGACCAGCATGTAAGTACATGAAGTTTTTTCTTTAACTTTCATATGCAACAAGGACATTAGAATAACTGCCATCTCAATATATAACACTGAACATTAGACAATCAAAAACCACGCCATCCGCCAATGTATACCTCCCACAGTACGGAGTTACTGTATATTACAGTAGACAGCAGGGCTATGCAACAAACACAAAAAAGCATTATATTCAATAGGGGTGTCAATGTCAATTAATCAGTTTATGTATTAATGCTCACTCATCAGAGTTAGCTTCCTTCACCAGGGCCATTTACCAAGGAATTTGTTTTGGTGAGTTGGCTGCATTCAGTATATGGAATAAAATACATTTACGCTTCAGTGAGTACAACACACTACGTGACCCAAATTTTTTTTAATGTGGATCAAATTAATGCACGATACAATACAAAGAAAGTCCATGTCTATAATAATAACAATGATTAGTATCCAAGACAGGTCTAATAATAGTATGGGATAAGGATACTCTTCACACTAACCATAATCCCATACTAGTTGGATATTACAGAGGTTTGTTGGATTGAATACCCATAGGCATAGAGAGTTATACTCATGATTACAGGTAGATTTGGACCAGAGTCAAATTCACGGTGTTTCTGTAGGGCATGTAAAGCCTCTGAAAATACTGCTTACACAAGTTCATATTTTTAAGCAACACAATTGTGTGATCATACGCAGGTACTTTGTCATGCAAAGCATCCTGAACCACATCAAAAAGAAATACAGCAGTGACAAATAAAACATTTGGCACCAAGCATATTTGAAAGCAATAAGGTGGTAATGGAATGTGCATTAGTGTGATGACACACACGGGGCGCTAACGCTCATTGTGTGTGAAGCTGAGGTTTTATCAGCATTAAGGCATAAACAGGACGGCCTAGCAAATGCTGAACAGGTAATGGGAAAATAATTACAAAGATAACGGCCAGAAGGGAGAAAATACTTGCACTGAATTTTAAATAGCTTCTCAGAGCAAGAAATGTGTTTATTGTCTGAAGGATAATTGTGTTTATTAGATAGAATCTACCTTCAAGCTAGTAAAGTGAGAGAATGAATGGATATGAAGCACCGTCCTGCCACAGCGGATGACGGGGGTGAGGAAGGGGTGCGGACTGGACTCCTCCTCGTAAACGCACAGCGTGTGGCTCACAGCAGGATTCTCGCGTCTCCGGAGTCCATCCCCTCAGCTTCCTCCATGTGATTTACACCCTGGCAGCTGAGACGCTGGCACAGGGGCCGGTAAGAACAGCAACGCAAACAAAGATGGGGTGTGGGGGAGTGACGCGTGGGTAAGGCGATCCCGTGCATTCTGCGGGAGTGATGGGCTGTAAACGATCCGTGGCTTTAATTCACCCCCCAGCCAGGAAAATGGGAAGTGGCTGGGGTGCGGCCAAACTTTAATGGGTCACAGAACAAGGACAGGGCAGTTAATAAAACAGCTTGACAAAATTTAGACATAGGGTTGGTGGGGGACGTTTTGTGTAACACAGACACAAGAGGGGTCTGGATTTACCTCATCAGTGCCTCATCCAACAGTGCGGGTGTGTGTGCCTGTGTCTGTGTGTGCAAGCTACAGAGAAGGATTAGCATTGAAATATATGGGGTCCACAGAGAACACCCCCCCCCCCCCCCCCCCCCCCCCCCCCCCCCCCCCCCCCCCCCCCCCCCGCCAACACACCAAAACCAATAAAAAAAAAAAAAAAAAAAAAAAAAAAAACAAAAAGAT
>JAACJT020000105.1:20203451-20222942 GCA_009936485.2 Gymnarchus niloticus | reverse complement strand
GATTAACAACCCCCTCTGCTACTTAACTGACCAGATCAATATCCCAGAAGTTTCATTGACTTGATGCTATACTCTGACTAAAAAGTGTTCCTTTAATTTTTTTGAGCAGTGTATATTAATAATTGAAAAAAAAAAATTGGAAAAAAGTCAGTTTTACAGTATAAAAAAGGTGTGAGAACCAGCATTAGATCTGTAGAATTCCAATGCATGGCTTATTTAACACTGAGCTGTGCGAGAAAATGGGACTTTGCATTATTGAAGTCTGTATCACTTTCTTAGAAACCAAATTACAAACTAGTGAAATGGCAGATATTTTCAGTGCTTGCTTTATATTTTTCAATAGAACAGTTCTGTCTTTTCTGCTTTATTGCTTGTTATTGCGGCTTGTGTTGTTATTTTTTAGTTTTAAGAGATGTTCAGCAATAGAAAATGTTTCCCCCAGCGAGATGAAGTGATTTTATTGACAGCTTATTAAAACATATATACCTTCCTTCAGGACATAGATGCTGACCAGCAAAACATAGTAAAAACATTTACAAATGCAATTAAAAAAAGATAATGGATCAAATTATAAAGACAGAATTGAGTAGTGGGTATTGCAGACAAGTGCATGAAATGATTTTTTATATGATGGTTTATATAACGTACTTTGTGACACAGTTGACCGAACATGACACAGTTTGTGGGCCCTTCAGAATTACCAAGATTTCTACATGAACGGCTCTTAAAAGTATGATCTGATCTTCATCTGTGTTGATGAGTCAGCATACAAAAATTCACAATTTACCATAATCCTGATTTAGTTAGGATTTAACATAGCAATGTTCGATGCTTCAGCCCTAAGTTAGTATAGCACCATTCAAAGACTGTGGTAGGACTCAGCAAAGCAGTATTCACCGATTTGCCAAGGTATGGCACAAGGATTTATTGGCTGGTGGTCCTTCATTACAAGCTCACAATAGTAAGCTTGGTTCACTGTGGAAACTTCACACCCCATCTTGTTCTGTAGTCACATGGCACATAACCCAAGAAGCTCCCCACCCAATTCACATGATATGAATATATATACGCACACATATCATATATATACACCATTTACTTGTATTTTCCATTGTTCATCAAGTTTAAAACTAAATGTAATGTTTACCAGATAGATACATAGCCTCAGAGTGCTAAACATCAGGCAGCATCACGGAGGTGAAGCATTTTTGCACCGGTTGGGGCTGGATCATTTAGCAGTACATTCATAAGGTGAAATGTTCACATAACATCCATCCCAGTCCTCCCTCTGATAATGTCTTTCAACCTTCTATCCCATATCCAGGATTCCTCACGCTGGTAAAGGCTCAGTAGTGTCAATACTCAGATGTATTAAGTTATTTGTCCCTGAGGATGTAAAAATAACGTTGGCCCAGTGGTACAAAGCGCACCCAAAAGAACTCTGATAGGATGTTCGATAATGCAGATGAAACGTGGTTTTTCTCTACTGTAAAAGTCAGGAAGTATTGAAGAATTACAAGTCATTCTAACTTTGTTTCCATTTAAATTCATATAGGCCACAGAATATAAATGGATTATGGCAACAAGTTAATTCTTAACTAAATCAGTGGTTTTTACCAGGTTTTACTTGATTTCTTGGGTAAAAAGATATGTCTGCCTCTGGGAAACATAATCAACTTCTAGAGAAATAATGACATTTGCTCAAATGCCCTCTCGATGGCATCAGAACTGTGACACTGAGGTCATGACGATACTTTAGCTAAGGTTCCCACAATCCCTTCCTTTCCAAACTCATTTTGGATGACATGCCAGTATAGTCTTTCATAGCTTTATTGTAATTTGCTTTGATTGTAAGTACCAATGAGGATCCGTGAGCACATTACCACTACATCATTTTAGCCTAGGAGGCTTTCTACAGCACTAAGGCTTGACCTTGCAGCATTAGATCCTTCATCATCTATACAGAACCAACCAGTTTTCCAAGACTGGGCCCGAACCGACAGGAAGAAATTATGAATGACACAGAAAATGGAGATTAGAGACCAACTTGTAGAGAAACAGGAAAATGAATAGGTATGATAAGGTATTAGCTGTCCATAGAGGTGAAAGCAGACAGGTGGCCTCAAGATTGAGCTGGAGGACAATAATTATCTAAGCTACCAATAACAGACAAAGTAATTTTTGGAAAGCAGCCCATTAGATGTATGGTGTAAATGTCAACATTTGCCATTACCCAGAAACCAGATAAGTCAGATGTTATTTCAAAGCAAAATCTGATGCCTTACATTGTCTATTATTATTATGCTCATTCATGTTCGAAATGCAAGATGCACCAGTTAATTGGTCCATTTAAACCAAAAGTATTCCAAATAAACAGGTCGTCTCATACACACTACGGGGCAGATAAGGTGAGCCCGACAGAGAGTGCACAGCGTTACATACCAACACAGGGAGGCTAAATGGACAAATTCAATAAGATGCCAAATAACTGGTCAAAAGTGAACAAAACCCATAATGAGGGCCTGGGGTCATGGCAATACTTTTTTCATAAGGGAATGATTACCATAACCAGCAGGGAGTTGCCATACCCTAACACACATGTAACAGCTATGTTAATCATGTGCAATTGTACACTGCATCTGCAATCACTCACATTTAGTCGAACTGGGGACATGAATGGTAATAAATACAAGATTATAGACAGTGAGTCACTGTCTGCATGGCCTACCATCAACATGCAGTGAAGAAGACAAAGTAGGTGAAAGCAAGCAGAGCCAGGCCGGCCCAAACTTTCAGTGACACTCTGCAGATGCCTGACGCTCTGCCGACAACCTGAATTTGGGGCAATTATAAGCAAAAGTTTTGTGGAAAATCTCAATTTTAGATGGCCAAGCTGACAAAACCCTTTTTAACTGCTACCCCCCAGTTGACGCTCCTGCCTAAGCTCGTTGGTCCTGCGAAGTCTCTGGTCTGGAATAATTGGGTCCCCTGTGATGGTTTCCAAATTCACGCCTGCCACAGAGCTCCCCTAACACAGGCTTTAAGTACAAAACGGATATACTGTATAATTCGGTTCATGCATTTACATTCCTCTAAGAGCACTGAAGTTCATCCCCTTTGCAACCCAGATGATTCCAACTCCTTACAGTATAAGCAGCTCCATATACGATCGAGAGAGGAGAACGTAAATCAACTTGACAATATTACGGACATAAGCCTATGCAAGGACCTGAGGTCCAAAGTGTAGCTTTTCCTCGTTGATCCGTAAGGTTACGTTAAGATTAATCAAGAATAAAAACCCATAAATAAAGAACTCACACAAAGGGGCCATTAACTGCATGCTATCATATTTGGCTAATTATTTGTCAGATGAAACCAAAATGAAACCAAGATGAAAAAACATCGATACTCAACATGTGATAAATATGCTTGGCCTTTGCCTTTTAGGGAGATCAGGCTTACAGATCGACTGCTGATAGCATCACATTCCTGTTAGAGTGCTATGGCAGATATGCACGGCACAGCATTTGGTGAGAGTGTTACAACAATGCAAACCTTTCAGAACAATCAGACACAATCATCCCACGTGCCAAGCAATAATCTCTCTAATGGTGCTTATCTTCCAAGAGACACTTAATGCAAAAACGAGCAGATGGCATAAGGAAGCACATTCACTTAGAAGAAACCTTTCCTCTTTTGTTCATATTTTTTTTTTGTTTTACTTTAATAATCATGTATGGCCACATTCTGATGTCTCTGTGGGAACCTCACATACCTCATGAAGTAGCAAAAACGAAAGATCAACCAGAATCATCTATAGGCTATAGCAATGCTGGCAGACACAGCTGTTAATTGGATCCAGCTTACATCTCCTAACAAATAGCCTGCCTACTATTTTTAAAATTTCCTCCTACACCAGTCACAGGACACTCAACCTTTTGACGATCACTCCTTTTTAAATTTGTGACAGAGAATTCAGCATTTGCCCTGTTGTAGTCATGGCAACTTGCAATGAATAGGGCAAATGTCTCCTCCAAATACCTTTTACACCTGATGAAGAATGTGAATGATGCTTCAGGAGTTCCAGAAGTAGAGGAAGAAAGGTCTGCCAAGAGTGGCACCAGGTCACAATCAAACCCATAACGATCAGACAGACAGAACATTATTAAACCCTGAGAGGAAAATAAAGCTATATTTACACACACACACACACACACGTACATGTACAGAGCACAGTGAAAAATGTTCTTCTTGCTATGAATCTTATACAACAACATAACAAATAACAAATAACAATCAATCAATCAATCAATCAATCAATCAATCAATCAATCAATCAATCCATCCATCCATCCATCCATCCATCCATCCATCCATCCATCCTCTAACTGCACATCCTGGTCAAGGTATGGGGGCCTGGAGTGTATCCAGGGCAGCAGAGGGCACAAGGCTGGGGTACACCCTGGACAGAATGTATAACAAATAATGTCCAGTTTTATTACATAGCACAAGGTTGCAAAAAAAATTCTTAATACTATTTTTGGAGTTGTTTGTGAAATAAGATTAGACTTAGCTTTTTTCCCCAGGTTTTTTTTGTGTTGTAATGCAAAAAAAGAAATCTACACTCACTGGCCACTTCATTAGTACACCCATTCCACTGCTTTTTAAAGCAACTAAACAGCCAATTGCGTGGCAGAAACTCAATGCATTTAAGCATATAGACATAGTCAAGAGGATCTGCTGAAATTCAAACCAAGCATCAAAATGGGGAAGAACGGTGATTAAAGGGACTTTGAACAGAGCATGGTTATTTGTACCAGACAGGCTACTCTGAGTATTTCAGAAACTGCTAATCTACTGGGATTTTTATGCACTCTAAGGTTTCTCTCTAAGGTTTACAGAGAATGTTAGAATAATATCTGATATTTTTGCCTACAATGGTAAGAATAAGTTATATACACAACATAGCATCGATAAAAGTGGGAATTAAGGAATTTCATTGAACATTAAGCATTAAACTATAAATTGTAAATAAACTGTGAATAGTATTCATGTGTGACAGTGCAAACAGATCAATGAATGAATGCATGAATAAATAAACGGACAAATTGAACTGTATGTAGTACAGTACAACAGTGAGACATGATGGAACTGGACCTAAACATGCATGTATTGAGTAGACTGTGGTGTAAAATGGTTGTAACAGAGGTCCTAGGCACTGTTCTCATTTAGGGTCCATATTGCTTGTGGGAAGAAGCTCCACCTCAGCCTTTCTCTGTTGGCTTTCAGACAACGGTAGCATTTCCCTGAGCTTAACATAGAGAATGGCTGCAGTCTCAGACGATCTTCCTCACCCTGGACCTACATCAATGGTGTAGATGTTTTCAAGGTCGGGGAGCTCATGACCGATGGAGTGCTCGATTGAATGTACCACCCTCTAAAGATACTTTAAGACTGGCCTTCCTGAGTATCGTATCTGGTACCATTATGAAAAACAATTGTGCTGTCTTAACCGCAAGACTCCTGCTAGACATTACTGCTACTACAGGAATATGCTTGTCTTACCCAAGCTACCTGCTGCTGAGAGAGCAAAATGGCATCCTGATACTGGTATCCTCTGTAGATTTTGCTCATGAAGTCTGCCTTTCTTTAGCCTTAATTTTACTCTCAAAGCAGTCATACTGTAAAGTGTTTAACGACAAATCTAGAACACGTCATGCACATGATACCAAAATGGATGACCCATTATATGCTCAGCACAGAACCTTTACAGCAGCAACAAAATCATGTAGAGGAGTCACAAATCAATGGCGGCTGCAGACGCATCTCTAAATAAAACAATCACCAACATTTAAGAGTGCGGCTTAGCAGTGAGTATGCAGTTCCTTCTTCTTGCCTAGTCCATTTTTAATGGACGAGTGACAGAAGATGGGAACTCCGTTAGCACCTTAGTAAGAATGGTTCACGTCTGTGAAGTTCATGTCCTGAGACTGTACGACGTCCCTCTCACAGCCAGAAGGCACTTTCATTACCTGCCATTTGAACCAACAGACCGTATTTATACAGAAGTGTGAGAATCACTACCTCAATCTCCAGCTCTCATTAAAATTACATAAATCCTACATGGCTGAAGAAAATGGACTTTACTAAAGCTTCTTTAAACACGACTTTCTGACAAATATTCAATCTATATGTAAATACGTGGTATTTTTAAAATACCGGAACAACATAAAATGCATTGCGTTTTCCATTTCATTGGTAGCAGGAGCCAATGTTACGACTTTTAATGGAACTTGTGAAGATACGCACAGAATTCTCCGCCTGAAAGACCAAGGGTTTGAAGTCCACTTGAACATCTCTGCAGTTTTTTGCTTTTAAAAGGAAACCTGAACATGTAGCTGAGATTAAATGTGTTAAGTTGCGAAAGCATCTCTCCACGTATATGTGGAGGTTTGCTGGAAAGAACGCAGAGATAAAATTGGGCATGGAATTAACCAAAAAAAGGCAGCTGTATTGGACACATTTCTAGGATGCCAATAAAGATCAGGCTAAACTGTCACTTATGTCACCCTTCCACTGGCCTTTAACAGCAGTAAATAGGTGCTTCCTTTACTGGTCAGTCCCATATGCTTAAAGATACCACGCAACTCTAAAGACATGAATGAGCAGGTGGTCACGTCAACTTTAAAAGTTCAGATCTGCAGAAATAAACATATTCCGGGGTTCACAGGGCTTTCAGTTTTTAAATTACAGCCCAAGCAATAACGGAATTAGGTGTTTGCAAAAAGCTTATCGGGGGAAAGGATTACAAACCTCTAATCCCAAAACTATAATTTAACAACACAAACAATTTGTAAGACAGCAGAAATTCCACTGAGAAGACCGGCAAGAATTACCCAGCAATTAATGCTGTTCTACGAGATCCTGATAGAATCCCTGGGAAGTTTATTTTTTGGGAGTTTTGTAACCCCGCCAACCTGCCCCCAGGGCTTTGCTGTTTCTTCTAAAGAGACTTTTGGATTAAAACATCCCATGCTGTTTCAAAGAAAAAAGCACCATTAAAGTCATTTATATACCAAAAACAAATTACTACTGGCATTCCTCGTGATACAGAGAAGGCCAGGAATTTTTTTCATGTCTTGCAATATAAAAATGAACGATGAGTATGTTAAATACTGCTATTTAAAGTTATTTTTTGTAAAATGCTTATGTTTCATTTTTAATTACGATTATTAGGCATTTCTGTCATTGCTGACCTCTGCCATTCATTGGCAACACCACAATCGCAGAAATTTGGTACAGGTTGTGTTTGGAATTTCCCTGTCATTTTCATTTATGACATGAAATAAAGTCAAAGCAGTACTTACTGAAACCTTACAGCCACCAGTTACATCATACCTCTGTGGTTACCCCGTCCTGCCTTGTTAAAGTGTCTGAAGGTACCAGAAGAGAGGTGCAAAGTAAAGCTTTTGTTTCTGTTTTGTATAAAGCATAAGTAACTACTATTGTTATTATCAAAGACAAATGTTTCAAGCAGTTTTAGAAACATAAATTAAGGCAGTAAGAAACTTTTCCCCAGACACTAACAGCCATTCCATGTTAGAGTGCTTGCTTTGCGAAGTCAGGGACACGTACTAAACACGTTAGAGCTTAGAACCACGTTTCCGTCATTCCAGTTATCAACACGACCAGCAGATACCTGGCACATTACAACCATGAGTGAGGCTGACTCCTAAATAAACTTTCAGAACTCCATCCATTGTACAGCCCTGTTGGAAGTATTTCATTTTTGGCTGCTTACAGAGATATTTGTTGCTGTATCATATGCCCACTGGGAGAACATCATAAAAAGGCCACAGAGATAATGACACAGAAGGTTAAAAGTCAAAGGAGCAGGTGCATGTTGTCATAACCGTTCATCTGAGTTTGTCACAAAAGACGACATGAATACAGCTCCTCAAACTAAGATAATCACATTCCTAGCAACATGACAATGAGAATTATCCTGCTGGAAGCCACCCATGCGACTGGGATAGACAGGCATCATGTCAGGGTGGGCCTGGTTCACCCGGATGGAGTTTCAACCATTCAGCACAACTGCTCCCAATCAGCATGCACCTGACCTTTTATATCCCTCTTCTCATTTGTACCCTTATAAATGCACCATCTGGCTGTTGGGAAGAGCCAATTGTTGTAATAGGGGGTGGTCATAATGTTTTGGCTCATCAGTGTAATGTCAGCAAGTCATTTGAGTAATACCATTTCATTTGCCTTACAGTTACTTTACTTTCCATTTCCAGCACTGTGTGTAGTTTGGTAACATCTGGACAGTGCTTATTTCTCCATTTTAATTTTCTAAAAAAAAAAGCACAGTGGTCACGGGCTCAGAGAGACTTTACTCCCAGAATGGTATGGAAACCAAGCTCTGATAGGTGCTTGGGTCACCATATCCATCTTTTTAAACTTCTCTCCCAATCGACTGACTGTTACCAATGCTCTGTACAAAAGGTATAACCAAGTATGGGTTCAAAAAATCCACTCAGACATACAAGAGAAACAAAAGACTGTCTGTAATATCCATACGTGACACTGAATTTGAGGGCAGAAGGTCTGATCTACTGGGCCAAGAGAATGTGGGAGAAGACAACCACTGTTGGTGAGTTCCTCTCCTCTGACAAGTGACCATGTGATGAACTGAGTCTGGTTTCTCATTATCGAGGGACATGGGAGCTGTTGTAGGCAGCTCAAAGGATGATTTATACCCTACCTTGTGGAAAAAACAATCCACTCACCCTCTTGGAGAATAACAACAACGCTTTGTTACTTTCTACTGGAGAACCACTGGCTCCTGCTAAACTGCCTGGCATTATGTTATGTTAGCAACCTCCTTAAACCATGTACACAACCTGGTAAAGATAGAACAAAGTGTGGACCTCTAACACATTACAAGGTCATTTATCAGCCATAGTTCCCCTGCTCAATAGTACAGAATCTGTCCCACAGGAATGTCTCCCTTTTTCCTTTCAGGTTGGTCTCTGAGGTGTACTATGTGTCAGAATGATAGAGTAGAGAACAAGTGGACTTCTGACTGCAGTGGAAAAAGTTGCAAGACTTTGACGGACAGGTAAACAGTCACCGTGTATGGACACTCCACAATTAATATAGCCAGCTTCTTTACAGAGTACTACATCACTACCCGTGGAAGTTCAGGTGGGAACCACACCCTGCTGAAGTTACGGCTGCCGTGTTTAACCTCAACGACCCTAAGCATGCACGTGCAAAATGAACTCTTGGCCCTGTGAGACTAGTTATTCATCTCGGCGAGGGCCGACGTGAGGGAGTGCATGTTCTGGAACATTCCCAGTGCAGCCCTACAGGTAATCCTGTAGTGACAGGAAGCCGAAGGTGTGGCACCGCCTACGTTTATCCTGTACTGTCTGACAAGGCCAGTGATACAAGGCCCAGTGACGGTCCTCCTTAACAGAAACTAACTGTAGCTGAATGATCATTAACATTTCTGCAAGTCTGTTGCAAATAGCTTGGCCTGGCAATTTACATGGTTCACTCTAAACGACCAGATCTGCTAACAGCTACGCAGACACAACCCACCACTCCCATCCAACAACAACAGCAGACACGCCCCCCCCATTGAACACCCGTGTCCCTCTCCATTTGAAAGCACGGTGCCTGCCAGCTGCTTGTGAAACCTTAGTTAATTTTTTTACAAGCTTGATGGGACTCTGTGGCCTGCGTTTCTTTAATTGGAAAAGAACAGCGTGTTATAGTACCTGCCTGGCTTGTTCGGGTCCATTACCATTATCATTATTACTATTTCAGAATGAGGCTTCAGGTACACTAAAATTTGGCCTAAAGGGCAAGACCCCACAAGTGATCATTTGGATGGTCTTGTAGTTACATGGGCTAACCCCAGCTGTGGATGCAAGTTTAGTCCATTTGTACACTCGTACGTATTTACATTTAGAAGTGATTGGCAGAAAAAAACTATAAAGAGTTAAATTGTTGTTAACCCACTTGTCCATGGAACCATCCATTCATTCCTACGTTACAAGCTATTTCCACACCCCACAACAATCAGTGCTTTAAGGGTAGCAGGTCGCCTAACATGTGAAGAATTGTAAACATCTGTTCAAGTCCCAAGACTGATTTTAACCCTTAGCAACAAAGTAAAAGGAATTCCTTAATAAATATTAGAATGTGAATGCATACATGTCACTTTAAAAAGGGGGACCTTAAATAATGCAACATAAGAGGCCTAATCTAGTATAGCATGTAACAGTAGGTATCGTCCCGTAGGGGCTGTGAGAATATATCTGTGGTTAAACACTTGCTGAGGGACAGCTGGATCACATGGCTAAGCGAGCGAGAAAGATGGCAACACGCCCACAGAGCAGCCACTAGCAAACGAAACCAACCAGTCTATTCCACGTGGCTACAGGGTGCCTGTCAGGTTAAAAACCCAGGTAAAACAAGGTGCTATCGGCAGTCAATGGGGTGTTGAAAGACATCCCTCACGCTCAGGTCGATTCGCAGCTAAGAATGGTATCGTGACCTTAAGAGGATACTGGTGCCTCTTCATTGATGCTGGAATGTTGGCGCTATGGACCTGCTTACTGCAGGGGGTAGTGTGGGGGACACTGGTGCGTGCTGACAGACAGCTCAGCAAAAGGAGCCAAACAAAACACCCTACAGGAGGAATGGATGGGAGGAAAAGTCCAACCAACCCCCCCCCCAGGCATAATCCCCTGAATCTTAGGCCTTGGTATTGAAACCCTAGCACTACATGGCTTCCAGAGGTCTAGGAAACGCTCAGCTTTACTTCAGGTACTCCTCCATTCTCAGCTGAACTTTGCGCCTTAGAAAGTGAACACAAACCAGGTAATCCTCTGCTTACACATGAATCTGTGGGTCAACACAAGCAGGGCGAACAACACAACCACAAATGGAGTGATGAGGTTCGGGTTCTCAGCTAAACCCCACCCTGAGAAACAAGTGCTCCTCGGTGTATTGTCTTTACAAACAAAGAATGAAGACTTTGTAACATTATGCATGGTGAAACATGCATTACATTAAGCTACTGTAATAGCACTATATACATTTACCAAGGGTGTATCTTAGCATGACATTTGTCTGAAATGCCATGGCAGAATCATATATGGTATTTGTATGAATATGAAACAAAAGGTTATGCATTAAATAGGCATGTGCTGAAGTTTCAAAAATCTAGTCATTTCTAAATTTCTTTGCAAGCAAAGGAAGGTTTTTGTTTTCAAAGCAGACACATATATCAGTTTCCACCTTGTGGACAAAAAAGGTAATTGCATGACAGAAAAACTTCTGAAAGCAAACAATGTGGGTTATGGTTACAGAGAATCACACAAATTCTGCTATTTTTTGTTTGGAAGCAAGGCTAAGGACAATATTGTGATACTATAGTATCTGTAGGGGGAGCCACGAGAATAGTCTGGATAGTGACCGGTCTCACTGACTCCCTGCACCACAAGCTCCTTTGTCTTACTGATATTAAGGTAATTCTCATGTCACCATATAGCAAATTCTGTACAACCCTCTTGTATTCAGTTTAATCTCCACTGTCAAAGCACCCAAAAATAGAAGAATGTCTGTGAATGGTACAGACAGGGAGACAGGAAGGATGGCCTTCTGGGGTTCACCTGTGCTAATGTCCACCACCTAAAAAATCCAGAAGTCTCACAAATGATCACCTTCTTGTTAGTCCATGATGCAAGGTACTCTAGGGGCACCAACTAGCCTCTCCTTCATCCTGTTTACCATACAAAGACTGGACAGTGTTGAAATCAGGTTGGATAGTGTTGAAAGCACTGGAGAAGTTGAAGAACAGATCGTACTTCCCACTCTGTGTATGTGGGAATTGGCTATGTGAAGCAGGTAGACCCCTTAGTCAGAGACCACCCAGGTCAAAGGCAGTCTTTGATTAAGAGTCTCCGCTGTTGAAGTAATAGCTTTTCAAAGGTTTTGTGATATGTTACATGAAAGCCACTGGCCTGCAATTTGTAGGAGCACTGGGCAACCCCTTCTCAAGCAGCAGTACTATGCAGGATGTTTTGCAAATGTTATGGCATGTTGTGCAAGCTCAAAGGGTGAGCTTGTGTTGAAAAATTCCAGAAAGCGTGCTAGCACATGCTTTTTGGGCTGCTGGGGTGATTTCATGCAAAGCCCACTCCCTTGCCACCATGAATCTTTAGTAGTTCTATCTTTACATGGTCCGCAACATTGTGCAAATTGTAGGAGGAAGTTGGGTTTGAGACCTCAGGGTGATCTTCTCTTTGGTGAGATGAAGAAGAAAGGTAGCGGAAGGAGGACAGGGCAGTGAGGGGAACCTCCTGTCTAGCATCTTGGAGATGAGGGTACTAAAAGAGGGCTGGACTGAATCATAGTTGTCAGATTTCGTAATGAACAAACTGAACTCTTAGGCCTTCTGAGGACCCCTCCAGCACCTGAATACCTGTCTTCTTGTAGGCAATCATTTTCTTTATTTAGCTCCACACTTTCCTCTGGATCTTGGGTTCCAGATTGTTCTGGTACCAGCTTTTCCCCTTGTTGAGCTTCCTTACACTACATGGCCAAAAGTATGTGGACACCTGCTGGTGCAATATCTCATACCAGAACTAAACGTACAAGTTGTTCCTCCCTTTGCTGTTATAACAGCCTTGACTCCTATGGAGTCTGACAACTTTCCATTAAATAATGGAATAGTGTTGGTGGGAATTACCTGCCGTTTACCTATAAGAGCATACTTCTGTGGTCTGATCTGCCCAAGGATGGCAGGGCAATAGGGCTGTGAGCATCCTTTACATTTTAGTAGAAAAGCTTCCGGGTTTCTTTCTGTCCTGTTCGTCTGGCGGCTAATAAACTGAATTATGGCAAAGTTATTGAGAGCTGTGATTAAAATCCCCAGAGAGAACTAACAAAATATGTTATATAGACATAGTATTTTGATCACAGCACTACAGCACCATTTTAGATCAATCAGAGCAGGCAGGCAGTACCATTCAAGTGCCTACCAAGCATGAAGGATCTATGCTCATTTAAGTACAGGCTTGATCCATCCATCCAGCCATCCATTTTAAAATGAGAATGATGAACAAGGGTAAACCAGGAAGAGAAGATACCTTGGAGCATAGGCACAGTTTGCAGGTGAGATCCACCTTGATCACGGCATCAAGGATCAAAACATGCCATGAAACTATGATATGGAAATAACACAGTGTGAGAGAGAGAGAAACAAACTGTTCACAAGTGGATGGAGATGGGACTGCACTCCAACAATCCTAATCATGAGACATCACGACTTCTTGGTGAGGCACATTGGATTGATACATATACATTTTATTTTCTCTGAATGTGGATTTCCCCTTGGGTGGCATAATGGCTTACTAACACTATCCCTCCTCGTGTCGTATGGATTGCCTCCCTCAGTCCAAAGACTTGCAGATAGGCTAAATATAGTATCTCTAAACTGCCCATAGAGTATGACTGCATGTGAGAATGTGCATGTATATGGCCTGTGATGGACTGGCATTCCATCCAGGGTGTACCCCAGCCTTGTGCCCTGTGCTGCTAAGAATAGTTTGCAGCCCCTTATTTTCCTGACCTGGATAAATGGTTAAAAGATGGATTGACAGATGGATGAATTTCCCCTTGATTTGTTTGGTTTAAATTTACACCACTGTGTTTACGATTAAGCAAAATCCATTAGTAGAAAACACAGAGAGAAAAACATGGATATTTAGAAAGGCTTTTGACACATTGTAACCATAAATTTACCACATCCTTTCCGGTGAGAGTGTAACTAAACCAAAAGTTTACATACACCTGAGCTAAAGACTTTTAAACTCAATGTTTCACAACTCCGTCAAAAATCTGATATGGTAAATAGAGGCTGAAATTATTCTGTCTGTTGGCTGTTATTTTGACATTGTCTCTAACAGAAATTATAGATAGGCCTACCATACATTTTCTGTGCAAAGTCCATCCATCCATTTTCCTGACTGCTATTCAGGGTTGCAGGTAGCCTTAGAGCACAAGGTTGGGAACACCCTAGACAGAGTGCCAATGCATCACAGGGCACAGTTACTCTCACTCACTCACTCACACACACACACACACACACACACACACACACAGACACACACACACACTTTTAATAACATAGACTGACAACAAGCAGCTAGACAGAAAAACACCAACTCCATGGGAAGGGAAGACACACATTACATTGCACAACCATGTTGGACACTTTACCCACAGAAGAGGGCTTACAGTACACATTACATAACTAAATAACTACAGAGGACAATTACATCTACATGGGACACAATTCAAACTAATAACACACAATACAAATATTGTCAACCCCAGTGCATGCTGGGAGCGCCCCCTAAAGGAAACCCGTGATAAGTCCGTGCCGCTATAAAAGTTTATTGGAGGCACAAAGACAGATGGCAGAACCTACACACCTTCGGCTCGTTAGGTTCTCCCGATCATGTTCGCATTACGAACCGTTCAGCTGTAAGGCTAACACTTCCCTTTTCATGTCGAGTTTAGCTTTTCTGAGAGTCATGGGAACATAACGCGCACCCCCCTCTAAGGCATGCAATCACAAGTAGTGTCTCATGATGTTTGTTAGTCGTCGGGGATTTTTATTAGTGCGTGGCGCGCCTGTATGGTTTAAAAATGTTTTCTTGCCTTCTGTTATCAGTTATCAACGTGACCAATAAGCCCACTCCTTTTCACACGCAGGCACAAATTCACTCATCTTCCAGCTGTCTGGATAAGATGCTAAATATCCAGTTTTGGTCGTATAACGTTTAATCATTTAATATTCTTATGCATGTGTATGTACTGTTCCATGTAATTTGTCTTGGGAAACACCAGTCAGCTCCATAGGTGGTCTTTAAGCTGAGATGGTGGCAGTATCACACAATAAGTTACCATACATACCTGAATTTCCTGCATGGTCTGTGCACAGCAGTATCACACTGGCTGAAAGGATTTGGTACCCTCTGGAAGCTGGCTTTTCAAATGATTAATGCCATCCTTCCATCCATTCATTCGCCATGCCATTCACTCAACACAAGGACACCATGGATAGGAAGCCAATGCATCACAGGGCAGATAGTCTAGAACAGTCTTTCTCAAACATTGGGCCATGACTGCCCTCTAGTGGTGAGTAGATCTACACCCAAGAGAGGTTATAAAGATGAGGCTGACTCCCCAGGGACCCCTTCCTGGGATTCTGTAAAGCACACTGTGACTATGCTCTTGTTAAGAACACTGCATGAAAAAAAAAATTGAACTGAAATGATATAAGGTGGGCATTGAAGTTGAGAAGGTTGAAACCCCTCAAATTAGACAAACTCATTCTCCTGACTGCATATTTTTAATCTGTCTGATGAAACCGGAGTGCTAGTACAGAGGGTGAACACGAAAACGTCACACACAGAGAAATGGACTAGGAAGCTACAGTGCTTACCTCTGAGCCACTATACAGCCCTACACTTGACCTTGCCCTGCGGAAGAAGGTTTACTATTATGGCATTGAAAGGCTAAAGTTTTTCGGTCTTCATAACCGAAAAGGCCATAGTTCAGTCAGCATAAAACTCTGGGCCCTTTTATACTGCGGAATACTTCACTCTTTATCAGTATCTTGTGACCCTTTTTTTTATTAGAAGTTGATTATAAAGAAGGATTGCACTTTAAAAGGTAATAACTAGAAACTGGTACTAATACTGTGAATGTGCACAACGTATAACCACAGTTGCCCTAAAGGACCAGATATTTTGAAATTGCTGCCGTATTTAACTATTCAGCAAAGCAGCCAATAACTGTGAACTGAGAGCTGTAGGCTGTTAAGCACACAATTTGGCAGAATGATTTCACATAATCTCCATGAAGAAGTCTCGCAGCAAAATGGGCTGTGATGTTTGCCAGTGTAGATATTGTTTTTTTCAACCACATCACAAAACGTATTGTATGTTCTTTTCCTGTGCTGTTTGGGAACTGGGTTAATTACAGTCACTGTACTTCTGCTTAATCTCTAATACAATATTGTTCCTCTTAAAACTTATTTCAATCAGGGACATAGGATGACCTTTTGCCTATCCCAGGCAGTACAAGGCTGGGGTCCTCCCTGAATGCAATGCCAGTCCATCACAGGGCACATACACTCACAGTCATTCACTATGGGTAATTTGGAGAAATCAACTGAATGTCATTTGGACTGAAGAAGGAACCACAGAAGACATGGGGAGAGCATGCAAACTCCACACACACAGGGGTCAAAACCCCTGACCCTACTAGTGTGAGACAAGAGTGATAACTTCTCTGACACGGACTGGCATGGCTGCTGTGTGTGGATCATTTTCTTCTGACATACACATTGTATATATTATATCATAGTTGTACGTATCACTGTCCTGGGTTCAGGGCTCCAAATCATCTGTAAAGGGTTGCAAGTCTTTCAGAACATAGCATAGAAAAATCTTCTCATTAGTGTTTCACAGTATTTCACCGTTGCTTCTAAAATCGTCCACCTCACCATGGCGATGAACAGTACTGTGACTGTGACGGGTAAGTTCTGCTGCAGTAAATCTTTAAGTTGTGCCTCAGGGAAAGTCAGTTGTAAACGTTCAAGCGTATAAACTGGAAACAGTATTATAACTGCAAGCTAATTCAGAAACAATTACCTGTGAGTGGAGAAATGAAAGAAAACAGGCTAAAGGGCACATTAGAGAATTTTTACGTTCCATGAAGAAACTTTTATTACCATCAAATTCATAAAGTCGTTGAAAGAATACAAGGGCTGCAAAGAAGAGGAGGGGTTAGTGCGTTCCTTACATCCCTGTGCCGGTCACATTTAGGGATGTAACGGAGAATGCTCGAGGAAATGAATGGACAACAATACTGAACACCGTGGTCAAGCTTGGTTTATGTTCAACCATCTTCCAGCAATGTTTAGCTTCTCGAGATAACTCAGTAAAGATTTAATCTGGATGAAATGTTAGCATTACCAGGATTTAGTGATGTAGCTCAGTACACTGTATGTTCGTAATCAACTCTATAGATAGTAACACATATCAGAAGCACAGAATAATACCAGAACAGGAACGCTTGAACATCTTCGACTAAAAACTCGCTGACTATCAACAGAATGGATTACTTGTGCCTTTAGTTGAAAAGAAAATCCTCTGATGTATCTAAGATAAACCCAGGAAGCAGGCCATAGAAAAATGAATGAAATCAGAAAGAATGAAACAGGAGTACTGGATTAAACACAGGCACTGAGAGCACAGCTTAGCATGTATGGCTAAGAAGACACTAATTACAGTGTTACTGCTGCCTGGGTTGCAGGTGAATTGCTAGTACAATGCATTGTTGGAGAGTACAGGAGGTCAGAGGTGTGCATCTGAACTGAACTCTTCCTGTTGCGGGGCGACATTCTATTCAGATGATCAGTCCTTACAAAATGCCACATGGAGTTCACAGAAAGCAGGCTCACAGTTTTAAAAGCAATCGGAATATTGCTTTGTTTGTCATGGTTACAGAGTACTGAAGTGTTAGTGACGTTCTTCCATTCATTAAAAAGCAAGGAATTTAATACACTGAAGTCACTGGTGTCGTTGATGTATCAAGGAGCACAGTAATCTAATGGGTGATTAAATATATCCGTAACAGATGAAAAATTAGACATTAGAGTGTATATAAAATTTATATGAATTCAGCTGAATTCAGATTTGGATTCTGAACACCACTGTGTTTACTTCATTCGGGACAAGAATTACAATATGACAACAATAATGGCTTTTAGTACTGATATTCACAGGATCATGGCCCTGTGTAAGATGAGATGAATTTAATGCTTCATTCTTAATATGATATACACAATGAGAGAAACAAAGAAAAATTAAATAGAAAGATTTTAGCAAAAACAGAGAGAATGGAATGAGTGTAACACGTTGAGTAGAAAAGGAGAAATGTCCAGGGAGCCACGGTTACCTTGTCAGAAATTCAGTCTACTCTATATGAGTGTACAGTTATTCTCATCCTATGTCACTGAGAGTTACATTGCTCTTTCATTTTTAATTACTCACATTTTATTTCTCACAGCTGGAGCTACAGAAGGTTTCCTCATTAGCAATTTGCATGCCATTTTAATGCAATCATTCAAATGAGGATGTGCACTGTAGAAATGAGCATTTCTAAAAATGAAAATATATCTACTATAAATGCGGGTAATATTTCAGTATTAAAAATGTCCTGCCCATTAGCAAAATGTTGTGATTATACAAAACTAAATTAAAATTAAAGTATAGCTGAATTGAACTACTGCGATTGCAGTAATGCAAAGATGGGACTTTCATCAGGATAAGAGCTTTGGAAAAGACATAGAAAGGTAGGAAATACAGAAGGTAAAAGGGTCTAATCTATCTCATGTACATCAGAAAGCTTATAAGGATGGCATTTTGATCCTCCAGTCATGATTGAAATTAACAGGACAATTAAGAATGTTGAATTAGATACACAGAGGTCTATTTACAGCACATATACACTTAGAAAGCCAACCAGTGCTTTCCTGAGGAGGGGCTGGTTGAAGACTGCAGGGGAGAAGCAGTCAGCAACCAATCACTCTCACCAAGTCTGATGTCACAACACAGTGTGTCAAACCGAAGGATACACACTCAATTCTACTGAAATGTTAACCTGCTCACATGCTTTTGTTATTAAGAGAATGCCTCCTAGAGAGAAAGTTTAAGAGGATGCCTGCAGCTTCTCACAGAAATCAAAAGAGGACATATAGGAGGCTAGAGGGAGGAATCAGGAAGAGTGAAAACACAGGTTTCTTTCAGGAGGGATGGAACCTAGGACACTCAATGACACAAGACATGTATGACACAGGACAACTAGACTTTCAGGAGAGATGGAACCTAGGACACTCAATGACTCAAACTCAAAACTCAATGAAAGAGAGGCAGGACACAGGACAACCAAACTCCCGGAGAGGACATAACACAAGCCAATCAATCTCTTAGGACGTAAATGAGTTAGACAGAGATGGAACACAGGCCAACGGACCTCTCAGAAAAGACATGACACCAGCTAATGAATCCTTCAGGAAAGATGGAATACAAGTCAAGGAAAAGAGGAAAGACAGGAAAGACAGAACATGGGATGGTCAATCTGAGAAGAAAAACAGAAGAACGCAGGCTAATCAATCGCTCAGGGGAAAGGGAGCACAGAATCTATAAGATACTAATGATGTTAAAGTAAGGAACAGATTTAGTGTCACCATGGCAGCAGCGAATGTACGATATACAGGATGGGTCTTGGGGGGGGGGGGGGGGGGGGGGTCTGCCATCGGAGCAGAGCCTCGGGCTTGTGGTCTCATCCGCCCATCGCCCTCTGTTGTGGCGGGGGCTGGGTCGCCCAGCTGCC
>JAACJT020000105.1:20133495-20170698 GCA_009936485.2 Gymnarchus niloticus | reverse complement strand
CTCTGAAACTGGTCAGGTGCAAAGACCGGGCTGAAAATGAGAGCCAAAAACTTTGAATGTCCTTCAGGAAGCCCGGACAACTACTCCTCAAGGCTACACTAAAAAAATACAAGTCTGGCTCTTTGGAAGCAAAATACAAAGAAATGAGGAGTGGCTCAAGACTTCAGCACAATACTGTATGTCAGAGAGAATGGAGTCCGTGTATCTGCTGGAAGCTTTGTTACTTCTATTTTGGTGCTTATCCTGTCTGTCAACCCTCTGATTATGTACTCAAGAATACTCAACTGGCTCTGGCATATCGAGGATGTCTGCCTCTCTGTCCACACTTTTCTTCTTCCTGTGTCTTCTTCACTGCTCCACTCTGCTACCCAGTTCTACAGAGGGACTCTTAGACTGGACTGGGAGCACCCTGGAATGACAAAGAGGTACAGTTGCATACATGTTTGCACTCATTGCCATTTTGTGGGTGAGATGCATTATGAGGCACCTGCTTTTAACTTGTCAAATGTTTGATACTTTCCATACATTTCAAACCACAATAACACATTAAGCCAGTTCTCCACAGCTCTCTCAGGGTAAGTCATTGTGTTGAACAATCATTTTTCACCAGCATTAAACTGGGTTCAGTGAATGTCCCCACTGAGCACTGATTTTGTATAAAATTACTTCATCCAGACAGATCCCTCTGTAAGACACGGTGCAGTGCCTAGGCATTGCACTGGCATTTGAAGGGCATCAGATCGGGCAGGAAGGACACAGTCTGAACTCGCAGAACATTACTGCTTTCTTGGTTGGCTTTCTGCAGCTTTGGCGAGCACCTGTTCACTTTTATTCCGGCATCACACTTTGGAAATGCAGTGGATTCAAACTAGCCAAAGTGAAAACAAAATTCACTAAAAATGTTATTGTGTCCATATTTTTTCCGCAAACTGACACTGATTGTAGCCTGTGTGAATTCAGACCTGTGAACTGTGATTAAGCTGACTAGCTGAAACAATAGCACGTCACCGGGCGAGATACTGCGGGGGTCGAGATTGGAGATGTGGTGGAAGCTGGGAGTGTCTTAATGATGACCGTACTGTAGAGTTAAATGTGGAACACGGAACACACAGAGCACACAGAGAAGAGGATGAACGGAGTTCACAGAGAGAACATGGGAAATACAGAGCAGCCAGAGTCACTACGTTACATTTTAAAGTGCAAAATTTGTAATGGCATGCTACATTTAGACATACCGCTATGGCTGTTCAATCAATGTTCTAAATAAAACAATCACTGTCAATCTTTTGTATACAGTGTATACTTCTTTGAAGGATACAGTCTATTGCTGCTGGCCTAACCAGGTCAATGCCTTGAAATGTTTCGACCTCTACAGTCAGTTGGACTTTGTAATTTGCCAAGTCGATTTATAGTGTTTTGTGAAATTTGGATACTGGAAATAAAACTCAAGAGGCCTGATTTCAACTTTGATCTCAGAACAGACAAGAGCCCACCTGTGGCCCAGTTAATCATGTCAATGCTCTGATTGCTGAAAGCATGATAAACATTCCACATGTTTGTGTTTGCCTCCAGAAGAGTGTAATTGGAGCTGCAATTTGTGTGAGAATTGCCACAACTGAACTGCACTCGAAGTTTTGTTAGGAACGATCTTCGTTTTGGTAGGGCGGTGATGTGGAGTGTATGTCTTGACATAACTTCTGCCTGCCACTGGGAAGAATGCAGTGTCTGTGCCTTTATGTCACATCCTGGGGACCATATAACAGGAAGCAAAACAGAGCAGGTGGAATGGGACTTTGCTGTGGTCATGGTGCTTCGCACCACACAGTTACACTGGCCGACCTTCTGACCACACGCTCATGAACATATGAGATACTTTTACTTGCCATTTAAATAAGCACATAGGAATTTGGTATATTATCTTGCTGTCCATGAGACACAGGCATAGACAAGTGAGAGCAAGCTTGGGGTCGGTCATTCATCCAACAGTCTTGGGGTTTAGAACGTTGCTCAAGGGCCCAGCAGTGATATGAGCACTCTGCCAGCCACAGGAGTCAAGCCACTGACCTTCCAGACACAAGCACAGGCTCCAAACCTACAAAGCCACACACCACCGCATGTCCATGTATATGACAGTGAGAAGAACTTAACTGTATAACTCACCCAACAGAATGTGGACCAGCACCCTCCTCAGGATGGTGTTAATTCCACTAATCTAGTGCTTTGCCTTATGAGCTTCCCAAAACCGTGATGTGTCTGTCTGTAGATGAGATCTCTAAATTTACATATGCACAAAAAAGTTAGCAAGTCAGCTAACCTTTGATACTGCAATAATCATATGTTATATAAGAGGTGACAAGCATTATCCATCCATTACACATCCCCGTATGTGAATCTCATCCACAATTAGAGTTGATGTTTTAAGCATAGACAGTGTGGCCTGTGTTTATCATAAAAATACATTAGGCAATGGAACTTATCTGTTAAGTAATTCATTTACCTGTTAGCATAGCTGTATTAGATATATTATGCTCATGTATATTACGTGCAGATTATTGTAAAGTGGCTGATCCTACAGGAACCTATAATCCTGGGCTTCTCTGGGTCTGTGCTATTTTTCTCCCCTGGGGGGAACTGTCAAGTCAGCCCTGGTGACCCTGGGCTCATATACTCACTTTGGTATACCTGGTGAACATATCTAAACCCAGACTGAGCAGGAAGTGGTCCACAGGAAGGCCCTCCCATACCTTCTGCTTGTCAACCCATTGTTTCCTCTCCTGTTGTCCATTTTTCCCCTTCCCAAGTTTGCACAAAGTCCACATGAACACTTATATGTTAGAAACATTGGTTTCTGTGTATAAAAGTTGTGTACATATTCATCTTTGGTCTCAGTTCAATGATCTGACTGGTACAGTGGTCTCACCTTAAAATGGTAGTTCATATTAGCAAAGATATGTCAAATTAGGAAAATCTTGCCTTTTATGGAAATTATGCTCAGTAACCAAATTATGTTCAAGCTAGTTCTGTGAAATCATTACATTTCGTAATTTCAGGACTGGGTTGGTTAAAGTGGAGGTGAGTGGCTTCATGATGTCATAGAGTGGCAATCTGTCATTGAGCCTCTGAGATGAGTCAGTCAGATAAACCGAATCCATAAACTGACAGAGTCAAACTAGCTGCTATTTGTGGCTTTGCAGCCTCTGAGTTGGATCAGTCAAACAAGCAGAGACTATCAGTCTCTGAACAAGCCCGATCAAACAAACTGAAAATTGTGCTGTTACCTTCTCCGAGTTGAGCCAACTTGTTAAACTGAGTCCCTGAACTGATTTAACCATACTAACTGACCATTACGGCTATGCTTCTGCTGAGTTCAACTGATCAGTGAAACTGCAGTCACTGAGCTGAGTAGACTAAGCAAGTTGGTAGAGTGATTTGTAGCTACCCTACTGTCCCTGAACCAAAATCAGACTGGTTCCACAACGTCCAAGTGGTGTCATTTAATCTGTTGAATGCATATCAGGAGTGACATCATGCTGTGGAGAGAAGAGTGTGCCTAGGAATAAGACAAATCTAGGAATGCTCAGAGCAACTCCGAATTGACTAGAGATGCTTGTGACAGTGTTCTATAATAATCATTCCATGTAAATTAGATGCAGTCAAATTTAATTAGAAGTTCGAGTGTTTCTACGGATGTGCACAGAAATATTTACACAAAATCAGCACTTTCAATTGCCCAATCAGATTCCAACTTTGGGCCAGTGGGTGGTTCCCTACATCATAACAATCTTGTAATCTTGAGGATTACATTATTTTAATAGATTTCTTTAAATCATTCTTTAATTCAGTAGAAGATCACATCAGTTAGATACGGCAAGTCTCCAAAAGACAGCTGAAAACAGACAAGAAGCACAAGCTTTTTTGAGTTTCTCATATGTGCTGTATGCCCTAGAGAATGGTAAACACTTTATAATTATCTTGGTCTAAAATAAGCTGTGGGCGATTGTGGCCTGTGTTTATTTAGTCCTGGGAACTGTGATTAAACTGATTAGCTGAAACAATGGCATGGGTATCAGGAGGGACGTAAGGGCTAGAAATTAAAGAGAGCGTCTACTGGCAGGAATGACTGCCAGGGGTTTTACAGTATGCATCACACTGGAATTTGCATTATGTTGCTGAGGAATGAGCCATGGAAAACCACAAATGATAAATGCTCTTCAGAAAACCGAATGAATACATCAAAAGTATTTGTTGTTGGTGCCATAGATTTGTGTGAAAAGCACGGTCACACCATTCCTACGTTTAAGCCTAATGCGGATACAGCTCTTTAGCTCTGTAGAATCAATGTCAATTCAAGCTGCAAAACGCTCAACTTTTTAACCACAAACATCGAGGTGTTTTGCTATAGTGTAAAGTCAGTAACATGGAAACAGAAATGGAAGTGCTCTAGGTTCGAAAGACTATGCCTGTAGAGAATTGCATAGACAACTAGGAATGTAAGTAACAAGAAGACACTGGAACACAAACTGGAAATCTAACTGACAGGAAGGCATTGAAATGGGACCTGAGATTGTAACTCGTAGAATGGCGTTGGAAGAGGAGTCGTGCATGTTATTGACACAAACATACTGTGAAGGGAACTGACTGAATGAAAATGCCGAGTAATGAATTTCACATGCTAACATATGGTTTCTTCTAACCTATTCCGGAATTCTCATTCTTTGGAGGCAATTTTCAATTCCGATGCACTGTCTTTTCTAAACTCTAAGCACGGCTCTCAGAGCAGTAGCTCAATGTTAATTGTGACCGCACCTCTCTCATTTGTATGAATGTGCAATTCCTCAATGAGAATTTGAGGAGCTGTTGCAGGAAAAACAGACCTCACCTGTGGAAATGCAATTAACTAAAATAATACAGCCAGTTCTTGTTATTCTCTCAAGTATGAAAATGCCACAAAATAGCTCATGGATATATGGAAAAGGGGAAAGGGGGAATAACAGGTCAAGTAGAGACAGAAGCCAAGAACAATCAGAATCAGAATCAGAATATCTTTATTGTCCTGATTCTGATTCTGATTGGATGGTGATGGAACAAGGATGGTGATGGAACATTTCAGATGAAATCAGAGCTACTCTGGGTGACTGGCATCAACTGTGACTTTTGCATGCCAGAAGCTGGGTAGCCATCTTTGAGTTATTACATCATGCCTGGAATCATTGGGACATTTTGAACTGAGAACAGGGAAGTTTTTACAGTGAGGCTGCACAAATGGAACAAGTGGCCCTTCTTGAAAAGGTACGTGCTGCCGTGAAAGTATCACTTTAGAGACTTGTCAAGTATGGATCAGCCATTCTGGGTGCTACTTCCTCACTAGCTGCTTGACTAGGGAAAACATCAATGTATTTGGCCAGATCCACGAAGTACACAAGACAGAATCCAGCTTTTATTTTCTGTTGTACTGATCTTGTTGATTCCTTTGTCCTGACTGTACAATATTTGAAAAATACACACACACACATACACACACATATATATTACAATACTTCGAGAATGCGGTTTTGTTGATTTGGTTTCTTTTTGGGGGATTGGGGGGTGATGAAACTGTGATTCAGTCATATTGAAATCTAATGATACTTATATACATTTTCACAGTTGTTTACACACTACTTTTGCACACTGGCCCATGTTTATTAAAAATTAAAGCCCAGGTGTCTTTTGTCTAATCCACAACCACTGAACCCTCAACATATTTACAGCAGTTTACTTTCATTACAAACTTCTGAGCACTTTTCCCAAAACACTTCACACAGCGCTCACTCTACACACAAATCTCATGACAATATCCTGCGCCACGCTCTCTCAAATACTGAGACAGAAAATGCACAGTGGTGATGAAAGGCAATCATTTAAGGCGTGTGACCTCACATTGATCTGACTCCAGAGCCTCTCTGTACTTCTGTGTTAGGGATAGCAAAAGGAGAAAGTGAAGTCAAAATGTCTCACAGAGAACAAAAGGTGAGGAGCCAGAGACATCCAGGAAATTATAATGCATTTTATATGGCAATTTATTGTATGAACTGGTTACACCTGGCATTTAGTTTTCAGCCAATGAGCACATGAATTAAATGAAACAGGTACTCTGAAGAAACCTCTGTTGGTTAATTGCTGTACTATGGAACAACTAGGAGGAAACGGAGGGAGAGGAGTAAGAGAGGACTAAGGTAAAGGAAAAGGCTGAGGAAGAGGAAATAACAGGAGCAAGGGTTTGTCCAATGAGACCATGTCATCACCATGGTTTGAGCATGAGAGAGGCAGGTACATGTGTGCAGTACAACTTGTCTCATTTTACAGAGGCTGCCATGATTTGAGATCTGAGAAATGAAAACAGATACCATAAGCATCTTCACCTACTGTTCTACTGTTTCACGGTAGTATGATGTTATTGTATTTAAGTACATAAGCAATTTAATTTATAATTCACAGGTAAGCCATATTTGCATAGTGAATTGTTCATTACAGCAAGTGGATCATTAAAAAATACATTTTGAATAGACAGTAATGATTGTAGCCAAAATCAAGCAGTTCCAGAAAATACTGTTTTACAAAAAAAACCACTACAGGGGGTCTTTGTGGTAGCGCATACTGTTAACTGCCGCACAACAAGAAACAGAGTGCTCAGCTGTTATCTTTCCATCTTATCATGTGAATTTGGCCACGTGTTCTCATCTACATCACTAAGGACGTGATCCCAGCCAAACAATAGAGAAAAGTGATGCATGTTTAAAATGGCAGATCTGTCTTTGACAAGCCTTGGCAGTAATATCGTCACAGGATCCTTGCGTTGCCTCATGAAGAATCATTTGTTCATAGGGATTATAATCCAGTCCTTCCTAGATCATCTCTGAGTGGTGAAAATGAATGATATCCCATATGACAACTTTGGTCAGTGTGATCTGGGGTCCCATTGTGTTTCTGTTGGGGTGGATATCAAACGTCATAGAATCCATTGATGCATTCAACATTGAGCTCTGTGTTTTATGGGCCAAATGTGAAATGGTGATGGACCGCCCCTTGTAGACTGAGCACAGCACACATTGCCACCTTCCTTCCCTTTGGTCAGGGACATCCATCATTGTTCTTTGTCCAATGGTATTTCTGCCTCTCCTACATGCTTTTTTGTGAAGTGGAATCCAGCCTCAAGAACACAGATATATTCAATTGGCTTTGCATTTACATCAAGCTGAAGTGTTCTCTGGATGAAGATATGATCTTGTTACTGCAAAAGAGCACACAAGCAACAGTACAGCGAAACTGCAGGGTGCTGTAAAGTAATACTCACTTGTACATAAGCATGTTCCACTTCTTCCTCTCAAATTGCTTCATTCTCTTCCTGCTTCTTCTCATTATATGAACAATACTGGATGTAGCAACACTTTGTATGCTATGGAATATCCTATATGATGGCTCTTTCTATTTCCAGAGTCTGATGGTATTACTTGCCACACCACATTTATGATTTCTTCTTCTTCTGGACTGAAGAGACAGTTTTTCCCACCATTTGTTGATCTTCTACGAATTTTGCAGAGTACAGGGAAAATAGACACTGTGTCCCCGAGACTTACAAAAGCCATAACTGAAGAATTCTACACTCACCTGTTCTCAACATGAAATGTCTGAATGATTCCAGCTAGCACATACCAACTCAACTCGACTCGCTGCCTGGCTACTTGCAAAGTCATGCCATTTTTGATGACACTGTCAACCAAAATCTTTCATCTCATTAGTTCTATCTGTTTTTTCCTCATTCCCCCACACCTTCCTCTACCTCTTCCTCTCTATGCTTTCATGGTCCATTTTGTTTCCTGACTCTTTCTGTCATGCTTCCAGAAGAATATATGGGGAGCTGAATTAATTATTTCGTTTAACCATGACTGATATGTGTCAGTTTTCATGCATTAGCTCATTGTGTTTTCATCACTGACTGATATGTGTCAGTTTTCATGCATTAGCTCATTGCGTTTTCATCACTGAATGATATGTGTCAGTTTTCATGCATTAGCTCATTGTGTTTTCATCACTGACTGATATGTGTCAGTTTTCATGCATTAGCTCATTGCGTTTTCATCACTGAATGATATGTGTCAGTTTTCATGCATTAGCTCATTGTGTTTTCATCACTGACTGATATGTTTCTACAAAAGGGATCGGTATGGTCACAATGACAACTCTGGCGCTGCATTGGACTGTGTGTTCTCTGCAAAGTTTTGCAAAATGAGTTTAGCAAAATGTGTGCAGCAGAATTACAAACTGTTGGAACAACACTAATGTGTTTTTGATTGTGGAGACAAAGTACATGGCTGTGCAATGCTTATGTGAGCAATGGACGAGTTGGTGAATTCATTCAGTCAGTGTGTTACCAATGAGGGTAAACTGTAATGTGTAGGCATTCTGATACGTTTCTCAAGAGTGGAGAGTTGATGATTGGTATTCATACAGAGTTAAAAGAAGATCCTCAAGCAGGAAGCATCTCTATACACTGGGGCAAGAGACTGGCATAGTGAAGATGGTACTGGCCAACAAATCCATTTGTGTGAGGGAAATAATGGAGGCAGTTCTGGGAAATGACCTGCTTGACCATTCATAGTCTAAGCACCACAACAGAAGACTGAAAATTTTAAAAAATACAGTGTAAGAATCATGGAAATTTAAGTGCCTCTTGAAAGAAATAATGACCAGGTTAAGGAGCTAAGGTATCATATGTGTAGAAAAGAACATATGGAATAATGATTTAGGAGCCCCTGTTTACACAATGTAGAATACACAGTTTACTGTAATGCAGTAAATGGCTTCGCCTAACAGTTTTGGTGCTGTTTTCATTACTCGAGCTGAATTCCAGTGCATCATGTCGGCTTTCATCGTCCAGCAGACTTCCAAACCTGCTTCCAGAATCAGTGCCGTTTCTCTGTATTACACCTTCCACCATATTCACATTTTCTGAATCCAGCTGAAGTTTGCTTTTCCTCATGGCATCACAAGGTGTACGATCTCATTTCGCATCAGAAAGTGTCCCTACTTCAAGCCTTGGGGAATGCATGTGCTGATATTAGGGTAGAGGATTGCTAGGGCTGGCTAAGGCATTCCAGGAGGTATCTCCAACATTGTTCGGCTAAAGAAAACATCAAATGTGATGAAGATGAAATTCTGAGATGAAAGGGAGGATCATGCATATCATTTTTCCATAAAATCTGGAAACAGATATCAAATTTAGTTTTATTTTCTCAGCTGTTATGAATGTTTGCATTGACAGCATTTTTCTGCAACATTACTATAATGTACTTGCATTCATCAATGAATCTTTTATCTGCTTTTATAGGTCAGTGTACCAGGAGCATATGGCAAAGGTCTGGGCTATACCCTGGCCAGGGTGCCAGCCCATTTCAGGGCATAGGCATAACCCCTATCATTCACTATAGGCAACTGTGAGATACCAAATAGCCTATTCACATGTTTTTGAGCTGTGGAAGGAAGCTGGAGTACCTCAAGGAGACATAGGCAGACCATGCAAACACACAGCAAGGGGGGAAATCGAACCCCTAACCCTGGCGGCACATAGCAACTGTGCTAACCCCTGGGCCACCATATTCATGGATGACAGTGCTTCCGTTTTGTGGCCACTTTTTTCACATATAAAGGCAAAAAATACAAGGTAAATAAATGCATAAATAAATGTTTACATTTGCATCCGATTTCTAAATATTGCCTGTGCATCAAGGATGACAACATATTCATTGTGACAATTATGTTCTCAATTTATCAGCGTAGTGTGAAAAACATGGAGGTTGCAAACGTTCCTATAAGTATGCTTGCCATTTTGAAGCAAATTTTATGCTAATATTTTTGAGTTTTCATGACTTTGAAGTCAGCGTTTCATTTTGCTAACCATATATGCAGATTTTCAAAATGTGCATACAGCTTTAAGAAGCATGTTTGAGTATTTGTGAAGCACAGACACTTGTTCCAGAAATGTGTGTAAGCTATTGAGAAAAACTGTATTGTCTGAACAAGGACCACAGGATACTTGTTTCGACAACTGACTTCTCAATTTATTGGTGGAGTGTGCGAAACATCGGTTTTTGTAGACAGTAATATCATAAGTGCGTCAGTTACATGATAAGTGCATCTAGTTTTGAAACTAATGCTTCATTCTGGTAACAAAATAATAAGATCTTCCAGGTGCGTGTACAGTTATGAGAAACAGAGCATTTGTAAAGCAAAAAACCGCAATTCTGTAGTGGCTGGTTTTGTGTTTTTTATTCAAATAAAGCTTTGTTTTCCAGGGCCAAGTATGTGACGAATATAGCATATAGGAAGGATGGCAGAACATTAATGTTGATGATGTGGCCATAGCAAAAAAAATTGCTATCATCCTCATTTCACATATAAAGATAGAAAGTGTCATTTGTCAACAGTTTTGACATAGATCACAAATCGTGCAGCTGGACTGTTTGTACTGGTTACTTAGGCAACAGAGTCTGCCCACAGAAAGACCCAGCTGCATTGTGGGAGGTGTGAGGCCTTAAACAGGTGTGTGGCAGACATTTACTCACGGTCACAAACTGTCATGCTGCAGGAGCCCTGCACAAGGTGGGTCTAAAGCCAAGCATGTTCCTCCCCCAGGGTTTGTTCAGGTAGAGAATGATTACAGCAGGGTAGCAGAAGGACAAGACCACCCCACTGTCCAGAGAGCTGTGATTGTGAAAGAAACTATGATAGACAGGATGAGACCACTGCCCAAAGGAAGAGGTCAGTTGAGATGAGGCGTGAAGCCTGCATACCAGGTCACATAGGTCATACATGCAGCACAACATGTTGCAGTAGATAAAGAAACCAAAGAAAAATTGTAACGCTAACATGGCACTGCCAGCCAGTGACTGTGCAGTAACATGCTACATGGTAAACTAAATCTGCAGTATCACTGTAGGCTGAATGAAGCATGACTTCTTCCAGTACATCTTTCCATTCAAAGCCTCAATACTTTGGCATCACACCACATTATTCTTTCATATCTTTGACCATAGCAATTTTAGAAGGAATGTCACTCAAGAGCACAACGGCCGTTTTGCAAGTCTCTTACACATTTGAAATTGCTTTCACAGTTAAGGTATTCAAATCACGATCCTTCAAAATGAGTGCAAATCATCATAATTATTTCAACTTTGGAATCGCTAAATCATTTTGTTTTATAGTGACCCTACTGATTAATAAGGAGAATCAGTGAAGGCCTTGATTGTACTTTCACTTCTATTTTGTTAATTAAAGGAATAAATATCAAGATGCAGAGAAGGGCAAAAAATGGGGAATATATACAAGCATTCAGTCTCTCCCTCAGTCACACACACACACACACACACACACACACACACACACACACACACACACATACACAGGGAGGTACTAACATCCAGGCCGGTCCTATGTCTTCATCTTTGGATGTCTGTAACTCACTACACCTAATACCCCTTAAATTCATTTAACTTTCTAACATCACTAATAGCTAAACCTCAATGTGAAACAGCGAAAGCCCAGATGGCATACTCAATATGCATCGAAACATCAGCCGTGTCTCTGTAGGCCAATATTCCACCGCAGGTTCATTGCTGGTTTTGGAAATGGTGTCACACTGAGGTTTCTCCTGCTGTAGTAGCTGTGGACGACCGCATCTATCTTTATTCTGTCTATGCACTTTAAGGACCGTTCAGCTGAGTGACACTTCCAGATTTCAGAGGTCACAGTGAGCCAGTTCATTCTCAGTGGAAAAGTACAGGAGATTTGTTGATAGTTAGGTTTGTCATGGCGTTGCAAACAAAGATTCTAAATATATTTTTGACTTTTTTGACTGCAAGCATCTCAGCAATTGCTGTTGAAAAAAAAAAACTTGTGTGCTTTTTTGGGTCACACAAAAAGGGCTTTTTTTCTCCAGCCGATTCCTCCATTGAGAAGCATAACCTCATCCATCTATTAAACACTTATCCTGCTCAGGGATGCCTGCAGCCTACCTCGGGCAACAAAGGGCAATTGTGTAAATGGGTCATTTAGAAACACCAATTACCCTAACTGAATGACCGTCGACTACAGGAGAAAAGCTCCATAACATATGAAGAGCATACAATTTCCACCTACACCCTACACACACAGACACACACACACACCGGGAGCAGAATTTCAACCCCCAACCCTGGTATGAGGCAACTACGCTACCCAGTGAGCCGTGTACCCCCATTGAGAATCTTTTTACATTATTTCTCAAACCTCCCTCACCCCCCACAGATGCAATTAAAGTAGAAAATATCCACCTGAAAATGCAGTTTTTACTTGTGATAGTGATGCAGTATTAATATATATTCAATTACTTTGAAGTATCAGCACAAATGGTTTCAATAGGACTATAAACTACCATTGATGGCAGCCATTGACGAATCTGTGTTTTGCCGTAGAGGCAGTGCTCAAGACTGTTGGTTTCCTTGACAACAAGGCTGGCACATCTTGCAAAACCATGACAGTGAAAAAGAGAGACAGTGAAAATTGTGCAGTTCAGTAAGAGTGAGCTGTCTCTGCCCTGGAGTATTTACTAAATCAGTTCACCTCAGCGAGAGCTATAGATGTATTCATTGCAATCAGGCCAGAGAATCCAGTCCCTCAAACCTGGTCTTTGTCTGCACCAATGCATTCATTGGTATGTTACGTCCATCAAATGAGTGATCTAGGAAGCAACTGTCTTTGATTCCAATCAGAATCTGCCTTCAACGTGAGCACAAACTGAAGATTTCTAACAATTTCAAATGTTGTTTTAGTTTCTGCAATCACAGGCGGGTACATGGCAAAAAAACACTGAGGTCAGAAAAGAAGATAGCACAGATTCAATAGCAGAAATTCCATCACTGCAACGTAATTAACATATCATTTGGTCCAGGCAGCACTGTCAAATACTTCTACTTTAACCTTCCTTATTTGCACGGTCTGCAAGTTTTTCCAGCTGATGCGTAACTGTTAGCTTTTTCTTTCCATAGGGAACAAAATAAATCATTCTTGCGCAAGGATCTGGGATTGTATCTTTTGGCAGCCAGGCATAACAAATGATCCAAGAGAACTCAATGCATAACCCATTCTCAGGCTCTCTGAGAAGACATTAGTGCCTGTCAGCAGTGAACCTTTAAGACACTGATATTTCATCACTGCTGAGGAAGGCCCCATGGGGAACAAAGCTCCTTAAAGGGAATTTTCAAGCAGTAAGCTCTTGTAAAGACATTTAAAAACTTAGCTGGGCCAGCATATAAATCAGGCAAAAATATAGCATATACCGCTGACGAGATTTATTCTGTATAACCCAAATTAGTGTTATAATACTGGAAAATACGCATGTGTATAATTAATCTATATGAGTCTGAGTCATGTTTTCACGTGTGTTTGTGTGTGTGATATACATGATTGCATGTGTCAGGAGTTTGCAAATATTCATTTCCGTTTCCATGTTTTTTAGACTGCTTCTTTATATGTGCATGTTGCTGAGACTGTAAGTGTGAGTTTGTGTTTGCCTGTCAATGAATATTCATTCTTATCTGTGGTTTTTTTTTTTTCTGAATCTGTGAGTGCACTTTGGCTTGTGTGTTTTTGTTCATTTGTGTGTGTGTGTGCTTTCTGTGAGTGTGTCTCTGTGCGTGTGTCGCAGTCGGAGAGCAGCTCCTCTGATGACTGCCTCCGTGTGGGTTCCTTTTATAGCCACATCCAAACTCATCCTTCAGACATATCTCTGCATGCGAGGACTCCAGAGTCACCCAAAGCCTCCTGGATGGAGCTGAAAGGGGTCAGCTAAGGAGGGCTCCTTCTGCCAAAGTCGTTCTATTCTGTCATGCTTAAGAGCTCTTCCCAAATTGCATTTTATAATAGCATTTAACTTTAGTGTGATCTTTGAAATCGCCGAAAAATTCTCCAGTAATATGCTGCAATGTCCACTAAGATAAAATTCACAGGATTATTTGAAATATTTATGGGTCGACTAAACAAATTCATGTATTCTAAATCTTGTTTTTTAGCTGTAATTCAAGTGTTAACCTTTTTGGCTGTACATCGAATATTGCCACACTATAACTTCTGTGTCATAATTGCATAAACTGTTTATGTATGGGTTCTGCTGTGGCATTTAGCCCAGCGTCTCCTGGTGCATGAAAACCACTGTGGCAGCAGCCAAGGGAACTGACCTGGGTTTCTTTCATTCCATATGATCTTGGTTCATCTCCATCTGGATTAAGGCTTAAGTTTGTGTAAATTTTCATTTTAGGACACAAGGGTCATATGTCTGAGGAGGCATGGACAAGTTAAGGAAATGATTCCACCTGATATGTAACGTACAGCCCATTGTACAACAAGGCAGGTTTCCTTGGAAGGTCTTTCCTCATGTGGAGATACAGAATGAGCCTGCATAAAGGACCACCTCAGCATGGGCAACACGTTTTTATAATGTGACAGTACTGTTATGATTGAAATGCCAGATTCTGCACAAGTTATACCCTGGTCTCAATTTCCTGGTAAAGTAACAATGACTCAGAGTCATATGGCATACTGTAATCCTAGCATTTTCGTAATGTTCACTTTATAGAATATGTTCAGTATCTTTGGTAATTCCCTTCGGCATACTTTGGGAATGGTGCCGTGCCTCGTCATCTTCTACTCCTTAACATAATCCAGTGGAGCGCTAACCCAGCATGACGGGCCACGATCTGCTGCAGCCTCAGGCTCACACGCTATGGAGGCCATCTGTGGCCAGGCTGTAGCTTCTCAGGACTTGTCAAAGAAGGAGCTTCTCTGACTCGCCTTCCACCGCCTCTGAGTTTATCATTCACCACCAAACACACACGAAGCAGTTCTTCAGATCTTCAGTAAGTCGTTAGATCAAATTTCTTTTCTCATGTATTCTTACAAAGCTTGTAGTTCATATTTTAATCTCAGATACACCTAAACTGTGACACCTGCTCCCTCTTATTAAACACCTCTGTAAAACAGGTGAATTTGACAAATTTTGCAGGCATTTATCGCTATACATTTTTCTGAGCCATCAATGTGATTCTGGCCTTGTGGCAGACCTAACCACGTACAAAACATATGCAGTTTTAACCGAAAGAATTACCCTTCTTTCCTTAATCTCTTGTTTTCCCGCTTTATTTATAACTGAGTAGAATGACAGCTGGATGGCTGATATTTTCAGCTAACAGTCGTCTCGCTTGCATCACTGTTCCGGCGCCGTCTGTGAGGTCCACGTCACAGGGAACAGAACCTCTCGCTGCTTTGTCCGCCCACCCTGTTTAGGTTCCGTTGGCAGCTACCCAGCCCTCACCAAGGCCCGGCTGAGTAACTCAGTGCTGCTCGGAGCAAGATGTTGTGAATTACACAAACAAAAGCAAAATGATACTCACATACACCGTGATCTCTCCTTAAGGGATCTCGATATTTCTATCATTATAAGCTGCGAGGGGAGGTCATTATCATCAACAGGCAACGAAGCACATTCTGCTGGCTTGTGCCTGGTGTGATGAAGCAGCCATGAATCACCGTGGCTCCTTGGCAAAGATACAGAAAGCCCAGGATGCTCAGGGTGCAGACCACGAAGAAGTCCAAGAACATCGTTCCTAATGGGGTGGGTGTAAACCCATATGCTTATCCAGCATAAAGATTTATATTTATAAATGAAAATTCAAATCTGAACACATCAAGCGTAGAGCAAAGCATCTGTGGCAGTAGCTATAAATATGCAAAAGTGATGAACTTTAGTGGAACTGAACCCATGAATTTAATAATTAAAAGAAAATCTACTGAGCTTCTCGGATGGTATGTAATGCACTGCTTGTCGACTGCTTGTGGGAATGGCTATGCACACCTGGACAGGGAGTTATTGTATGTAAATGCTTTAGACATTGAGGTATTTATATATACTCTAGGACCATGTCTTGTTGTGATGATGTGTTCGATGTGCTGCTACCCTTTGTAAAAACCAGCCGCACAGCCTTTTCATAACCACTTCATCTTATTTCTGTGTTCGCTGTCACCTACCCGCCGCCATCGTCTACCTGTCTGATGTCATTTTGTCAGGTTGTCTCTGTCCGCTGTCAGTCTCTTTGTCTGCTGTTTTTAGGCCTGCTCAGTCGACTGTATCCTTGGAAGTAGGTTTGCCGACCAGCTGAGACACGGTTCAAAATGCCGTGGTAACGATGAGTGTTGTTCCACAGGTTTCTGTAGAGCTAACCTGTGGCTGTAAAGCAGAGTTCCAAACCCACAAACTTGCCAGAATAAAATAGCTACTGGAGAACTTGGGTGCAGGAAATGATAAAGTAAACACAATATATGAAATCTCCGCTCAGTGCATAAATGGATGTGCAGTCCATGGATGTGGAGAGCAGGGATTATCTAGAGGGTTGTGTTCAGTACCTTAGTGATCAAGCTGTCCATACCAGCACTCTGACACTGGAGAAGAGATTTTTATTTGGTTAGCACTGGATATTTCATGAAAAATGACACTTTTCAAGGTTCCTCAGAACATTGACCCGGCACACAGAGAACGTTCCCACAATGTCCAATAATGTTCTCATTACATTCTTAACGTTCCTGTAATGTACCTGTAACGTTCCCTCTTTGCTGAGTAGATGGGAAAAAAACAAATAGCATATGCAGTTTATGGTTTGACAGACCTTAATTTATACCTACAAACTAGAATGTAAAGAACGCCTAAGCTAACTCATGAGTTAAGACCAACAGTTTTGATGTTTTACAGATCTGAAATGTTGCTGCAGACTTTCTGCCTGACAGGGCTGTGTAAGTTCTCTGTTATGACACTTTAGGTCCAAAGGTTGAACAAAACCTTTCCATTGTAATATTTAAGATGATCGCACACTGAAAAGCTACCTAAATACTTTGAATTCAGGCTACCACAAAAAAAAAATTAATTTCATCCATCTATCAGTCCATCTGTCCACACATCTTCCACTTATCCTGGTCACATCCTGTCTGTTAATTATCCACATTTTCATTTACAGAAATGTCTTTAGTGAAAATAATAATAATAATAAAAAAAATCCATCAAAGCTTTTATAAGGCCACGTTAATAATTCATATCATAATTCATATGACTGTTGTTTAACAACACAAGCACCTAATCAGTGTTGTGTTATTGATGCAGCCCAAGGGATCCTCAACATAATGACTTGTGTCTCCTATAACTGCCATGATACAATTATATTTCTGTACACAATGGCAACCTTTTACACGTCCTTTCAGATACAACCTATTTTATAGAAAAGGTAAGCTGAACATTGTCAAGTTACATGATTATGTTACAAGCTTAACATAATATGCCATATTATGGTCCCATTATGATCAATATTTTGGCCACATTATGATGCTAACTTCACCATCCAAGGTGTGTGCACAACCACAGATCATAAAGATTATTAAACAATGTTAAGTGAAGGGAAACTAAGGCAAATGATAAATGGCTGTCTTGCTGTAAAAATGTATTACTAACCTGCAGGGCAGAGGATAAGAGATTAAACAGCTGCTGTCTCATAGCACACTATTTAAAGATGACATAAACACTTTTAATGAGGCTCTTAACTAGTCTGTAAATTTAATAGGAAAGGCATTGGAATACCTATGAGGGATTTAATTAGAAAAAAATGAGGAAAAGAGTCACTGTCAATTAAAGACCAGGAAAAGGGCAACAGGAAACCGTCGACAGGAGTGGTCACTGCTTTCACACCATTCTTGGATTACATCTTAGAAAGAAATTATGGGCAACTCTGTGTTTCCTTCTTCCCCATTGTTTGTTCAAACACATTGTGGGTGTGATAGCATGTGAATCACCTGAAACTGAAATTCCAAGGGGCGGAGCCATCTGGGATGGATACACCTGCCTTTCTTCTGATACAGATTGTCAGGTATTCTTGGGGTCTGAGTGTCTCTCACAAGTGTCCTGTGTCACTGTTGTGGGGGTAGTTCACGATGAAACCTGTCCTCCCATTGTCACCAAATACGGGAGGATCAACTCAGGGAATGTCATGGCAGTCTGGTATGTTTGGAGTCTCTAATGTGTTTCGTTGGCTAAAACTTACTGTGCAAAGGAAGGGCTGATGACCAATCATCACTGTGATATTGGCAAATAAAAGAAGGAAGTAACAGCCCACCTGCTAGGTGTCAGCACAAAAGTCCCAGCATGCAAATTTTCAATGCAATTTAAAGGGTCAACAATTTTTCTTCATGCGTGATGATGGTGACCAGCTGGTCGATAAACAGGTGTCACTGATGTCTGCTGGTGAGATGAGCATCACTAACATCGCATGATGAGAAACTTCTCCATTCGGGAGGCATGACAAATTGCCCTCAGAAGACATCCGTGAACATCTCCTGCCAGAAATATTGGATTCCTTTTTCATAACAGACCCAGATTTACTGAAGGCACATTGGGTTGCCATAGTTATAGGAGAGCAGTGGAAAAATACAATGAAATGTAAACATGAAATAAACAAAAGCAACGTCTGGCTAGTGCAGGAGCAGTGGTGTGGCACAGCCTGCTAATGAGCGACTGCCTACAGACTGTAGGACGGTATTCTTAAATGCAGTGGTTTCATTTAACACAGCAGCGGATCTGCTGCATGCAGTTTTTTGGTCCTCAATTAGCAGATATGTATATTTTTGGCTGAAGAGGCTAAGCATTTACCTACCAAATGAGAACTGATTATCTCCCTTAGGTAAATATTGCAGCTACATGGCTTAGCAAGCTCTAAATCCGCGATTAGCAGTCACCGCTTCTCGGCAGCTAGCCTCTACTTGCCTTTTCTGAGAGGTGTGTGGTCTAGACTGATAAAGTTTCCCCAAATGACCATGCATTGTTTTCCTTGGATGTAGAGTGAGAAAATGAAAACATGTCAATGAACCCCTTCAAAAGCTGATCTGCAGATTTAACGGTCAACAGATGCCATTTGGGTTACCAAAGGACGACAACCATGCAAATTCTAAAACTACCAACACTGTATGTATGGACTGCTGGCATGAAGCCTTATTTGGGATTAAAGTAAGGGAGCACTGTAAGGCCGTCAGCACATCTGATCATCGGATGGCAGTGGACTAGTCCACCTGGAGGGTGTTCGGTGTAAAGGGTTGACGTGTTTGGCTGTGTGCTCATGCAGAATATTGCAGACTCTGCAAGGAACCCAAGCCTCTGACTGGCTGGAAGTTTTCGATATGTTCGGTATATGAGGAGATGGCTCTCACCTAACAACTGTGTAACACTTCTTAGAGAATTTGAAATTAACCATTCCAGCTCAAATCATGAATAAATCTCTTTTCAGTCTATTGTTTATCTTTTAAGGGAAATTGGCCATTCCAGCCTGATTTTTCATGTCTCTTTTTTTTTGCTCCACCTTAGAACCTAAAACCTCCTCTGTGTACAAACTGTGGTGTATTGCTTAGCAATGTATTTTTAACAGTCAGATACAAATTTATATTTTCCAGTGAATAAATAATAATATGCTAAATTGTGGAAGAGGCTAATGAAAGCCAAGTGTGTAGAGGAGAACAGAAAATTGAAATACTCCTGTGCACCACTAAAAACTTACCTATTCCCCTGCAGCATAACTCATTATGCATTTCCAATGTGTAATATAAACACTGCACATCCATCTTCCTGATCACTTAATCCTATTCAGAGTTGCAGGGGGACCAGGAACCTATCCTGGGCAGCCTTAGGGCAGAAGGTGGAGGGCCAACCCATCATAGGGCAGGGCACAGTCAAACACCCAATCACACACTACAGACAATTTAGCCTACTACACACATCTGTGGATCGTGGTAGGAAGGTAGGAAACCAGAGCACACAGAGGAAATCTGAAAATTCCATGCACACTGAGGCAAGATTCAAACCCCCCACACTGGAGATGAGCGGTAACAGCATTAACCAGTCAGCCACCATGCTGCACATCCTAGCTGTTAAAGAAGTGTTTTCCTTTCTTTAAAGGCAATGTTTTGCAAAACCCTATTGGCCAGTGTATACAGAGCTTGGACTGTTCCTACTAAGAAAGAAAAAGGCTGGCAGCAACAATGTGAAAAAAAATGTACCAACCATGGAATGGTGGGTCCAAACCTCAGCATTCTTCAAAGTTGCTCTACAAATTGCATATATGTTCTATGGGTGGAGAATAAAAGAGAGAGACCCAAGAGGATGGTTGGAAATGGGGGTAGGGTGGTATTCCAAGGGTGCACTTTACCCATTCCTCTGCTGGATGTGGGTGAGGGAAGGACACTGATGGGGGCTAGGACTCCCAGCAGGCTGCTATGGCAACCAGTGTAATATTCACAGGGTCAGCAGAGAAAAAATTTGCAGGGTGGAGATTGGGTGCCCCATCTGTGGGTGGAGGGAATGACTGGGATTGAAGGGGGTTGTAAAGAGTACTCCTGTATTCACTCATGGCATCTGAATGACTCTTCACCCTGAAAAAAACGCAGTGCCATTACATAAACTAATACTCTCGCTTGCATCTGAGCTCAAAGTGTTGTTGCTTCACATAAGTTAATTGCTGTGCACAAACTATGCATCCAACCATCTATTCAGCTTATGGTGAAGCAAAATAGTCCTGTTGGGCCACAATGAATTAGGCATCTAAATGTAGATGGCGTGAATAATGGAAAAGTGCAGTACCACTCTGTTGTGTGTGGTCAGTGGAAGCCTGCTTAGACATGGAGAAACATCTGATCCAGTCTACACCATGTTTAGCTGGTGCTAAGACGAAGCAGCCCAGGTCCTTTATTTTCAGGGCTTGAACTTTTCTTTGATGTTTTATTAATTTGTGGGTCTTGAGATCCTTCGGTGAGTCATGAATAAGTCCAAATCAGCAAATCTACATGGCCTCCTGGATACTGGTGTTGTTCCTGGGTTTCATCTGATTATTCATCATTGGCTTGTGTTCAGTTTTAAGAACTTCCAGAATTACCGTCAGGCATAGAACAAATCATGACCGTTCCAAAGACGACTAATTTCATATAGGTACCTGGTCAGAAGGGACAGACACAACCTGTCTGTCTGTTTGAGCAGGTGACACAAATGAGACACAAACGGTTCGGGTCTTTTCTGCATTTCCAATGCAAAGCAGATTAACAGACCAGTGATGTACCATTCACTAGATGTACAGTCCAAAATTCATGTCTGTTTAAAAAAAAAGTCCAAAGAAAAAGATCCTTTCAATAAAATGATTCTGAAATCTGTTTTTTGCACAAATACACACAAAATTAATTAAATCTGTATTCCCGTTCAAATGACAAGAGTTGTGTTTACTTCAGGAAATTCCTAATAGTATATTGGGCTCACTGTTCAGTGATTTAAAATTCACAGGCCAAAGTAGGGCTGTGTGTGGTAGTGTTACATGAAGGAAGAAGGGTGTTTATATCATACTGTATATGGCAGTAATGATGAGCATGAATACAATAACTAGCTTTGATGATGCAACGCGGCCTTGTCTTTAAACAAACGTCATGCTCCTGCAGCCCACCGCTGTCTCATGATGCTGCAGTACAAGCAGCAAAGCCTTAGCTGTACTGGGATCAGCAGGTTTGATTCATCGTGTGCAAATGTGTCACGGACTCATCGTGCCTTTTTTGGGGATGGAGTTATAAATCCAAATTGAACTCTTCTGGAAAACTGCTTAAGACCCTCAAAGATCTATGAAAAACGCATGGTGAATGCGCGCCTTGAAGTCTAAGCTCTAGCATGTCAAGGTGTGGATATGGATCAGTTTTCACACAGGCATGTTTTTCAGTTTCTTCAACTTTGACTCTAGGCGCACAGATGCTGGACAAACGTAGTCTTTAATAAACACTCTCAAGCAATTCAGCAAGCAAAAAATGTGGCTGATATTCCAAGTTCAAGTCTTTAACACAACAGTGGTGTTACACAGGTAGGTGCAACAAATCAGCTTAAAACCCACATCACATACAGGCTATGTTAAAAGTCCCTGCATCTCTTCTGCTGGCCACTGTTCATTTGCCCTGCCCTGTTCCTTCCAGCACTAACTGGTTTCTCGGTGTGTTAATCTTTCATTTAATTACATACTTTCTCCAGATGAGTGTTTGGAGTACCTCCTCAACTGTGTCTGTCCCGTGAGAAGCACCAGGAGGAACCTCTCGCACCTATGAATGTTTAACCAGCTAGCCAGCCATGCATAATTCAATGAATCATTGAGTGGGTACAAGTCCTCTCTCCAGTTGCATCACATTTCAGAGGGACATGGCAGAGGAGAGATGACATCTGGTTCAAACTGGCGTGTGTGATTTTGCGTTCACTCTTAGCAGTGAGAATTAAGAGAACAGTGCTGATCCGAAACACCGATCACCGTTAGAAACTGGTCAGCACCAGATACCAACAGGAGTACATGAACAGAACATATGTCACTCCTATGCTTTTGCAGATTAAAACCCTGTCTGTCAAAGCTACAACATGGAAGGAATAGCATGACGTAAAACCCAGGCTGAACGTGAACAAGGTGAACGTTAATGTTGTTTCCCAGTCTTTTTGTGTATAACAGTTTGTCTAGCTAATAATTAATGTGGCTTCAGTACTACACATTGGCTATTATAAACACCATCATTGACGCCATGTGACTATAAAAAGCTAGAGCATCAGGATGCTTTCGGCATAAAGGAAAATTCACAAAGCTGCATGTTGAGTAACCCCCATCCAGCTGTCATCTTTAGCTTAACAAGGATAAAAAGAAGATACTAGAACATTATCATACTTATAACATGCTTGACTAGTTCACCCAGTATTTTGGCTGAATGTCTTTTTATCATTAACTTTTTGTTCATCATCTAGCTACAGGGAGTGTTTGGTCTCCTGAGTCCACCATGAGCCAGTTCCTAAATTTGCTTGTGAGAAAAGCTCCATTTGTCTGCTAAAAATTCCATATGCAAATGTTTTCTGTATTTCCCTCCTTAGGGTCCACTTCAGGAACACGCCACATGACCCACTCACGTATAACCATGGGTGGCATGGCGGCTCAGTGGTTAGCACTGTACCTCACACCTCCTGATATGTATGTGTGCAGGGTCTGCAGCCTTTCTCTGTATTATGTGGATTTGCTCTGGTACTCCTGTTTCTTCCTGAAGTCATGCAGTTAGTCACGTTTGAATTGCCCATGGTGCATGTGAGCATGTTCATATATATATGCCCTGCAATAGACAGGCATCCCATTGAGTGGGTACCCCCTTCATGTGCTCATTACTGCCTATGATTGGTTCCAGAAACTCCCTGAGACTGATCGGGATTTGAAGATGGATGGATGGATGGATGGATGGATGGATGGATGGATGGATGGATGGATGGATGGATGGATGAAAAAACACAATGTATAAGCGCATCATATGCAAGCAGCATATGATCATTTTATTTTTAGTTTTCTATTTAGCAGATTATTCTTTGAATGGTTAATCATTTCCAGATTGTACACTTTCATTCATTATTTATATGTAGGCTATGTAGTGCCTGACTGTTTCTATGATCAGGGGAATTTTCTTTATCCTGTAAACACAGGATTGATTGTTCCTTTCGTTATCCAGCTGACTGTGATTATAAAAATAGTAAGAAGATGGTGAGGCAGGGATGCCGTGTGCAGGATCCGTGATGATAGTATGTGTATTATTTGCTGACTTGGAGACAATCTGATGTTCACATCCTTTGTGAATGATGTAAATAGATTGCAGTGAAAACTAGTGATGGGACAGAGGAGGCTTCAAAACCCATGGCAGGTAAGAGTATCCTGAACTAACCAATCAATGCTGGTGCTATTGGTTAGCACCAGCATTGATTGGTAGTTTGAGATACTCCCACCCACCACAGGTTTTGAAGCCTCAATTGTGCAATAACTAGTGAAAACCTCTTATGAACCTCCTTAAGTCGTCTTTCCTTCTCTGTGAAAGTCAAATAGACTGCTGCATTTCTGACCTTAGTACTTCTGTCCTGTTGCTCATTTACAGTAATTCAGTCAGTCGGGAAATCCACAGATGTCACATTGCAAATTTACTTTGACTGAGACTCAGTCCTTTACAGAATATGCATTCTACTAATTGAAACAAGAAAATGGAGATGATAAAAATACTTGAACAGTATATTTAGAAACTTTCAAAGTTTGCGTAAGGCATTGCCAAGCATTTTGGAATACTTCTTCAGCAGGTCACCCAAACAGGTAACCTACTTAAATATTCTGAATACTGTGCCTTAATGTAGATCAAAGCCAAAATGTAGAGTGCCAATGCAACAAAAATGAAAGCTTGGACATGTTTTCATGCTGGAACATGCTGGATGTTTTCCAGCCAGTGTTATTCTGCATGGTGCAATTCTGTATTTGGCAGAATTAGAAGGCTTTCATTCTACAGATTCATGACAAATCCATCTGTTTCTTTTTACCCCATCCTGTTAGTGAATGTTCTTTTCTTTAAGCAGGTGAGCATCAAAGCATGGAGCAGCTTACAATCAGACATTTAGAGGTCCAGCACTCCCTATAAAATTAATTTACAAAGGAATTGGGTATTGAGAGTTCCATACGGCTTTATAATGGTATAGCAGGATAATGGAAACTCTGCTTTTTTCACAGTCACACCTTGGTATATAGCATACACTGTGCCCCAGGATTTTGGTAGCAAAATAGATTAGTGTCTGAGGCATATACAGACTGCAACTTTGGTTCTGGATTTGGTCAGATGAATGTACCACGTGCCTTTTAATAAAGCTAGCAGCTATTTTGAAAATCTGCTGAATCACTGACTTAGATTCATATTTGTTGACATATTGAATGTTCCTACAGTCTGTCTGACATCCACATTGACTGAATGTTTGAGAAGAGACTGTTTCATTAAAATTGTCTGTGTTCTAACAAGGCTGCATACGTATTTATTCTGGTCATAAAGGCATTTATGATTTTTAACTATAGATTGTCTTCTTCAGTTGTTGACAATACAGGGGTGATTGAGCTGTGACCCAAAATACAAAGAACTCAGCCCTAAATGTACAACTTCACATATATGAAAGATTCAATGGCACAATGTGCCTTACAGTTGATAACAATGGTAATCCTGCAGGTGGGTCATTTTTCTCTGCATTTGGAACATGTGTTTTATACGATTTTGGTTAAACAACAGAATACATTACATGCTATCAACCATGACCTATAATATGCTACTGAAAATAGTATTAAAAAACATTTTGTATTTTATACAGATTTTTCCAAACAAGCACAAATGAGTAATCATTATTTGAAAGTGAATTAATTATGAACAGAGTATAATTATTTTGGTTTCCCCCTTAAATTTTTTAAACTACCACCATTGTGTTACGTTAAAACGATCTCTAACAACAGTTTGACATAAACGAGAAGTGAAAACTGTGTCTTGAGCAAATGTATCTGGTTTAATCCATCCATCTGTTTAATCTATTAAAATTTACAAAACTGAAAATACATGATAAATTCAAACAACAGTTCAAAGAATCTTAGTTAAGAGCTTAAAAGTCAGCTCCAATTGCAATGATTTTACAGAAAACTTTGAACAGCATGCTGGAATTTGAACTCATGGCCCAGTGAAACATCAGTAGAAGGCAGTCTGGTGGATTTGATGTGATTTGATGATCTTTTGGATGTTGCTCAGGCCAATCCTGTCACCTCAGACAGGAAACGAGCAGTGACAAAAAGGGCTACAGTGGTGTATAGACACGATTCTGTCACGCCCGCTACTAGCCAGCCACGCCCAGCCTACACCTGGTCCTTCCCCCCAGAATATTTATCATACCTGTACTCATCTAACTCCTGCTATTTAGTATTCTGCCACACCCCCTACTAGACAGCCACGCCCACCTACTCCTGCTTCTCCACCCCAGAATATTGATCATACCTCTACTCATTTACATCCTGCTATTTAGCATAGACACTTAGCCAGCCATGCCCCGCCTACTCTTGCCCCCCCCCCCCCCAGAATATTGACTATACCTCCTGCTATTTAGCTCAGCAGAGCAGCAACCTTTTTGTGAGGTTTTGAGTGTTGCCATCTTACTGACCACCATTCTCATTTCTGCTCATCATTCTCGTGTCTGTCTCACTGACCCACTGTATTCCATTTATTCCATTATTAGTGTTTTTGGATTTGGATGGTGATCTGTATGCACTTTCTTGACTTTTTGACTTTTGGACCATGTTTTTGGATTAAAACATGTTTTGGATTTTGCTTTCAGATTTGGATACCTGCTTGATCTGTTTCTCTTGATCGCTGTCCTGCTTCACAACCATCGAGGCCTGCTTGCCCCTCCTAACAACCCAACCACCTCTGCAGTTGGATCCAGTCTGCTTCAGATCATTACATATACGTTTCTGAAGGGTTACAACAGCAGCTTGTGAGGATGAAGACTGGGAAAAGTCAGTGAGTGCTAACCAAACTGTTATTAATCCTTACACAGTCTGCTTGTCACGTTCAAGCGATGATTTTAAAAGTGTGCAAAATAAAACTAAAGACTTTTGGAAAGTCTTGCTCTTTCTGTGCTTCATGTTTCACGTTTTTTAACAAAAGTATTTTCTATCATTTCAACCTTGACTATTCACAGTGAAAGAGAATATATTAAAAAACACCGATCTGTTTTCATTTTTTTCCACTTTTGTGCTTGGGAAAAAAACACACCTCCTGACCCAGTAATGATTACATAACAGACATTTGAAAAGGTGTGATTTCGCCTGGAGTTCAGATTGTCCAAGCACATACATACACACACACTGTATCTTCTGTCACACTAATCCTTTATTCACAGAATTTACCTCTGGAAAATTAACCAGGCCAATACCCCATTTAGATTTGTTGTTAGAAGCAGCATTACCAAAACAGACACACATGTGCTACCTGCTATGAAAAAATAAACATTTTCATACTTAACAAAACATTGCTCAAATTTTAACATAACCCATTTGCAGCTTCAGGCTACCTAAACAACTTCAGCGTCAGACAACAGTTACCTCGGCAACAAGCATAGCCCAGTAGGACCCTGATCAGAAAGTAAAAAATTGTGTTGTGTAGACCAGCCTAGAACAGTGTACTGGTATTACACAGTCAAGGTCATGTGTTGCAATGCTGTCTTTTCACAAAGAGATCACGTGATCGCAGTCTCACACTATTATACCATTGGATTGACAGCTGTGGACAGCTAATGGACCATCCTGGACTGCCAGTACAGACACTTCATAGATGAGTGATGCTGATAACTCAGATAGCCTATGCAATGAACATCTTAAAAACAAGGAGGGAGCAGGAGAGGACAGACAGAGAAAAGGCCACTGGTATGTCCAAATAATGCTGGTTGCTCTAAAGACCTCAAATATACCCATAATGCACCTGTGGGGCAGGCTTTATGTGAACTGTGTAAATACAGTACAGCATGCTTAACTGGTTAGTGCACAGAAGGGAAAACTCTCCCTGACATCAGGGTAAACATTTAAGATGTTCCCCTAAAACAAGGCTAGAATTTTTACTTTACCCTACCAAACCCATATTTAAGCCAAGCTGAGGTAAATAGAAATGGATTTCACAATTTGTATCTGATGTTTTCTAAACAAATTCTTGCTGAGGTTGGTAAATCTAACCTCAGTTTACTCACTTCTTCAGTCTTCAAATTTCAATTTCGCTAGTGCATCAAATCCTGAAGGAAAATGCATGTCAGAGATAGGACTAGCCTACCTTTTAATGATGACCTCCTGAAAAGACAGCTGGGCACTGACCTACATTTTCTCTGGATTAAGAAACAGCCTTCAGCCAAAATTCATTTAGCACAAAATGTGGCTAAATCTCTGCTATTAAATACACGTGTATATTTTAATCTTGAAATCCTTCTCTGGATACAACAACAAATCAGACAGAGTATCTGCTTTAACCCTTCTTGGAATGCTGTCATGTGGTTCCTAAACAATGTTTGTTCCTGTATTCTGGAACTTTCATCTATCAACCACATGTCCACTACAGGGATGTTGAGGGGGCAGCATAGAACACAAGGTATAGTTACACAAGGATACACACGCAAACAATCAGACCCTATTGCCAGTTTAGAGATGCTAGCTTGCCTAACTGTATGACCGTGGAACATGGGAGGGAGAAAAAAGTACTTTGAGGAAGCTTGGGGGGAACACACAAACTCCATACTCACAAGAGAGGGGCAAGATGGAAGCCCACCACCTATGAGGTATGAGGCAACAGTACTATCCACTGAGCTGCCCATCCAGAGACACAAAAAATCATGTTTAAATGAGAAGATGGGCAGGACCAGAAGAACCCAAGCCAGCAGAAACAAATTAGTCAAATGTGTGGGACTTAGAGAAGTGGTCAGAGAGCATTTGGCTCATCTCCATACTGTCTTACTGTCATTGTACACTCCCACCATCCTCTCTGCTGTATTCTCACAGTCTGTTGACCTGGAAGACCTAAAGAATTTGACTTAACTGGGTGATTCATATTAGGTACATGTTTTCTTTTAAAGATGGTTCATATCTAGAAAGGCAGATGCGACTACAAGCATTTATTTATAAACATCTAGCTAATGAACCCCTTCTTTAACTCTGTACATGTACAGTAGTACAAGGCCCAGAAAAACACCCAGAAGATTCATGTCCACACATAAAAAGAAGAGGATTTAGCTGGTGTGTGTTTCGGTTCAAAGTCAGGTCCAGAAATGCACACAGAAGACAGATAGTGCCGTTAAGATGAGGTACCTGCGATTAAACAAGATGCAGTCTTAAAGCCACAGACAGAATTACAGCCTGTCCCTACAGGCCTGGCGAGAGTCTGTATTAACTATACGAATGGCATTAAACAAGATCAGCTTAAATACCCACAGTCGTCTGCCATGCAGACCATAAAAATCAAGCCCCCAGCTGAATTATTGTCCAGCTTTTCCTGATTTTCATATTTTGTGCTCCTGTTTATGTGGATCAGTTTATAATTTCTGATGCTAGCAAATATAAGTACTTAACGATGAGGATCTTGATGATGTTTGGTTTTTAATCTTCAGCCTTTTACACCCCACACTTTTATAATGTCCATCACCATATGTTGTTTAGAGAAAAACAGCATTTCTGTTATTTCCATTGCATTCGTGTTTGTAAATCTGCCTCTGCATGCTTATAAGATTCACACTTTCATCTCATCACAGTTTTTTTTTTGTCTATTAGTCGTATACTGTGCACCCGTCTGTGTATGCCTTAGTGATGGGTCTCAGCTCTCAAGTCGATCTACTACCCTGATAGGTCTCAGTAAAACATCCCCTGATGGACAGGGTCACTGAGAGCTGGCATCATGTTAGCACGTGATGAGGCGAGGGCACATTAGAGAGACAACAATCACACCGTTTACAGCTGTTGTCCAGAAAGTACATCGGTATGAACCCTAGAATGTATGACCTGATTCCTAGAGAAGACAAGGAACATAAATCAACTCATGGTAACAGAGCCTTCACGAGCTGCTGGATAACATCAGTACCACAGCAATCCTCAAAGAAATGACTGAAAAGCCTAGCAGTTTCACCAGCACCCAAGTTTAAAATAATCATAGTTTCCGGCACCACAAGCACAGTTCGATTTGACTGTGCCTCAACAAGATTAACGACATGCACGCTAAACAGGCACATTGTCATACCCCATTTTCCACTCCAAGAATGCACCATCTCTCGAATGTCACCAGGGGTTACTGGCAAAGCTGATTCTGTAGTGGTTCTGCCCCAGATTAGGTTAAGTCCTATTAATTACTTGGCACATCATGGTGAGAGAAATAAAACAACGCTTAGGGTGTGCAAGAAAGTGCATTTGGGTCGTCCCCCCTCTGTAACATAGTTGGTGCAGCGGGAGGGGCATATGTACTGTGAAGCCCACGCTGGAGGTGCTAATCGAGCCCCTCAAACACCTGATGGTACTCTTACTTAACCTGCTGTGGCAGACGTGAATAGAAAATTTACATGGGCAACAGCAGTGTCACATGTAGTCACCCCATATCAGCAAGCTTTAACCAGGAACTGGTCGTATTAGCATTGATGCACAACTGAGACTTTCGAACTTCCATGGTGGTTTCAGGTAGCCCAAGGCCACAGGCCGCCCAGCCCATAGTGCTGGAATAACACTTTGGGCTGCAGTCTTGTACACGGCCTCCTCTAGTCTGCTGGAGCTGTGCTTTTCTTCTTTGCTCTTCCAAAGGAAATGTAAAGCCAGTTGGTGTAATTAGTGCCCGATGGGGGGTGCAATTTAGGGCATGGCTTGTTCTGAGGTGCTTAACTGTTGGTCCATCACCTGGGTGTTAAAAGCTGGACAGGTGGCTGCTGTCCAGGGTGCTGAATGAGACCTGCAGCCACCTGTCAATGTGTTGCAGCCGGAGTAGAACAAGAACAAGGGCTCCAAAGGTGGTGTTGCAACAATGAATAATTGGTGTGAATTTAATATGCTTTCACCTTTAAGGTGCAGGTTTACAAAGAGGGGGCTGAGACTGGGAAAGGAGGGAAGTTTACAAGAGAAGGTTTATTGCAAGATAAAGTCGGTCTCTTATGTGCTCTTGCATTCCTATTGTTTTGTACCCTTTGTATCATCTGTACTGTTTGGCTGGATTCTACAATTGCAACCTCATTGCAAACTTTTTAAATCTTTCCTGCAATGCTTCAGCTTGGAATGAAATATAACCTGTTTCCTAAGAACATTCCAGATTAAACCATTTCTGGAAGAATGGTTGGATCATCATTTGGACTTTATGTTTGTTTGAGCACTTCCATGAATTGACTGTTGTTTAATTTATTGTGTTTGTGATTTTGTGTATGCTCTTGAAGATGTGTTTGATCACCACTGGCATTTGTATAATACACATTTCTATTTCTGCATGCTGATGGTCCTTTGAGTTAATGTGGCACATTTCATGATAATTTATGTATGTATTACATATGTGCTTACTATTTATTGAAAATAATTTCGGCAGTCTAGATTAAAAATACTGTATCCTGGTGAAAATATTCCCTTTACACGTATGTTTGTTATATAATTATAAAATGTATTTTTAAACCAATCAGAATATACTAGTATTGACATTTTTATGCTTAAAGGATGATCTTGTTTCAAATAATAATGAATATGATATTGATTTTAAAGTTAAAAAAGAAATATTTAAGTTAACTTTTTAACATAAGAGATACCTCCAGATTTACCCTCAACGTGATTTATTCTGTTTTCTATGCTTTTAACTGTCAGATTCTTAAATTAGTCATGACTTAGCAAAAGTGGAATTATCACAATACACTGTACCAAGACTGGAAGAATCCTGATATAAGTAACAAAATATTAACAATATTAAGGGTAACAGATGCTGTTTACACCAAAGGCCAGGCTTTCACATATCACACAACACCACCTGGCTGACCTGAAAAGCTTTCATTGCCATTTTACTATAAAAGATAAATTCATCTTAAATGTTCTTCTGCAAGTACATATCAAAATGGGACAGATGGGAAATGCTGGATGAAATGAGTTTATGTCATCATTAAGTAGTTTGTCAGATTCAGTGATCTTCACTGTGGTGCCCCCATCGCAAAACAGGTAGATGTGTAGGCAGAATTCAAATAAGTAGAGAAGGACTGTTTACTGAATCACACTTTCTGTCATACTGTTTCCCTGGCACATCTATCCTTACCTTAATGGTAACTGCTCTGAATAAGAGTGCTGGAACATGGAACCAAGTTCATGAGCGTCAGAGACACTGACTCTCTCGGTAGGAATAACAAAATAGCAAATTGTGGGGGACCGAGATGACACCATGGTCTTTGAGTGCCAGGTTTTCAAGCAATCTGCAGGTTAAAAGGGGAAAAACAAACTGGGAGACAAGAAACCCAGCACTGGATTCACAATGGCCAGTTATGGGGACAATGCTGAAGAGGGTATCCCGACTGAGACTGGGAATGGCTGTTTTCTGTGTGGAGGGATGCTGAGTCCCATTATTTGCATTATTATCTTTCCTGTGCCTGCCATAGTAATTGCAATAGACTACACTAATAATGGCAAGTCCCCTGAGGGAGTTGTGCATGCACTTCTGGTGGTCCTAGTCCTTTCCACTAACAAGGTGTAGGAGAGAAGGTGGGACCACGGTGGCTCAGTGGTTTACACGATTGCCTCACATCTCCAGGGTTGGGTATATGTGTACTCTGGTTTCCACCCTCAGTCAAAATACATGCAGTTAGGCTAATTGCCTTCTCTAAAATGCCTATAGTGTGATTGTGAGTGTGAGTGCATGTGTATATACACCCTGACATCCCGTTCAGGGTGTACCCCACTGTTTTACCTTGTCCTGCCTGGGATCAGCTCCAGCCCTGACCAGGATAAATGGGTAGAAGATAATGGATGGATGGATGGATGGATGGATGGATGGATGGTGGTGGTGAAGATAAGTGGACATGAGGGTTGTACTATGCATCTCACATGCCTGTAATCAGCAGCAGAGCTGCCCAATCCTCTTGGCAGAGACAGGAATCTCTTCAAGGACAGTTAGTTCTTCAGCTTGTGCACCTCGTGATGTCAACTACCATTTGTGAAATTGCATCTGATTCTATAACTGAAGACAGCGGGGTAATTCTCTGCAAATGTGTGCCAGGAAAGCTATTAATTCCTGGCTGCAATAGATCCAATATTGTTTGAAAGTCTTGTAAATATTTCACATAGATAGACGAAATCAAGTTTTACAGCCACCAGTTTGGACTACAAAGCACATCAACCTTAACGAATAATTAGGGCACCTATAAGTCATGTCTCACAGTTGTTACCGGACTCGGAATTGCATGGCAAATATGCAAGGGAGGTAAGAGACGGGAACCTTACAAGAACACAGAACAAGATGAATTTTGGTGGCTACGCTAACAGACACACAGTGGAAGAGACGTAAATAACAAGAGACACAGGTGGAACACATGAGGGTCATTAAGGCAAGGGCAATTGGCAGAAACAAGGAAACATGATGGGCAGACATAAAACCTTGGTCAGTGCTCCGAGGACCTGGGATCTCAGCATGAGAAATGCGTATGAAAAAGCAAAAAAAGGATGCACAAAAAAAATCTGATGTATAAAACCTGCCTCACACGTTTGTACACATTTCCCCTTTATAAATCAGAAATATATTGTAAACGTGCATATGTGAATGAGCCTAAGAGCCTGCCAATAATCATAAATGGTTGATGCAAATGAACTTCTTGCTCATATAATACACAAATCAAACTTTTCTGGTTGGTCCAACAATGGCGACTGCAGAGAAGACAACCACGAAGAGGAATTTTAAACAGAGTGAGATAGAAGCAACACAAAATTTTGTATTTGGTGGTCTAAGAACAAGTATCGCAAACAAAAATTGCATCAAACTGCAAGACATCGTTGTTGCAGTAAATTCCATCAGCTCAAAAGAACGGATTATACCTGAAATAAAAACGAAGTTGTTGTAATGGAGAAAATGGAGTAGTATAGCGTTTGACTTACATAAATAAATGGAAAATCAATAAATCCCACTTAACATATTTTAGACTTTAGGCTGTTTGTTCTGGCAAAGTGTAGCTTGGTTATGTGAATTTTTGGCATGCATGTGGTCATTTAACTGGTTTGCATGCATTTCCCTCCTTTACAATAGGTGACATTTTTTCCTGATTTATGCAAAATGTTGCATACGTGATCCCCCATGCTGCCGAAAATACGCAGGTCCTCACTTAATGTTTTCTTTTATAAATCCCAAATTCTGCATTGGAAGGCTTGGGCTTCTTTTTTGTGTATGGAAAAAGTAGCTTTTTAGTGTGTCTTTCCATTAGAAAAAGCTTAAAATTCAAAGAAACGTATTAGCAGTAACAAATAATGACATATTTTTTTAATATTTGGCTGTAACATATACATTAATTAACTGGCATTCCATCCAGACAGGCATCCCCGTCTCACACCTTGTGCTTTTCAGGAGGGACTCCAGCTTTGTTGCAACCTTCTCCTGGCTAAGTGGCTCTAAGGAATGGATAAATATCCTGGTTAACATGGTTTGTAAGCCATAGGGTAATGATCAACCTGAACAAGTCCAAGTGGAGAATAGCTTTTTTATTATTCCACTAACGAGGGAGAAGAAGCAATCTCTAGTCACGAGAGATCCACAGTAGCAGGCAAATTAATCCAAGACGTAATCCAAAAAGCATGAAATCCAAAATCCACAAGCAAAAGTCAAAGAACAGAGATAAGCAGGCAAAGAATGGAGAACTGTCTTGCCCTCGCTCCCTCATTCCCTAGTGACTCCCCCTGCTGGCTGGTTTCTTTGTGCTGTACCTGGTTGCCTTAGTGATCCTGATAGCCTCGATGCAAACCTGGTGCCCGTTGCTTTGTCAAGCATGTGGTTGCATGGTTTCCCTAGCTTATTTCCTGCAGTCAGCCCAGTTGACTTGGCAGTCTTGATTTGGAGGCTGCCTGGTGGATCCTGCTTGACCATACTGCCTCGTTTGGTGTGTTGAGCTGTATGGCGTTCTTCCTGAGCCATTCCTGGTTTGTCTTGGTGCATGTCTTTCCTCGCTACACCTTCTGTAGGCGTTCTCTCTGCCCTGCCATGACAAGAACAGTCAGGATGGAGGAAAACTCAATCTTTTGTGTGGAGCATGGGGAAATGCAGATAATTAACTCACTTAGGAGAGGATGAGTGGTGGTAAGGCAGGAGTGGTTGGCTGAGCGCAGGCACGACACATTGATCCTGTCATCAGCAACATTAACATTAGCACTCTGCTGCCTTAGGCACCACTTTGTAATGGTAGGCAGAAGGTTGTATGACAGTCATTCAATAAATCTCAATGTATGGATTCTTTTCCAATTTCTATAGGAAGTAATGTCAGCAATCAAGTGAAAAACAGTAGCTGGTTTTCTCTGACTCACAAGCTACAGCCATCCATGCTACTTTTTCGGCCAACTTTTACCTGTAGGCTGTTTTCATGGGTGCAGTTGGTGCGCTTGAGTTCTTTGAAAATCTGCTGTGGCTTTTGATTGGAAATGCTGCTAGGAATGCTTCTACACACCACCATATGAGGGCTAGAAGGCCTCAGTGGGTCTCATGAATATTTAAATATCTAATCAATTATTCAGGATGCACTAGAGTTCGTATTGATGAAAACTACCCCAGATTCAAGTAGAAAACCTAGCAACACTGAATCTTTTTCTTGTTGTTCTTTAAACAGAGACACTCTGACAAGCAGTGATGAACCATGTGGATTTAGTTGTAAAGTGCCTCACAGTGCAGCTTTAATTCAGTCACACTAATAATGCCCTCATTACTCTAATGCTAAGTGGTGTGCTGGGCTGTGGTGGTTCTAGACCATTCCAAACAGTGGAGCCAGGCAATTGTTCTGCTGAAGGGGCACACATGGGGAAAAAAAAACAACTTGCATTGCCACCAGTCACATTACAAATTAATAAAACAAACTCTCATCTAGGCGGGCCAGTGGGGGGTCTATGACTATTGATGGGGAGTACTGGCCACACCCAAGAACTGTCCTTGGTGGTGGGGCTTAAGCAAAGATGTACACAGGCTATAGGGGGTGTGGAGGACGTGGAGGATGTGTTATTGGGAAAAGAAAAATTAAAACAGGTGCGGCAGAGAAAGGAAAATCAACAAAGATCCAGAGGCAATGGGAGACAGTGATCGCAGGGTTTCCTCCATGCCGGATCCGCCTACCGTGTGAAATCAGGACAGAGCCGCAAAAGCGGATGTCAACTGTGTTGGGAGGAGGAACGACAGGCAGGGACACTGGGGGTTAGTCAAACTGTCAACGGGACAATAACAGGAGAGCTCAACCCAAAGATGGTTAGCAAGACGATTTTGGCCAGCAGCTCAGGCAGGTGCGTTTTGAATGCGCTGCCTTGGCGTTCTTGAGGGGGTCCTTTTATATAAGGCGGGGATCCCTGGAGGGCAGCAGCAAGCAGGGAAATTATCACCTTCCAGTCATGTGCAGCTGGGGGGCGTGTCCTGCTGACAGGTGGCTGCTGTCCGGTGTGCAGCACGGTGCACATGGCCAGCTGTCCACTGGTGGAATGCACCACAGCAGCAATGGCATTAATTTACTCACGTCATTGAAATTAAATGCATACAGATAAGCCTCTATTATAAACATTAAAGAGTACAGTAGATAAAAGTACAGGTTTTTGATATATGATTTTTTTTTTTAATTTTATTTTGCAGTTAGAACTAGCATCCTTCCAGGGTGTACCCCAGCTTTGTGCCCTGTGTTGCCTTTGATAGGCTCCAGTGACTATTGGCAACCTTGATCAGCGTAAACTGTGAGAAGATGGGTGGATGGGTGGATTTTGCAAATTACATTTTAAAGTAGCCAGAAATGTGATTATATAAAGGCCATTTACTAGACAGGACGTCAATAGAAAAATGACACTGGAGTTGGCCTGGGTTGGGGTCAAACAGCCAGGAGCTGGAGGAAATGGGCTTTGTGACATCACCTCTCATTGAGAATGCTAACATTTTCTTAAGGAGTGAGAAGTTAGGGAATTCATATAAAAAATCTTGCATTTCCTAGCATAAATCCCCAACCTTCTTGTGTTATCTTGTGTCATTGACCTTTCGTCTTGGAATTAATGGAGTGTTAACGGTGAATTTAGGCATGATGTTGATGCCCTGTTAAATCCCACAGCACTTTTGTTTATGTATTGCTTCTGTCGTTATAGCAATTTGTTTGTACTAAATGAAGTATGTACAATGGGAGAAACGATCCATAAAAAGCCTTCCATTTACACCCATGCAGACAAAAGCATTTAAATGCAAAATAAACTGTCATTTTATTTAGCATAGGGTGCTCAGATGCCACTTTGGTCTTTTACTCTTATAGAATCAGCTTTGTCAGTTGTTTAATTCCTGAAAACCAAAGAAGAAAATAGGTTGGTTAATAATATTTTGTACAGGACAGTTATGAAGAGTGAGAAGTGTTTGATGATCACTTTAAAAAAGGTGCCCTGCTCAAGTTAAATTTTGGCAAAAAATGTGTCGATCTGCCATGGAGATCCTGAGGTACTATGTGTGGATCTGCCATGGAAACTATGTGTTTAATCGCCATGGAGATCCTGAGGTACTATG
>JAACJT020000105.1:20117101-20133395 GCA_009936485.2 Gymnarchus niloticus | reverse complement strand
GGAAACTATGTGTTTAATCGCCATGGAGATCCTGAGGTACTATGTGTGGATCTGCCATGGAAACTATGTGTTTAATCGCCATAGAGATCCTGAGGTACTATGTGTGGATCTGCCATGGAAACTATGTGTTTAATCGCCATGGAGATCCTGAGGTACTATGTGTGGATCTGCCATGGAAACTATGTGTTTAATCACCATGGAGATCCTGAGGTACTATGTGTGGAGCCTCCTTTCTTAAGCCCATTAGTACCATTGATGTACTTTCTTCCATATGATGTCAAACTTTGTTATAATACTATGCATACTGTGAAAGCCAGTGTATGTTTTGTCCTACATTAATCTGTTCAGACACCACAGATCACATTGTTAGCAGCACATTTATCTGTCCATCCATTGACTCAGGCTGAGAGATGGAGACAACTCTGTATGGGTCTGCTTTGCTGGGGTTAAGGAAGAGGAAGTTTGGTGCCAGAGAGACAGGTGGCACAACACAACTGAAAAGGAGTGGTGAGGAGACCATCTTTGAGGAAGGACATTGTGGTTTTAAAGGGGTGACAAGGACAATGGGTCACAAAGGAATTGTCCTTTGTGGAGACACATAGATGGCAAAGACTCGCCTTCTCGTTACCTCCATGTCTTGATGTTCCTTTGTGCCAGAGTAGTGGTTGTGTCCTAGTGGAAGCTTGTACTCCTCGTAGTCTACCATCTATGTGCAGTTAACATTCCTATTGAGGTTCTTCCTGCAAAATGATTGGTGCTGTCCAGCAGTTTGGTGCTGAAGTCAGCAAACTGGGAGCTACAGCAGGGGGATCCATGGAACCATCCATGGTGTCCTTCTACCATCTGCGTGAACCAAAACTTCCACATCTCCTGCTTCTGTCCAGTTGTCAACAGACCCTTGAACTTGCCAGCTGCTGGTCATCAGCCTCCCAGATTGATTGATGTAGCCCCAGTATACGCCATCAACCGTACCAAGGATAGTCATCGCTTGGGTTCATGGTTCCAAAACCTTGATGATTGTGAGGGATACGGCAAGGAGAAGCAGTCTTGGGTCCAACACATCCTCAATGCCTCTTTTATCGCGGTTTTGCATTGTTACCACCTGGATCATGCACAGCTGTCTGGGGGCTATTCATGTTGCATGAGGTGGGGGGTGGGAATACTGTTATGCAAAACACCGTGTGCCACCAGAGAGTGCTCCCACACCAAACTTGGACTACCAATGCACCTGTCTTCAATAATCTGGTTCCACATTTGCATGCCGTCACCTCCATTTCCAGCTAGGTGTAGTTTCCCTGCTCAGATCAGTCAGTATTCACTAATTGAGCTTTGCTCATTCTTTCTTGTTGCCTAGTCTACCTGAGATTCTGCTCCATGTTCTCCCAGTGTTACCCGTACCTCCACCCTATTCCTTGCCCAGTGTGCCCTTGTAACCAATAACTATTGCCCCACCACACCTCCTGCTTGTTGCATTTTCTGCCATGTTCTCTGTATCCAGAACCACATCTCATTTTAGTGTGACAGCCTCTCCATCCATCTCTGATAAACAAAAATGTTTACAAAGACCATTTGAAGATAAACTTTCTAAAAATGCAAAGCCTGGAGTACAATTTAACTTTAAGATGAAAGACTAAGGGATGAAAAACATCAAGGCATTCTCTTAACATAAATGAAAAAAACACTAAAAAGCTTATTGAATGGCTTGTTAATGGCTGGGTGGTGACTGATATCTTCCATGCACTTATAATAAACTCTGTTAACTTTTTTAGCTTAGAGTTACATTTTTAATTGAAGGGGTAAGATTAGTCAGTCAATCAGACTTTACATTTTTATTTTAAATAGTCTTAGCAGAGTTGCTAGCTATGGGAGCACAGAGGTCAGACAGAAACTTGTAAGGTCATTTGAGCTGGAAGACAAGCTAAAAATAAGTTGAACCATAACAAAAAAGGATTGCAAGGAAATGCCTGGACAGAGGGAATTACTGGTATGCTCTGGGGCAGCTGTGAAGGATGGTATTTTCTGTGAAAACTGGATAAATATTCATCCTACCATCTTCCACAACCACTTTCGGTGCTGGGTTACAGTGAGCCTGGAGCCCACCCCTAGAAACACAGCACTCCAGGCTGTGAACACCATGCATAGGATGCCAGTGCACTGACACACATTCACACAGCAGCACATGTCATAAGCAGAGCCTCGCGAGTGAGCAGGACGACCGCTGGTGACTGGAAAATTCTCTGAGAAACTGACAGCTAATGATGTGACAGGAAAAACAGCATGCCAGCTTCTAAATAAAAGAGTCACTATGTTGTATGGAAAGTTTTATACAAAATGAAATATATTTTCCATAACAGTGATATAATTGTTCTGGATAAGAAGTTGTTTAAATTATTTAAATGTAACTTGATAACAGAAATTACAAAATTAATAATTAATAGATCAAGAGAACTATTTCAGTCAGGATCTTCCTTTGATGTTTTTAAAGTGGCACAAACAGCCTAATCTTCAGGTTTATGCCCTCCTGTTGTTGTTAGTGTGCCAGCCAATCCCATCTGTTCTTTATCTACTTTATAAGGTATCCACTGTATTAAACCAACCACAGTGTAAGAGTCTAAACTGCTTATGCAAATCTAATTTAAATGGAATATGTCACTAAGACATGCATTCTTTTGCAGTACCCTGAACATTCAATCCATCCTCCTAGCTGCTTAACCCTACTCAGGGGGGTGGGGGGAGCTGGAGCCTTAGGCATCAAGCCATCACAGAGTACAATCAGACACAGAATATCAGTCAGGCTAGATGGCTTTAGACTGTGGGAGGAAACAGGAGCACCTGGACTGCCTGTGGAGCACAGGGAGAACATGTAAATTACCCCCCCCAGCCAGAAGTGGGATTTGAACCCCCAAACCTGGTGGTATAAGGTAACAGTGCTAACCATTAAGCCACCATGCCTCCCCTACTGTAGATATTGTTTTATACTATTTGACATTTATATAATCACCAGCCACATTATTAGAAACACCTTTACACCTGCTTGTTCAAGCAAATATCTAATCAGCCAATCATCTGGCAACATCTCAATGTAAAAAAATCATGCAGACACTGCTCGAGAGTTTCAGTTAATGCTCAGATCAAAAATCAGAATGGGGAAACTTGTGATTTAACCCACACTGACTGGGGCATGGTTGATGGCACCAGACAGGGTGATTTGAGTATTTCAGAAGCTGCTGGGATCTTTTGGGACTTTCATGCCACAAGTGTCTAGAGTTTACACTGAATAATGCAAAAAGGAAAAAATGCTCAGTGAGCAGCAGTTTTGTGGGTGAAAATGTCTTGTTGATCAGGGGAGAATGACCTGTGTGGTTCGAGCTGACAAGAAGGCTACAGAAACTGAAATAAGCACTCTTTATCACAAGAGTGAACAAAAAAGTATCTCTGAATGCAGAGTATGTTGAACCTTGAGGTAAGTGGGCTACAGCAGTAGAAGACCACTTTGACTTCCTTTCCTGCCATCTAAGAACAGGAAACTGAAGCTACAGTAAGCACAAACCCAGAGATTGGGAAAATGTTGCCTAGTCTAATGAATCTCCATTTCTGCTGCAAAATGTAGGTGCTCAGTGTTTTTGCATAAGAATTTTGCATAAACAGCCTGAATCAATGGACCCAACCTGCTTTTTGTCAACAATTCAGGCTGCTGGTTACAGTGTAATGATGTGGGGAATGTTTTCTTGGCACACATTGGGCTTCCTAATACCAATTGAGCATCATTTAAATAACACAGCTGAGTATATTTGCTCACTATGTGTATCCCCTTATGGCCATAATTTACCAATCTTCCACGTGCTAATTCCACCAGAATGATGTGCTATGTCACAGAATGTTTTGAGGAGCTTGACAGTGGCTTTAGCTTGTAAAAGTTGAGAAAAGGCTCCTTTAGTAGGTGGTATGACCTCCGTGTGTCACAAATACTGCAAGTATGACGCGTTTCACTGATCCAGTGGGACCTCTGAACATCTCCACAGAAATGTGCTCCGATGCTGACACCAAAGCTTCCTGTAGAGCATAAAGTCCTCCAGTTTGTTCTAAACTCCCAACCTGTTTGTCAAGGTAATCCCAGAGATGTCCCAGAATGTGTGATTGCGGTAGACAGTCTTCATGTAGGGGTGGACCTAGTTCACTAGGATGGACAAGTAGCCTGGAGTGTCCAGCATAACTACTTCTAGTCAGCATGCGACTGTCCTTTTACATCCCTTTTATCTTCGGTGCCTTTGTAGGTCTGGCATCTGGCTTTTTAGAAGAGCTGTTTGTTGTACTAGGGGGTGGTCATCTGTGTAAATATTTTGGCTCATCTGTGTAAATCGCATTGAAGTGACCAAAGATTGATATAAATGTGCTAGGGTATTGTGTTTATGCATTTTTAACACGAGTGTATGATCTCACATACGGCATTTTCACTCTCTGTTTTGCTCAGCTGAATCCCCCTATTTGCCCCCCTCACACACACACACACATACACACATACCTTAACATCAAGTTCAGTTTGATACACTTAGTTTGAGTCTGGAATCTGATTACAAGACAATGGACTCCTCAGCGTAAAACGTGTTGTTGTGCATGAAAATTCAAATTGAAATGAAACAAAAAGATAATTAGGAAAAATAAGAAAATAGCAATAGAATCTAGAAATAGCAGATAAAGACAAAAAAAACTGAACTGCTGGAGAAGGCTGCCAACAATTGCACCATCTTGTAAATAGTCATTTGCTGAACACAGACAAATTTGACCAAAAGCGTATTCAGTGTTGCAACTGGATCTGAGAGTCCTACAGCAAGGTATGCTTAAAACAAAGTTGGTTATTGAATCACTGGCAGCTGATATGCATTTAGTGAAAAAATTAAATTTCCAGTCATTTTTACCAATCTGAAGGAACGGAGCAGTCCACTGTCTCCACTTTCTCTCTGTTTCCCGGTGCACTGGCACACTTTATCTCTGTCTTCCACCTCATTGTCACGTTTCTGATATTGAGCAGTGGGTAATTAATGTTGACTGAGCCATCAGTGGACAAGCAGCCAACTCCACCACAGGCCACCTGTAACCGGGCACATAGAGCAGGGTCCTGTCCCTGAGGGATGGTCGATCACAGCCAGTCTAACACTCCTGCTTTCTCGTGTGGTGAGTGGGTGGGTGTCAGAGGCATGATGACACTGTTTCCTCGGGAACTGCAATGCATGTTGGGACATAATTGCTTCGATCCTTCTGTGCGACATCAGGTTTTTGTCTATTTATCTTCGACTTTCATACTTCAGAAATTAAAGACAATATTTCAAATCTTCTCAATGAATAGAATTTCATTGGTGAAATAGATGTTCCAGGTGTACCAGATATTCAGAATATTCATGGAATTCCACTAATCCTAGTCACTACTGATAATGTGTATGAAGAGAACACATTTTCATAATGCAAAGCATAATTATCACTAGTACCTTCCTTTCACATTTATACAGGTATTCAAATACAAACTCAGTCCTTTGGTATCTCCCTAAGCTCTCAAGGACTTTAAGCTCCTTTGTTATTTAAACTTTCTTCATCATATTCCCACAAGCATCACCTGATTTATTGTGATGAGCCCTTAGTGAAGTCATTTTTGGAAACCCCCCAGCACTGGATAGTGTAAGCCCAGAGGCTTACACTTTTATTCATTTGTATAGCTGGATATTTTACTAGAACAGTTGCCTTATTCAAGGGTACAAGATCAGGATCCCTCTCAGGACTTGGGCCAGCTGCCTTCAGTGTGTAAGTCCACTTCTTTAATCACTACAAAATGTGCTGCCAATTCAGGATTGAATATCAGGGGTGGATGTCCAGGGTCAAAAAGAGGACATCCAGAATAGGACAACCAAGGGATGATATCCAGAACAGGACACCCAGCTGGGCACTCATGCTGTGATTGTGGTCGTGCAGGAAACACTAATAACATTGAGCCATTGGTGTAGCAGTGAGTCAGCCAGTATTTTACTGGAGAGCACCTTTGATAGTCCTCTGATCTGTCACTGGTGCAATTAAGTGTTCTGTTAATTTCAGTGGCGTGCACTGAGGAACTGTGGGGTGTTTCGGCAATAGCATTTAGAGCTCTTGTTTTGCTAAGCACACAACAAAGCACAATCCTCCAGCGTAGGCAGGGGTCAATGCGACAAGAGGTTTTTAGGAGCTTGGCAATGTTTGCGAATGGGTGGAAACGAGCACTTGTAATGTCCCTGAGAGGTTGCTTCCATACACACCGCATGGCTCTGCGGTTCAAACCACCCCCATGGTCTTGTCAGGTGAACCCCCATTCTGACATCAAATCTAGATTAATGTTTGACTTTGCCTACCTTTTCGGGATCTTGAAGAGACTGGAGGACTGAATCCTTTAGAGGGACACAATAATTTGCATGGGAATGGTTATGTAACTGAACACATGCCCACCTTGTGCTGAATTTTGCCACCAACACATAAGCAGGGCTGGTCCGTGTTTGTCTGACTAGACCACCCTGTGCACAGAGTTCAGTGTCCAGCTGAGGACGGCTTGTTATTCAGTTATTCAGCCACAAGTGAACTGAATTTACCAGGAAATATCTCAGACTTTTTGCTATTATAATGTGAAATGTGACATAAAGCATACTACAGAAATTTAGGAAAGGTAGATTTTATCAAACCACTACATTTACTGATATACAAGACTTTTTTAAGCAACTACTGACCTTATTAAGTTAAAATGCTTCCAAAAAGACAACGTTAAATTTGAATACAGGCATTAAGTAGAAAATCATAAAATACCACCATAGCTGGTATCACACATTTACAATGCAGTTTTTTAATATTGTGTTTAATCACTATATAATAGCTTATAAAACAGCTTGGACTATTAAAAGTATACAATGACAGAAATGATGCTATGAATTTTAATATTGTGATGTCCTTTAAAATCTGAAAAGACAGATCTTTATTTTTTAAGGTCACATCATACTTCATGAGCTTAGAAGCTCAGCCACTTTCAGACGTGATAAATCACATTCCATTGGCCATTTGCAACATCTTCTGCCACAATACAGGAACCCTCAAAAATGCATGTCAAAAAATGCACAGAAATCAATTGTGCATTAACTTCTTTTGACATAAAGCTTATGCACATTACTAAATTTAGAAGAGCAGCTTTAAAATGCACACATTGATTTAATAATGTTGCAAAGGATTTGAAAATACTTCCATTGATTGCTATTAATGACGACATAACAAGCAAGTAACAGGATTTGAACTACTGAAAATATCAGTAGAGAACATTGAGCACTGATGAGAAAATAAAGAGTTATTTTAAATGAATTTATTCTATTCGCAGGGCCAGGTTATAATTCAGTTATTTTCAATTTATAGGAAAGAAAAAATTAGTTTAAGGGTGGTTAGAGCACTTGTTACATTTTCAGTTGAAATATAAAGCCTTTCTGATAAAACGCTTATTTTTACTCAGGACACATTTGACAGTTTATATGGCTTAGGACACGCATTAATTCACAATGAAGTACATCCCCTGACATGCCAAATCTCTAGATGTGCATCAAGTAAAGTGACAATTCAGAAGATCATTGCTCAGTTTAAACAAGAGATAAAATAAACACAAAATAAACCCTCTGCAAATCGCCATCTTAGCGTGGTGGATGGGTTTGAGTGTCCCAATGACCCTAGGAGCTATGTTATTGAAAGACATTTATCCCTGGTGGGGTCTCCCAAGGCAAAATGGTCCTTGGTGAGTAGCCAAAAAGCAATTCAAATAACTCATATGAGACACAAAATTAAGTATTCAGATACCTTGGTCGGCACAGGGATACTAGGGCCCCACCCTGGAGCCAGGCCTGGGGGGGGGGGATCATTGAAAGCACCTGGTGGTCAGGCCATTACCCATGGGGTCCGGCAGGGCACAGCGTGAATGAGTCACATGGAACTGCTCTCCTGTGGACCCACCACCTGCAGGATGAGAAATAAGTGTCTAGTGCAATATGGATTATGCAGCAGTCAAAGGCTGGGGGCTTGGCAGCCCAATCCCCAATTACCAAATCTAACTTTTTGGACTATTTGAACATTACCTCTCTGGTGGTAAAGCAGAGCGAGAGGTCGAGACAGGCTGGCTAGATATAGTTGGGCTCACCTAAACGCACAGCACAGGTTCTGCTGGGGAGGGGCTGGACTCTATTCCATTCAGGATTTGTACTGAATAAGAGGTGTTGAAGGGGTGTGGGTTTACTCATAGCCCCTCAGTTTGGTGCTTGTATGTTGGAGTTTACCCGGGTGAACAGAAAGGTCATCTCCCTACCACATCAAGTCGAGTTGTTGTCTGTGTTTATGCACCAAACATGAGCTCATAGTATCTGGCCTTCTCGGACACCTTGGGGGGGAGTGCTGGAAGGCACTCTCTCTGTGGAATCTGCTGGGGGACTTCAACACTCGTGTGGGTAATGACAGCGGAACCAGAAAGGGTGTGATTGGGAGGAACGGCCTGCCTGATCTGACCCTGAGTGGGGCTCTGTTATTGGATTTCTGTGCTAATCACAGATTATCTATAACGAACACCATGTTCAAGCATAAGGGTGTTCCTAAGTGCACATAGCACCAGGAGACTGTAAGCTATAATTTGATGATCAATTTTGTAGTTATATTATCAGATCAATGACCGTTTGTCTTGGACAGTCAAGTGAAGAAAGGATCTGAGTTGTCAACTGATCACCACAAGGTTGTGAGTTAGATCCCATGTAGGGGGAAAATACTGGACAGGCCTGGTGCACCCAAACATATAGTGAGGGTGCACTGGGAGCATTTGACAGAGGCCCCAGTCTGGGAGACCATCAACTCACAAATTGCTTCTGTGCACAGCAGTCAGTGGTCAAACCAAAAGAACAAAAAAAGGAAAAATACATTGTGAGTGTCCCCTAAACAGTCACTATATATGTGATGATTATGAATATGTTTTAACTTTGTACTCCTTTTGTCCTCTTTCAGAAGTGTCTTACAAAACAGTAAAATGGGCACTACATGCCCTAAATTGCTAGATAGGATATAAAAATAAATATTAATAAGGGGTGACAACTGTAACCACTGTGTTGAAAATGAAGGGTGTTACGGCAAACTGAAAAGATCAAGTCTGAGACACTAACTCAGGTTGTTGTTTGGGCATCGTATCTGAGTGAAATTTAGTGAAGTAGCTGGAAATGGGGAGCTTATGGTCTGTACAACATAACACAATCTACTCCACGCACAATTTCTATGGAGACTTTGACATTACTTAAAAGTCATATTTCTGCTTTTTTGTGAAAGTTCCCCTTCAAACAGCATTTTTTTACCTAAATGTTTACAACACTCTTGAGCACTAGAACATCAGCCCCCTGCCTGAAGCTTCATTATTTATGTTGAACACACTGTTAACGTGTATTACTGCTTTGCACCTGGTTGCACCAGTTTTCTCAGCCAGAATGAGTGAATCATTTAGCCTCCAAAACACTCACAGTGTGCAAGTAAAACCGTCATTCAAACAGTTTTATGTGCAGTTTAGTAAAGAGCAATGAGCCCTCCATTGGTCCAGTGCCAGTTCAACTGTGTTTGTAAATAAAGCTTAACAAACAGTACAATAAGGAGATGACAAAACGGACACAGCGGCTCAACAGGAGGAGAACAAGCTCCGATATCCAGATGTTTAAATATGCCAGGTACACATGGAACTTGAATAAAAATAATGTATGGTTATGAGAATTTGTAAATCACATACTGAGAACTGAGGCCTGCTACAGCTCTATCAAAAGCATTATGGGAAGTCTGCATGAAATGACATAAAGTAGCTAATCAGCCACTTGCAATCAATCAAAAGTGATAGTGATGTGAAATTAAAGGTGTTTAACACTGATGGTGTGCAACTGAGCTGTCACCTAGGAGAGTGAAACCATGAAAAAAGACAGTCTTACACATTTAGTAATATTTTTGTGTTATACACATGTTGAAAGCACGAACCTGAGTGTGTGCATTGTCATGGGGTAGGGGACAGCTTCAAGAGCATGTGGATGTTCAAACACATCTACACTCAGCTGAATGGGATTTTCAGCTGCCAGGCATGACAGTGGGGAGGTGGATGCATTGAGGAGGTGGATTCCAGGAAACATTCACGAAATACAGTAAAATAAAAACAACGATAGCACCAAACTGGCAGTATAACATACAACGAAATGGAGGTCAGAATATTTCATCAGCTGAACTCTCAGCTAATAGCCAACAGCTCACCAGATCTCTTCACCATTAGCAGCTATTATATTCAGATTGACTTCAATATCCTAAGAGGACAATGAATATGAAAAAAGTATGTAAAACCCCATTTGTTCATAGATAGCTTGGGATTCTGGTTAACCCTGAATTCTGAGTGATGTTTAGGTTCCTTTAGTCAGCTGGATTTGCTCAGATTTAGTCAACTTTACCATGCAGTTAAAGATTTCCCATGTACAAAAAACCTAGAGCCATCATGAAATGTATAAACTGTAGCGTTACTGCTTTTGCGTGTCTTCTGGATGATGTGCTGTTTATATTTCTATATCCAGTTACTTATGTACAATATTGTATGAAAAATATTTATGACAGATCTTCGACTAAACTATACTTCACGTTTCAGTGATAACGGGTGATAGCAACAAAATTTCAACAAAAAAACCATGCATGAAGACATTTGACACGTTAGCACAAAAATATATAAATAAATATCTGGCACATTGGTGTGACTGCATAGTTGCGAAGGATGATTTGCCAAACATACAATTAATTTAGGTAGTGAAGCCGCTCAGCTAAAGTCCACATCATGGAGTGAAGCTTGGGTCATACAGAGATAGTCAGTAGAAAAAAAAAGCTCAGTATTAACAACAGTTTTGCCTGTACCTGTATTCAGCCTGGGGAGAACTAGTTATCTTCATCTTCTCGTTCCATGGAGTCTCTGCTATGCGTAAAGGTGTGGGAGGTTTGGCTCGTCAAACCAGTTTGAGAGGTGATCTGCTTCAAGATAACCAAGTGCACTTGAGTTAACTACTGGGCTTGATGATTCAGGTTCCACCTTTCTCTGAGTCTTAGAGTACCAGCATACCCACCCTTTCAAAGCCCATCACTATTCCTCATTCTTACATTACCGTCCTTTAATCATGCCATCTCCAGGGCTTGGGACCTTTTCTTAACATACTTCATACATACAGACTGAAAGCCAGGGCCATAATTGAGTCCTCAAGCCTAGTCTTGGTTTTGTTTATCTGTATGTGGTAACTTTTCCTTTTTGTCTCAAATACTTAATTTTTTTTTTTATTGAATTAATTTCTTTCTGCCCCTGTTAGTCTGTCAATGCACTTAAATATAATACATTACCATCTGCATCACCTTGTCCCTATCAAAAGATCATTTTTTCCACCATTATTGGCTGTCTCACAACATTTACGATCAACAGTGGTTTGGGCCTCAGATGACAACGATAGGGGTGAAAAGATGGCACCAAGCATCTAAAAGCCATCCTGCTCAGTTAGACAGATAGCCAACTGCTTTATTTAGCGTTTCTCCAGAGTTAGGATACCAAAAGAGATAGTAACTTATCAAAGCACCAGTTTTCTCTTAGAACTTCTCAAACAGGTCTGTCAGTTGCTAGACATTGAGTGCATATAGACCATCCCCAAACAAATGACTTTCTTGAGAGACTCATTCAAACCCTAAACACTATGCTTTATACATTCATTTCTAAGTCAGAAGCTGACTGAGACCACTAACTACCATTATCATCTGATTGTTTGCAAAGTGGTGCCACAAGCCTCCACAACTTTTTCTCCTTTTCAGATCCTCAATGGATAGTAAATAAAGGTGTTACTTGACCTGCTGATTAAGCTATAGGAGGGCCCATGAAGAGAGCAGAAGAATGTGGTCCAATACATCATCCAAATGAGAGAATGTCCAGAGCAGATGACATCCATAGCCCAGGAGAATGTATTTAGCACAGAAGATCCAGAAAGTGTGGTATCACTGGAATGTCAGAGAGAGAACTTTGTGCCTGGCTAGCAGGTGTCATTGCTACTACCAACAAAAATAGCAAGTTCTTGACAATACGGCATGGTCCATGCAACTTTCTTTGAAAGATGAGGAAGGTGACCTCTGAGATCTGTATGCCAGAGAGGAAAATACAGAAACAAACCTCCCATATGAATCTTCTCAAAGAGTTCCATTCCAGATCAGAGTCAATGAAGGCATAGCTGTTTTATCAAGCTATGGTAGAGGAAGGGGAGATGACTACTACTTCCTTTTTAGACTTAACACACAGTCAATGGATGCATTCCATCTGGAACTGCCACAGCAACAGCAACTGGTGAAGCTATTGGATCCAGACCATGTCTAGGAGAGGTCGGCATATCTGATCTGACATCATATTATTTCCAGGAGGAGGATGCTCCAGTGACAGAAGAACAATTCAATTCCTGCTGACTTCCCTGAAATAAGAACTGGATACATTTCTCTCTTTAGCAGTCATTAATCCTTCAACAAGTGAGTGGTTAGTGCCTAAAAAAGATGGAACCATCAACTTCAGAAAAATCAATGCACTCTCCAGATTTGACCAATACCATATGTCACACATCAATGATCTGGTGAGGCTAAGTACATCACGACCCTTGAGTTGTACAAGGGATATTGCCAGGTTCTACTGAGCTTAAGAGCAAAAGAACTCACTGCATTTAGGGCTCCATTTGGACTTTATCACTTCTGAGTCATGCCTTTTGGCATGCAGGGAGAGCCTGCAACTTTTCAAAGACTTACAGACCATTTGTTGCAAGAGTGCCTTGGTATCAAGTTGAACTAGTTTGTGTAGGCGGACCACCAGATACTGCAGCAGCTGGAAAAGATGTGAGACTTAAATGCCTAGATCATGTGGGGGTACCGCTACATTCAGCCTTTTAGCCTTACTGTTCTCTAACACCCTGGTTCCATAAACTAGGAGTTCCACATCTAAGAAGGTGTAGGGTAAGCATACCTGTAAGTAGGTGCTCCTGTTGACTGAAATGAGGACGTTTTCCGACAGTCAATGCCTCCATATGGGGCAGCAAATGTAATGGAGTATACGTTTGTTCCATTGGGTTACTTTGTATATAGTTTTACAAGAGTTTTATTAGGGAAATCACAAGCATAGGCAATTTTTTTTTGTTTTAAAATTTCATTAGAACTACAGCACACCAAGATTCAGAAGCAGATCACACACCAACTTTGTAAACTCAACAACAAAAAACACAAACTTATAACAGTCAAGGTGACCGACTAAACATGTAGGTAATTTAAAAAAATTTGCAGTCAGTGTTAATTTATGAAGGGTAAGAGAAAAGAAGGAGGTGTTTGATTGTTTTGTTTTTTTTTTGGTTTCATACAGTGTACCAGCAGGGGTTCAAAGGACCAAAGAACTCAGGCCTGATGAGATTTGCTTATATTTTACACTGGAAAAAATGTAGATGTGAGGGGAAATCCCTGGTGAATCCCAGTGCCATAATTGAGTGCACTAGTTGTTCAAGCCTTGGCTGAAGTATTTTATTTTTGGTTCTTGTTTCCATTGAATCCATTTCTTTTTGGCACTGTGTATGTATCATGGCACTGGGAAAGACAAATTTTCATTTGCATCACCCTGTTCCTGTCAAAAATCAGTTTTTTTCACCACCTCTCGACAGTCCCACCAAAAAGTCTTCATATCATGACATATGGGTACGTGTAAGGTTACAGTGCAAGTTTGTTCTAGTTTTCTGGCCCCTCAATGTGTGCTCAAGGAGCTTGGCTGCATTTACCTAAGTTACTCTCCTGACACCTGTATCCTTGCACTGTTTTTGCCTCAGTGGGGCAAAACAAATAAATGTACATGTAAATTAATTGTGAATTCCAGGGGAAAACTGGGCTGAGGACTGACCGTCGTTAAATCATTACCACTGCAAGATTAATTAAGTAAAGGCGGAAGGAGCACTTGTCTAAACCACAATGTTCCACAGGTGGACCTTCTGTTCACAAAAGCTGTCTGCACTCCTGCAAAGTGCAAAGGATACTGTAATTCCCAAATGCCATATCCAGTCTGTCTTCTTCATGGAGCTGCAGATCTGAACAAACAAAAAATCATCACTAGTGTTCAGTAGTGATTCCCGCATGTCCATAATGGCTGTCTAATTGTGTGCAAATTTTTGCCTTAAAAACCGACTTGAATGAAAATTGTATTTTGTGTTCCATATACATTTTGAGCAGAAAATTGCTCACTGCTGTAACATAGGATAGGTTTGAATGAAGCCAGTAGGGTACCGCACAAGTTTTTCACTATTACCATAATTTTGTCTGCAGTTTAACAGCACTTCCTATAAATTTGAATCTCAGTATCTCTAACAGTGGAGCTTTTCCATTTCAAGATGCCACTTTAGAAACATTCATGCCCTCAGTACATACATCTCTGCTCTTTAGAGACCTCAGCTGCTGTACACTCTCCTCCAAAAATGGAATTTAATCTCAATGTGTAAAATATGCGTGAACAAGGACCACACTGCTCTGCAGTGTTTAAAATACAGGGGTTCTTTCTGAAGGGTTAAACCCTTTCCATTATCTCCTGGATGTTCAGCAGAAGCGGGGAAAAGAGGTGGGAAATGCCTGATTTTTTCCCTTTAAAAAGTGTGAACATGACTCATTGCTTTTATAAAAAGGCAAAGAAATTGAAAAAGGACTTAATAAATCATTCGAGTGACAAGTTGAAATGTATAACATATTATGTCTTGCAATTAAAGGGAAACTGGGTGTGATTCTGCGTACAAAACAAGATGAAGCATTTTTGTTTTTCAGCACTATTTTTTTTCATATACTATTTAAGCCAAAATCGAAAGATGAATTGATCTTTCTGACTCTGTTGCCTAAGGACAACAGGGAGGTAAACATGGCACAGATGCGTTCTGTGAGCCAAATGTCTAACAGCTGTCTGTATGGTTGGAATTAGAGCTATTATCGATGATCAGTTATTGAAAGACAGTAATACGTCAAGCAGAGCAGGCCTGAACAGTGAAAGAAGCCAGGGTAGTGGAGTCTGAGTACCACCACTGAGTCTGTGTTATGTAAGCACCTTTTAGTTCAACAGCTGCTCGAGAATAATGCAAAATATTTCTTAGAATTGTTGTTTTTAAAAAATCACATGATCTCATTTAAATGCCACCTACAGGCCACTGAAAACACAACCTATACAGCATATACTGTATATATGGCAAGAATTCTGTTCCAATTAGCAAAAAAACAACAATGGCATACCCTTTTATTGTGAATGTTTTAAAGGTGCATTCATTTTGAATCTTTGCCTTTCTTATGTTGACTGTTCTATCACAGAGTGCCTAGCTATTAATATTTTACTAGCTTTGCACTTCACTATAACACAGAAGTCCATGCAGTGGAACACACCAAGGTTATAAATGAAGTTGTCTGCTTTAATTCAGTGTCAATCCTGAGTGCATTACAAGGAAATCACTACATTTGTCCTTTGCCGATACACATTTATTAGTTAAAACATTTGGCGTATAATTAAGTAGCAGTCACTTTTCCAGGTCCTGGTCACTTTTAGGCAAATGTTAATTATCTATATTTTCATGAGCCTATCTTGGTCTCTGTAATTCAAACTTTAAATGAAAATGTAACAAATGGTGATGAGTGCTATTACAAATTTTAAAATGCCTGATGATTGTCTCCACATGCGTGTTTACTCTATTCCTGTTCATGTGTTTGGGACAAATTAATAAAGCTTCAAATCATGTTATAATTTTTAACTGTAGTTATGGGAATTTGGGCAGCAAAAAAACAATGACAAAAAAACATGTTCTGCTGTGTAGGAACAATAATAAAGCTGAATTCCAGTTGCATCTTCCTCCATTCCTTCCATTCTACCTGTATGGCATGTTTATATAACTTCAGAGGCCACAGTCAAGGGCACAGAGAACCAGACAGCCAATCTGTGAAGGCAGAAAAACAACTCAAGTATAAAAAAGAAAAACAGATCTCAGCCATAATACTATACGTAATACTACAGCTCTTGCCACAGTCACCTGCTAGAGGAGGTAGGACTAAGGCCAAGGCGATATGTGAGAGAAGCTGGGACTAATTCCACAGTGATCTGCTAGAGGAGCTAAGACTAATGAAACAGCGATCTGCTAGAGGAGCTAAGACTAATGAAACAGTGATCTGCTTTATTAGAGACACCTGTTCAACTGCTTGTTAAAGC
>JAACJT020000105.1:20087739-20117001 GCA_009936485.2 Gymnarchus niloticus | reverse complement strand
GATCTGCTAGAGGAGCTAAGACTAATGAAACAGTGATCTGCTTTATTAGAGACACCTGTTCAACTGCTTGTTAAAGCAAATATCTAATCAGCCAATCACATGGCTGTGATTCACAAAATTCAGTCCATTTAGGCATGTAGACAAAGTCAAGAGGATCTGCTGAAGTTCACACCAAGCATCAAAATGGGAGGAATGGTGATTTAAGCCACTTTGAATGTGGCATGGTTGCTGGCCAAAGATGGGCTGGTTAAGCATTTCAGAAACTGCTGATCTACTGGAATTTTCTCACACGACTATCTCTAGGGCTTACAGAGAAAGGTCCAGAAAAGGATAAACATTGTCAATGGCAGAGGTCAAAGAAAATTGGCCAGGTTGGTCCGAGTTGATAGAAAGGCAACAGTAACTCAAATAACAACTCAATACAACCAAGGTATGCAGAAGAGCATCTCTGAATGCACAACACGTCAAACCTTGAAGCAGATGGACTACAGCAGCAAAAGACCATACTGGGTACCACTCCGGTCAACTAAGAACAGGAAACTGAGACCACAGTGGGCATGAGCTCACCAAAATTGGACAATGGGAGATTATAAAAACGTTGCCTGGTCTGATGAGTCTTGATTTCTGCTGTGACATTCAGATGGAAGGGTATAATTTGGCATAAACAACGTGAAAGCATGGATCCATCCTGCTTTGCATCAACAATTCAGGCTGGTGGTGGTGGTGTAATGGTGTGGAAGATATTTTCTTGCCACACTTTGGGCCCATTAATGCTAATTGAGGATTGTTGAAATGCCATAGCCTACCTGAGTATTGATGCTGGTCATGTCCATCCCATGGTGACCACAGTGTACCCATCTTCTAATGTCTACTTCCAGCAGGATAACGCACCATGTCACAAAGCTCATATCATCTCAGACTGGTTTATTGAACCTCACATCCTGTTCACTGTACTCAGATGTCCTCCACAGTCACCAGATCTCAATCCAACAGAGCACCTTTGGAATGGGGTGGAATGGGAGATTTGTATCATGCAGGTGCAGCTGACAAATCTGCAGCAACTGTGCGATGCTGTCATGTCAATATGGACCAAAATCTCTGAGGAATGTTTCAAGCACCTTGTTGAGTCTATGCCATGAAGAATTAAGGCAGTTCTGAAGGCCAAAGGGGCTCCAATTCGGTACTAGCATGGTTTATCTAATGAAGTGGCTGGTGAGTGTATAGTTTTAGCTAAAGGAACTGTAGCTGAAAATTAGGTTATTGGCCTGAACTTGACTATATTGTACCAAGGCTACCTAATATTAAAGCCTGGAAGCTGTACCATAATCTGATTTCCAGTGAGAAAAATTGGCATCAGGCATAGATTGTTATTCAGACTTCCCCACGAGTGGGACACTATTTTATTTCTTTTTTCTTGTGCTAAGGTACATTATGATCATCTTCATTAATAAGACACAATGCTTTTCTTTCACACAGGAATATGACAAAGGCATTTACCTTTGCTAACAACTTTGGGACGAAAAAGTTGGAATGTGTGGCTTCTGTGATGTGTTTATATTCATGAGACTGTCTACATATCCTGTCTCCTTGGTGAAACAAAGACAGCAGTTCTTTCTCCATAAAAGGTCTTAAAAATAATAATGGTGCTGAGAAATGCTTATGTAACAAACAGTGTTGCATTTAATTCAAAACAAACGAGAAATAGCATACTGTTAGGTCATAACTGGATTACGATGTATCAGTAACATGAAGTGTTATTAATACATACGTTTTATCATTCGATATGTGTGTTGTGAATTGTGAACTTTTTCTGTGTGTACTTCATATGTGTGTGAGTCATTTCAACACACAGGTGTATTGTTCTATTCTTGGTCAGATGAAGTTTCGAATCAGACTCACCAGTTATTTATGCTGTTGTTGGTGTTAAATCACTTGTACAAACTGTTAGGAGGAAATTAGCCCTAAAATGTGCACCAGCAGCCCCTCCACGTATTACACCCACCACCAACCTGTTTGGACTAGTTTATTTTCATATATTTTTTGTATTGAGTATGTGCCCATTTGTGCACATGTGAATGCCTGAAATCTATTTTAAACACAAATGTGTAGTTCTTTATACATAATATATAGCAGTATTCTGTGCAGTGAGGGATTCATAATATACTTATTTATTAAAAACCAAATAACTTGAGGAATCAATAATAATAGTAATTCATCTCTTCATCAATTTTCTAAGCCTCTTTATTCAATTCAGGCTGGTGGAGGCCTTCAGCCTATCCCGGGCAGCTTAGGAAACAAGGCGGGGGACACCCTAGATGGGATGCCAACTCAATCACACCATAGGGACAATTAAGAATTGCCAATTAGCGTAAATTGCTTATCTCTGGACTCTAGGTGTAAAGCAGATTATCCAGAGGAAACATGCAAAACATGGGGAGAACATGTATGGAAACACAGTGTAGAAGCAGGATTTGAGCCCACAACCCAGGAGATGCAAGGCAACAGTGCTACACACCATGCCCCAGTAAATAATAATATGGATATGGCATCAGGGCCCTTCATTTTACTGGTATGATAACCCCATCAAAAGAAAATTCATGCCACATGGCTCATCACAAGGATCAACAAGGAGCTGGTCCCCCAGTGATTGTGGTACAAGTTGGAATTGAAATATTGGGTATTGATTCTGCAGTTTTTTCGATCATTTCAATATTCAAGCTGACCATAGTTTATGCTGCACCAACATCACAGGCAAAATCCATAGGCCTAGAAATCATATCTAGAACAAGAAGCCAACGGACAAAGGAACAACAAAAGGATGTGATGGGGACCTTCTACTACGTTAAGGACTACCAGTCTGGTGTGGTTGGAACCTTGACGTCTTCCCAGCCATCAACGCAAATATTTTCACAGATAGATAGTTAACATCCCATCCTTTATGGAGTTGATATAATATTCAGAGGAACATTAAAGTTCACCCTTATAAAAGCTCATCAAAGAGACTGTATGATTAATCATACAATTGAGGGAAGTTCAGGGCTAAATATACAGCCCTGAGGTGCATTTTCTGGCTACAGATCATACTTGGATGTTAGATTTATGTAGATGTAGGGAAGCAGTTGTTGGTCCCTCATTAGGAAGCCGGCAGCTGAGAGGTGGAGGTGGGAGGCGGTAAACAGCTAGTGGAAACACCAAAATGGTTTAAGGGTTATTTTTATGCTATCTAGCTAATGGATTAACATCATAGAGGAAACCGAAAATGTTCCATCCAGGAACTTTGTTGAGAATCAAATAACATTTTTATAAATTCCCTCTTCTCCTCCGAGGGTAAAATGTACTTCTTTGAGTCTCGACATTATTTTGGTTTTTATTTGTAGATGTTTGATGATAAATGTTCCTCAATAATCATGTTAGCCAAATAAGTGCATGTGAGAAAACTCTTTATACAAAATCTTTGACGACATTAGACATTAGTTTTTTTTCCCCACATAAAGATAGGGGTCTTCAGTGGAGGCTGTGAAATCATGTTAAACCACAGCATGCAATCTGGATTCGTCTTAAGATTAAAACATTTTCTATGGGTTCTTTCCACTGGTGTTGCTGGGGTTGACCCTCACCCAGTCTGGCAAACTTCCAGGTCCTCCGGTACTCAAGGCAAATGGAAACACTATGGAAGATTTGTGATGTTATGAGCAAATGATGTACTGAGCCCCCTCACCCCACCCCACTCCAAAAAATAAATAAAAAATAAATAAATAAATAAAAATAAACATTATGTCTCATGGTGCTCTTATTGTCACAGTTTGTGAAAAGTATAATAGCTTGGCAGTATGTGCCTTCCTTCTTTGACAGTTTTAACCCCTAAATTATTCCTGGTTTTCAACAAAATGAGTGAGAGTTCATCCCAGGGGGCACAGGAAATATTGTTGGTGCACTAAAATGATTCCCGCCAGTATATAATAAAACATGGACAACTTCTTATACAATGTTGTTATGTTTCTCTGTTTCAGCTAATAAGTGAGGACACCAAATGAGTTTCTCCAGTGACACTGGTCAAATGACATTGGTCAGTAGATCCAGCTAAACAATGAGGTCAACTGACCTACTTGGAAGTCACCATTCGTCCTTTGTTTTCATAAGGGCAATGAAGTTGATTAATCCCCACAGTAATCTTGGATTTTATGTAATACCAAGCCCCTTTCTTACCAGGATGTTGTCTTTTATGTGCACAGATACATAAAGAAAACAAAAAACCCACTTGCTACATTAGGAAGGACAAAATAACATTAGGTAAAATATAAATGTTGCCGGACTGTTGTTGATGTCTGTGATGCGGTGAGGAGTTTGGTGTTCAGGAGGGACTTCTAAATAGAGCTGCTGCTCCTCTGGACAGAGTGGAGCCAGCTGAGGTGGTCCAAGCATCTCATAAGGAGCCCACCTGGACAGCTCTGAAGGGAGTTATTCCAGGGTGTCCCACAGGGTGAAGACCCAGGACGTGTTAGTGGGATTATGTCTTCCATCTGGCTTGGGAACATACAGGGATCCCCCATAATGAGCTGGAGTCTGTGGCCATGGAAAAAGGTTGGTTTTGATCTCTTCACCATGCTGCCACCACAACTCTCACCAGAAAAAGCAGGGGGAATATCTGATGAGATAAATAAAACACATCTCATATATCCGGTACTCAGTATAGGTATCGGTCCAATACTCACCAAAGACACTGGTATTTTCTGTCGGAATGATTCCTTTAGGTGATTAGAGTACTTGTTTCACAGTTCGTGTGTTTTTTAGATAGCTACATTACATATGACATGCAAATGACTTAAAAGCTGCTTAAATGGAAACCAAATCAGATCATCATCTGATATTGAGGTTGTCTTATTGGTACCGGAGATAAAAAAAAAGTGGTATCACAGCGTCTCTAATAAATATACAACAGCTTTATGAGTGTGCGTTTGTACGTATGTACGAACAAAGAAACAAAACGTATTTCTGTACAGTGATCATCACACTCCCTGTGGTAGATATCTACACTTCTGGGCAAAAAAAAATGAGCCAAACTCAAAACTGCAACATATTAAGCTTCTAATGGTCTTAAGAACAAATCATTGGTCAGATTATTCTTGACTCCTGAGGCCTGTGCCACCTTTTGCTTGTCACTGCTTCTTGCTGCAGTGAACTGTTGGGGGGAAAAGCCAGAAACGGAAATTCACTTTCATAGTCTTCTTGTACACAAAAATAAAATTATGAAAAGATTTAAATGTTTCATATAAAATTCAAACACAAACTAACCAGGAAATGTTTTTAACTGCTCATCAAATGTTTGAAGCCATTAACAGAGTGAAACAACATCGACTCTTCTTTCTGTAAAAAGCTGAACGCAAGTTTTCCAACAAGACTTAAACATTTAAGGAAATCGAAGGGAAATGCCATCCCATACTAAGTTACTTTATCTATTGTTAACTTTATTGTTTAATTCTTGATAATTTTCTGACCAATTATTTGCTGTTGAGACCATTAAAAGCTTAATGGTTTGCAATTTTTGGTTTTGGGTTATTTATTTTTTTTGCTCAGGAGTGTATATGACATGTGAGCGTTGATGTTGAAATTTAAAAACAGCAGTTAGATGTTTTATCAAGTGCTTCTTTACTGTAACTGTTTGTCCATTCATCAACCCTGCTTCCGACTGTTCATTCAGTACAGGTTCACTGTGGACATCGTATGTTGAATGACAAAATGAAGTATTAATTATGGGTGGAATTAATCTGTAAGTGAAAATCATTTAAACAAAGAGCTTTGTATCTCAATAATGAGCATTATTATCTCAGTGTCTGAATGGTAAAGGGATGAACACGTCTTAATCCTAACTTACGCACATCAATTTTTTTTCCCTGTTCATCGTTATGATTTTGAAAATGAATGCATATATAAATAGCATATCCCCAAAGTGTTTCTTGAAAGTGGCCAGTGTTCTTTGTTTTTTCCCAAACTGAAATTTACATCCAGAAAATGGTTTTAAGAGGGGGAAAGTGGGGGAAAAATAGTTTGAATAGCATTGTGAGGAGCACCCCCTCCTGGCTGCCCTTTAACAGCACAGCCCTATAACAGATGCTGGATTGATCTTTTAAATGACTCTAACAGTATGTATCAAGTCCTACGAGGCCTATTACTTTCAGGACTAGGTGAAAGAGCCAGTAATTAGAACCAAGTCTTAATGATTCGGATATGAAGGTTGAAAAATATCATTAATACACACTAAACCAGTTTTAAATGGTAAGTAGAACTGCCACCTTGATTCAAATGAGCCCCATTTTTATTTCTAAAGTATAGAAGTATATTACTATAGGAATTTGCTTGATGTTTCAGAGTCTGAGGAAACAGCTGTACTTGTGGTCATTTATGCTAGGTTCAGGATCAATTTTCAGTGATTGAATGTACTACCAAAGATGACATAATCTCATGTTATTCTGACATCTGGTGGAGGAACTAAGGGTCACATACTCTTTTATCAATACTTTGGCAAGGAATCTACGTCCTGTTTAAGTGAGCAGATGATCATGCTGAAGTGATCGTCAGAGAGTTTTCCAGCTGATCACTGACACTCGATATTTTATTCACCTACGTGTATACAAAGTTTGCCAGTGTGTACTACAGTACTAGAAGTATTAAATTCACCTGTAGTTTAAATCACATAATACTTTAATAGCCCATATAAACAAATTCAGTGAAATTTTCAATTCCACAGCTACTCCTGATAAGGATCAGAGTGACAGTGTGCTGAACCCATCAGACCAGACCTCTCTTTCCATGACCAGACTCTGTTAAGCAGAGTCATATTTAAAATTTAACTGTGCAGTGTGAGGACCCTATTTTTTTTATCGAAATACCTGAGCACTAATACACTGGTATTTCATCATCTATTTGTTGCCTCTTTATTGCTTGTATTCATTCTTTTTGTAGGTGTGCTTAATTGTCTGTTTGATTGCACTTGTCTCTGCAAGCAAAATCTCATTGTCATGCCATACCAATGAAGCCATCTCGGATCTTGCTCTTTCAGTCATTACCCAAAGCTCAGGTCCAGTGGTGAGGGTAGCCTCACCACCGTGGACACCTCTACTGCCCTGACACTCCCTTCCTCAGCTAAAAAAAAAAAAAAAAAAAAAAAAAGCAGCCCACTCTATTCTGGGAACGAATCATGGCCTTGGATTCTCATTCCTGCTGCTTCACATACAGCATCGAGACCCTCAAGTGCATGGCACAGATCCTGGTTGGATAGAGCCAAAAGCATGACATCATCTGCTAAGAGCAGGGATGTCACCTCTAGCCCCCATAACAGACACCCTTCCAGCCAAGACTGCGCCTTGATATATGGTCCAGGAAAATCAGTAGTTTAGACAGGATACACCCTTGACAGAGACCAGCACCCCCTCCAAATGGTTTCCACTTTGTGCCAATGACGTGGACAGAACTCATATTGCATTCATACTGGGAACAAATAGGACACAGCAGTGTTGCTATTTGGTCCCAGTATTTCTTCACTGTCATTACATAAGAAGGAGATTTTGTTTGCAGTAAACCGTGGATATAGAGACAAATACAAACAGACAATTAAACACACATGCAGAAACCATTCCTGCAGAACCTTCCTGAATATTTGCTAGGGCCTCAACTTAGATAATACAATTATAAAGTCGATCATTGACTTTTGGCTTAGGGTGCTCTGGTACACTGTATAATTATAAGCATCTTCGTGATTGGACATGGTGTTTGCCATGCACAATCCATGGTTTACAGAAAAGTCCAATAACAATTCACCAGTCATCAGGTTAAGATCCAGGAGGCCCTTCTTCTCAGTCATGCCCCTCCAGGTGCTTTCCACCTTTCTCATGTGGCCATTAAAGTCTCCCAGTAGAACCACAGAGTCTGCATGTGGTACTCGTTCGAGCACCTCATCCATTTTCTCCAAGAAGGCCAGGTTCTCCAAACTGCTGTGAGGTGCACATGCACAAGCAAGAGAGTTCTCTGTTGCAATTCACAGTTGCATACAAGGCAACCCTGATGTCCACCAGGAAAATGTCCAGCTACACAGCCTTCAGACTGGGACTTGTACGTATCCTCACACCTGCCTGAGGTCTTTCACCATGGGGAAGTCCAGAGTATTAGACTCCACCCTGATCAAGGCATCTGGTTCCAGAGCCCACACTGTGTGTGGAGGTAAGGCTGACTATACCTAGCTGATACCTCCTACCCTAGCTCAGGTGCCTTTCCTACCTGTGAAGTTTTCCCAAAGCCAGTGTCCATTGCCGAGGTCTATTCGGTCTGGGTCCTTCCCACTCATGCTAGCTGTCTAAAAGGCAATGCACCTGACCCCCACCTCTCACCATACAAGTGGATAGTCCACAGAAAGGTTCCACATAGCCATTACTGGCTGAGCCTTGCCAAGTTACATGGTTGGGCCACCCACCATGCACTTACCAGCAAATCCCACCCCAAGGCCTGGCTCCAGGGCTGGGTCCCGTAATGCTATTCTGGGCAGGCTGTGGTACCTGTCATGGTTGGTATTTGTTGCATTGTAGTTTCTCTGACCTCTCCCCACAGACCTGTTCACCGAAGTAGGCCCTTCTGGATGCTCTCTGTATTGTTCAGGCCCACAAACCCCAAATCATGATCCTCTGAGGAAAATTCAGTTAAACTGATTTTTAGAACAAGTGATAGAGACACAGTAGACAAGTATAATTGTATATTTTTTAAATATAAACGTCAAGTATACAATCAAAATAGTCAAGTATTACATATCATATATCATCATCATATATTTTAAAGTGTGACATTGATCTGATCATACTTACAACTTAATGACTGTCTACTGTACATATATCAATGAGGTAACCTCTAATTGTACTTATGACTGGATGGCTTTGTCTACTGTACACATCCATATACAGCAGACATGTAGAATCATTCAGGCATGACATGAATCTGACTGCTTTTAAAAATGGATGGTTTGCCCTCTGGTTTATTTTTCTGACAAATGAAAAACAAACATATGATGAGTGTATTAATGGAACATGTCCTAATTATATAGTTAGGAACCATGTACACAGTGGCATTGCTCAAGCCCTCAAAGAGTCCAGATAAATAGCACACTTCATCTCCTCGATAAAAGCTAAATTCGCTGAGTGCATTTCTTCCAGGTCGAAAGCTGATTAAAAACACTCAGGATTGTTCTCTTGTTAAAGAAAATCTCTCCAGGTAAATTGAGTGATGCTGAGCTTTCAATCATCTTCATGACTATTCCACCACACCAGGCAACATCGACTCATATCTCATACCTGGCCAGTGCCGTTTGACCCCTCTACTCCATTAAAGACGGTCTGTGTCGGAGTGCCCAGGGTCAGAAGGGTCATACTCATCAGCAGACTCCGTAAGGGCAGGGTAGGGTCGTGGGTGGTCCAGGTTAACATAGGTCACGTTAAGGCTGATGTAGTGCTCACCCTCCAGGTTAGAAAGAATGTCCAGGATCTCTGAGACAAGAGAGGCAAAGGTGGGCCTGTGGTCCGGATCAGGGTCCCAGCACTGCAGCATGATGGAAAACCTGCATATCCAAAATACAGTCTTCATATCTCCATAATTCCACAAGTAATAGCTCCAGCTCCATATCAATATAGACCATAAATGTATGTATTCGACTGCAAGGATTTCTCTCTTAGATGGCATAAGCCATGTAACTTGGCCATACTGTACAACTGGATCTAAAGGATGGGAAGAAACGATGGATGACTCACAGAAGATCCGGACAGTACTGTGGCTGGGGTAGCCTCCGTCCCTTCAGTAGGTAATGTGTGATGTCATAGGGGTCCACCTCAGGGTACGGACTGGCTCCCCTGGTCAGCATCTCCCACATTAGGACTCCAAAGGACCACTGTGGGGCAAAAACAGCAGTGAAGCTAGAGGAAATGATCTCATTGTACACCATCAGCCTCTTTTTATTATAACGATCTTCACTACACTACATTAGTGATGGGACAAATGAGGCTTTAAATCCCATGGTGGGTGGGAGTATCCTAATCTAACCAATCAATGCTGGCTGTAAATTGAAGCTTCAAAACCTGTGGTGAGTGGGAGTTTCACAAACTACCCATCAAAGCTGGCGATACCACGGATTTTGGAGCCTCATTTGTCCAATCATTACACTACTAGGATTACATTAATTAAATGGTGACATATCTCACTTGATGTGCAGAACAAAACAGAAATTAGACTTGTAGATGAATGATAAATAAAATAAGTAAAAAAAAAGATTCTGCTGAACTGACCACGTCAGACTTGGTGGTAAACTTCTGGGTTTGCAGGCTCTCAATGGCCATCCACTTGACAGGTAACTTAGCCTTCCGGTGGTCCTGGATGCTGTAATACTCCTTGTCAAAGACATCCCGTGCCATCCCAAAGTCTGCCACCTTCACAGTATATGACTCATCCAACCTGCCAAATGAACCAGCTCTACAGTTGATGAGCCTGTCTCTGACTTGAGTGTCTTTAGTCATCAATATTGAATGGCCACCATGAGCTAGACCTTGGCTCTGGCAGTTCTTGGTTTTCTGGCTGAGAAACAAGGCATTGATGACAGAAAGGTTCGTGACTATGACTCACATGCAATTACGAGCTGCCAAGTCCCTGTGCACAAACTTCTTCTGAGCCAAGTACTCCATCCCCTTGGCAACTTGCACCCCAAAGCCAATCAGGTCTTTCACTGTGGGATTCTAAGAGAAGAAGAAATGGGCAATGTTTAAGGAAGCTGATGATAAAGATCCTCCAGGTGGGAGCAGACTCAGCTAAGTGTTCAGTAGACCTATCACATAATAAGCATTAAACCGGTGCTTTTTAAAATGACTAATGTCAAATACAACACATAAAACCTCTGCCTAACAAGTGACATGGTAGTACAATATTAACATGAGGTAATAATGTCATCCTGAGTAACAAGCAAAATTAGCAATGTGTCCATTATGTATTATTTATTTATTCCTCATCCATCAATCTTCTAAAACCACACACCCAATACAGGGCTGTGGTAAGCGTAACTAACTGCATGTTTTTGGACTGTGAGAGGAATTCTGGCCAAACTCCACACACACAGCGGAAGGCAAGAATTGATCCCCCATTCCTGGTTACGGTGCTGCAGAGTCACGGTATCCCCCTCTAAAATTCCTTTTGTAATGGTAATATAAAGGAAACATTTTATAGCTGCATGAAATAATAATGAAAAATGCCACAGTAAAAATCATGGTTGTTCATAAGCATTTTCTGGACTTTAAATCAGCAAGTACAATAAAGCTTTGAGTGCATGATTATCGTAATTAAAAACAAAAGATCAAAAGAATCATAATTATGGACAGCAATACGTGTAGCTATTCTGAAAATGTAGCTAGCTACAATTTATTCCTTAATATAAAGCACTGAGTGAGGAACATGGTGGCTTGCATCTCCAGGGTGGGGGGTTCGATTCCTGCCTCTGGCTCTGTGAGCATGGAGTTTGCAGGTTCTCCCCACGCTTTGTGGGTTTCCTCCTGCAGTCTAAAGACATGTATTGTAGGCTAATTGGTGTGGCTAAATTCTGGCTGAGTGTGTGTGTGACTGTGCCCTGTGAGGGGTTGGCACCCCGTCCAGGGTGTCCCCCACCTTTTGCCCTAAGCTAGGCAGCAAGCTTGCTGCCTGGGATAGGCTCTAGGCTGCCCTCAACCTTGAATAGGATTAAGCGGTCAGGAAAATGGATGGAACATTAAGTCACAGCAGACTGATTGCCATAAATACTAGTTTTCAGTATCACTGAAATTTTCAAGTTTTTAAAAATTGATAGTTATTCCCTGAAGGATCATTAAACCGATCTGAAATTATCATCAATACATTGACAGTGTCATAACATTTCTTTTTCCATATAACGGCTCCATTCATCAGACTTTACATTCATCAGAGCATTGTCCCCTGTGCAGCAATTACAGCTTTGCAGATGTGTGGCTTCTAGCTGTCAGTTTTTGCAGATATTCAGGGGACATTTCAGCCCACACCTTCTGTAGCTCTGCCATCTTCCCATAAGAGCTCGAGAGGGTTAAGACCTGGCAAGTGTGCCAGGCAGCCTGTCAAAGACCCTACTTCTTGTTTTTGCAGAGCTTAGAAGAATGCTTTGGATGGTGGTCCTGCTGCATGATGAAATTTGCGTCAGTCAAGATCTGATCAGACTCATTTATCCAGGTTTTTGTAATAACTAATGATCAGTAAATTGTGATTAATTAAGGATGATCTAAGAGATTTTCCTTTAGGACACTGGAGTAATGACTGCTGAACCATTGCACTCATATGTGAATTATAAATTAATAATCAGTCATTTCATGCAGTAATAACCATGTAACAATTTAATCAATTTAATGGCTTTTTAAAAAAAGTATTGAGCCTTTCAAAAACAAACTTTAGTGATTCTAAACATTTTAATTCTAGTGTAAGGCTTAAGTGATACAGCCATCAGTTTTAAGGTAAACAAAGTGATGCATTTGAAAGTGTTCCTTCAGGCAACACTATGACCACACACCTCCATGGTTGTGGGTTCAAATCCTGACCCTGGCACTCTGTAGGTGGAAGCTTGATTGTTCTTTGAGTGTTTGCTCCAGTTTCTTCCCGTTATCAACAAAAAAGCCTGTGATTAGGTGTACTGGTGATACTGAGATAGGATACAGGCTCACTGCGACCCAGTACTGGATAAGTGGTTATGGAGACTGGATAGATAAAGTTATGTAATGAGATCAGTCAGGAACCAAAAACACAGCTTTTCATCCACTGAGTTATTAACTAAAATAATCCCCATTTACTCTGCAACACAAGACCTCATCTGGCACAGTTGGTTTAATGTCGTTTGAATAATAAAATGGTTCAAGCAACAGGACTGATCAAAAACAAACACCCTATTTTAATAACCCAATTAAGCTACCGTGTTTGCTACAAGTAGTGATGCTGCTCCACAAGTGAGTGAATAAATGACATCAACAGCAATAACAGCAATAACATCATGAACAACTCTGGGTGCGTCTAAGCACAGGTCTGCTCACCCGGTTTTCACAGCGGATGAAATGACGCAGGTCTCCATGCTTCATGTAGGGCAGCACCACCAGCGGCAGGCCTTCATGGGGAAGCAGGATGCCAAGAAGTGACAGCACATTGGTGTGGTGGAACTCCTTCATCAGGATGCCTTCCCTGAGGAACTGCTCCACCTCCTCCATGTCAGTGATCCCTGTAGAGGCCACGCCCATGACCAGACACGTGATCAGAATGGGTATCACACTAGTACAACATTGACATAACTCTTGCACAATGATAGCACATATATATAACAGTTTTACAATGTTATGCCCTAAGGTATACTCATTCTCAGTCATGTTGTTGTTCAGAAACAGGTAAAAAGAGAGCTGGCCATAGTCTAAGAAAATGGGAAAATTATATGAAAATTATTTTATGTATTCATTTGCTAAATTGCTCCCATCTAGCAACTTGCATTGTAACGTGAGTAGATGTTGTAAAATATATCATCACGTGGAAGCGAAGCACCAAGTAACCATGAAGTAAATTCCTCAAGCAAGGCACCTAAACTTACTGTTTAATGACTTCACCGCACAGTGGATCTCTTTCTTGTTTTGGTCAGTGAAGTAGCCGTGGTACACTGTCCCAAAGTGACCTGAAAGAGAACACTGGCATGCCTGCATTTCCATTTTACCTTAGTGATGAAAACAAAACCAGGTGATATGCTGAAGCATACAGAAGATGCCATGATATACTCTCCTCGGGATCAGCAGGAATCTCACCTTTACCGATGACCTGGTCATGGTGGACGTTGACCATCTCAGCAGATATTAGGACATCCTTCACCTCTTCCAGCAGGTTTGGCCTGAAGCTGGAGAAGGAGATCTTCTCGGGGGGCAGGAGAGGTGCTAGCGAGCTGTCCATATTAGCAATGTAGGGCAAACCAGGTAATGCCAACGCCGATCCTGAGGCCAAACTGCTGGGAACGGACTGCTCTGGAGTCAGGGAGAGCCCACATGAGTAGTTTACTCCCAACTTCTTTGATGGCCCCACCACAGCTTAAAAAGCCTACAGGTTTGCATTTGTTCTGCTTTATGGTGAACTCATCTCTGTTATGGGTCTCTGGTGGTTTTGAAGCTAGGCTGGGGCCATCGAGGAATGTGATGCAACATTTGCAAGTTCAAAGTCCTGGAAGGTCACCACGTTAATACTTCCAGTTAAAATTCAATATTTAAACCACAAGCTGCACATTGTTCTGAATACAGCCTTCGATTTTCAATATCAAAATCACACTGAATTATATTTGGCCTTCAGTTCTAATGAAGTATGGTTAGTTATTAAACTGATGAGACTGGCTGATTAACTATCTTGGCAGACTGAGAACTTCTAGGCCTCACCTCGTCTGTAGTCACCTACAGGAGACATGTCCATGTTGTCGCTTGTTTGGTTGTGGTTGTTTGGGTGATAAGACAAGTGGTTCTCTAACACAGAGACTGGAAATGTGATAAGCACTTCAACAACTCATTTCAGGAGTGGAAAAGTCTAAATCAAAAGCTGAAGAGGCAGTGCCTCTCTTGGTCATGTTTCCACCCAGTGGACAAAAACGTTTTCACAAAAAAAAAAAAAAAAAAAAAAAGAAACCAAACAATGTCTGGGTTGAAACATGAAGCACAGAATAGTTGAGATTTCAGACTACACGTCGAAATACTAACCTTTCTTCTTCTTCCTCAGGTGTTTCATTATGAGAAAAGCCAGCAGAGCTCCAGCCACCAGTGCACAGAGGATACCAAGCACAATACCTACCACAGAGTGGTTATTGACCAGGACCACACGGCCCATGTCGAGAACCTGCCCATTCACCGAAATCTGTCACAGAGAGGTTCAGACTGTTACCCCTTCCCAGAATTTGGAATTACACATGCATGTGATCAGTGAAATGTATATAGAATAGAATCCTTTATTGTCATCGGTACAACAGGCTAACCAAATTTAACAGTAGCTCTAGTTGTTGTCTTTAAATCAAATCAAATAAACACATGTACAAAACCAAGTATGTATACAAAGGTATACAACATAATCTGACAGAGCATGGCGAAGATATAGATACAAAATAAACCTCACAGTTTAAAAAGTGACAGTGCTAAGCGGAAGAATAAAACAATGAAAACGAACTGTTTTTGAGTTTCTCCAAAGCTCTGACACTCCACAGTGTGTTCTCCCTCACCTTTACAGGAAGCCCCTCACTGGGGAAGGTCAGGTTTTTAGGGATCCTGCAGGTGATTTCATTGTCCAACACTTGGGCATTACAATCAGCTCCTCCCACCGTCATCGTGATCTTCATGCAGGAGCTGACCAGGTTCAATCGCTTGTGCTGCAAATCCAATTGTTCAAATTAGAGTTTAATGAACCTCATTCATGATACATAAGTACCTGCTGAAATACGGCACTCAGAGCAGTAACCCAGACTCTATGTCTCACTTCTGCTCATCTAGCTCAATCGGGGAGGTACATGGAGCTTCTATCTAAAAAGGGCCATTAAGGTTTTCACCCACATGCAGTGAGACCTCATCCTCGCCTGAAGTCAATCGCAGTATGTTGCCCTCATTTTCAAAGGGGATAGGCTCTGCATAAGGGTGGTAGGAGAACTCCTTGTTCCAAAGTCCCACAGCACCATCCATGTCGAAAGAGATCTCTCCCTCTTCTGACTCATCTCGGTGGAAAGGAGGGGCCCAGCAAACCATCTGTGTCCTGTTCGCCGTGCCAATGCACTCCTGGAACATTGGGGAAAAGCCTTTTAAGCTGGCTCTCCCAGCCAAGAACTGACCCAGGATCAGCCGGCTCTCTTCCTGAAATGCTATTCAGAACCTGATGATTTGATCTGCCTGCCTCAAGGAAACTCTATTTCATGTCAATGTATATTAAAAATAATATATAAAAATGTACAGCAGCAATATACATTTCAACTATTCATTTGTCAATGCATTAGGACTTTTCAGGTTAAGGTAGGTGTTATTTATTGGTATTTATTATTCTCTGAATTTATAATTTGTGAGTTATCCAGATGTACAAAAAGAAAATCCTTAGAGCTGGTATTTCAATCACACAGCAGCGGAAAAACAAGCATCACGTGATGAAGGTGAGTCAGAATTATGCGAATAACAGGAAACAAAGGATGCTAATATACCTCAGTCACAGGCTTCAGGTGACTCTCTCTGGGTTTAAACCGGATAACAGTCTTGTAGACAGAATCGAGATTTCGACCCTTTATGGTGATCTGTGAACCTCTGGAATGAATTAAAATGCAGGAGTGGGGTATCAACCTATGGAGTCTCGAACAGCCGTTTTGAGATTGATTCCCCTTTGAGGATTACAGTGCAGAACATACATTGCACATATGCATGCAAAATAACTACACAATGACAATGATGAAGTGAAGATAGCGATAAGGTGCTAGCAAGTATATTCGTGGTGGTTATCCGAAAGGCAGTTCATACCTGTCAAAGCTGCAGTATGGAAGCACCTCGGTGATCTCTGGTGTCTCTTTGTAGTGGAAAACTTTGGTTGTGAGTACCGGTGATTCATCAATATACACCCTTAGCACCGTGTCCTGCACCTGTGTCACTCTTTGGGAGAGGCAGACTATTGCGGATGTGTTCCCATTTAATGCTGAGTCTCTATGGACCAGAAACAGAGCAAATTAGCATATTTTACTGCTGAGAAGTCTTTGTTTTACATACTTGAGACCTTATACGCCATTCTGAGAGGACAAACAACACTCTCAGCTGTATTCTCGTGAATGGCATTCAGATACCAGTTCCAAATGTCACACATCTTGTGTTATCTGCGTTACTACGTTGTGCTCCGGGTTATGGGTAGCGTAAGGTTACGTGTAACGGAGGACACAAAGAATGGAATGCAGGGAGTACGTGGGAGTGATGGCCAAAAGAGAAGAGAGAGTCATGAGCAGTTAAGGGTTATAAGTAATGGAGGACTGATGGTCTATGATGCCAATTTGTACTCACCCGTTTAATGGGCAGTCTACATGATCCAGAGTGACTCTTCTGCTTCTTCCAGCACCCAGATGACGCCCAGTCACTGTGATAAGGGTACCCCCATTGCGAGGACCATAAGTCGGCAGGATGCCTGTGATCTCAGGCACCTGTAAATTGGTGTGGGGATGGAACACTGTGCAGAAACTGTCAGAGCTTACCATGCAGGGCACCCAGCCAATTATATTACACTGTAATAGTTAATAGGGTATGAACTTCAGCTGTTTAAATGGATCTATTCATAAATGGCTGATAGTACTTCATCATTCTGTCCCAGTAATGCTTGTCGAGACTGAGAAGCACACTAACAGATAACATTACCACAATGCGGATTTTTAGCTAGCAACTAACATTATCACTAAGCAGAGTCAGCTAACGGTAACATTACCATAATGTGGAATTAGTGGAATTATAACCAGCGAGTAACATTGTCACTAAGCAAAAAGTCAGCTAACGGCTAACATTACCATAATGTGGAAGTAGTGGAATTATAGCCAGCGACTAAGATTGTGACTAAGCAAAAAGTCAGCTAACGACTAACATTACCACAAAGCGAAATCCCTCCATCATTGCTTCTCCATTGATGGAGTACAGTCCTTCCACCTTCCCCTCATATACTTCAACTGTGATGGTGACTAGCTGAAACAGCTCCGTTGCTCCAGGGTGAATCCTACATACCAACCTGTGTAAGGTGAAAAGAACCCACAATGCATCACCAAGAAAATGCATAGCCAACAAAATTCATCAGAGTGCATTTTACTATCCATTGTGTCAGAATGTTACAGCTCCATGTTCTCTTGGGGTTACTTCCTCTGTTGCTCATTATCCAGAAGCAGCCCTGCCAGTGGTCCCTAACTCTCAGTGAGCAGTAATAAAAAGCTGCCATCCTCACTGTCTGCTGTTGCTCCTGTCTGGGAGGACAGTACACTCATTCCTCCCCACTTTAACCACGTGAGTCCTGGGACTAATGGCCGGTCGTAGAGGAGACTGGAACTCCCAGCCACACAGGGTGAGTTCTGTCTTGCCATCAGGGGGTGCCAGCTTTGGGAAGAACTGCACCAAAGATGGAGAAGGCATACTGGGTTTTACTATGTAACATCCACATGCAGAAAACACCACTAAACAGTACTCAAGTAGTACTGAGGTACTTAAAAAAATATGAAAATGAATTGGAATCTTACTTTAGATTTGGCTAATATCATACATGAGATTCATCTAAAACCCCAAAATTATGTCCTAAGATAAAACTTACTTTATTCATTTCAGAGGGGAATTCGTAATAAATACATAGGTCTATAAGAAAGGCAGAAACCAGTACAAGACAGTTACATGACTTGCACCTGAAAGAGCGTGAAAAGGGGGCATCTATAAAAAAATACTATGAGAGAAGCTAGAAAGAGTTGAGGACAGGCCTGCAGAGGAGGGAGAAGGTACCAAAAATCCTCAAGCTGCAACGCTGACATACAGGTTCTCAGGGATTTTCTTTTCTTGTTTTTGTTATTCATACAGAAGTCATCTTCTAAAGCAAATTGTACTGCTCTTTGATGTGAGAACTTTGCTCAAAGTGAAACTGGAGGCTGTCTGCTTGATGTTTGACTTCTGAACAACCAGACTACCTGATGAAGTTTGATGAGGAAGGCTGAAGCACGAGGCCTTAGAAGAACAATCAATATCGAGTTTCTCAAGCTCACGTGACGTCTCACCTCAGTGATGACCGGAGGACAGGACTCCTTCATCCAGTTGGTGGTGCACTCAGTTTTCCAGGTGCATTGTCCTGAACACCAGCCACACTCCATGAATGCAGGAGCTTTCAGGCACACGCTGCAGGTGAGGAAATGGCGGCAGCCTGGCCCCCTCTGGGGCACTCGCATCATCTTCAGAACAGGTGGGATACCAGGGAAAAAAAATTTAATGTGGGGGAAAAAAAAAAAAAAAAAAAATTGTGAAATTGTGGAAAACAGAACAAATTAACTATAAGTCTGGAAAAATCAGCACAAATATTGATTTTTTTGTTGCCTCGTTTCCTTTATCTTGCTTTCATACCACAAATTTATTTACTGACAAATGTATATGAATACCTTGTTTCCAACCACAAAGAGCAGATATTCAGATGAAAGAACAGCAGCAATTGGAGAAACACTTTGGTTTTCTGTCAGGGAGTAGTTAGCGAAGATGACAGGACTGGATCGTCTCAAAATGAACTGCCAAAGAACATTTCAATAATCAGTTAGGTGTAGAGCTGTGCGGTACAGTTGTGCGATACATTTGTGCATAGGAGTTGATTGGTAGAATTGTGTCATGTAGTGTGTGGCAGTTAAAGGTGAAACTTGCCCAAACATTGTGAAGGAGTAGAAGTCAATCAGCTATTTAACAAGAAAGAGGTGTTGTGGAACCAAACCTGGAGGAGCCGTCCATCTGAGGTCCCAATGTGAGCCACCGTCTGGTTCTCAATGGTGGTGACCAGGAGGGAGGTGAGCAGGACACCCTGCATCTGTCTGTTGAAGAGGTCCACCCTGTAGTAGGGCTTCGATACCATGGTTGGCTGGTCCCTGCAGGATGCACTGTTCTCCATGCTCTTTTCACAGAAATCAACAAAACTGATATTAAACACTGCAATCAGCCAAATCCCCATCGTCACTAAGCTCAGCCATACATCTCAGAGATAAATAGGGTGAAGCTTTTATCAAGAACATCTATTGGTATATACTGATTTTCTTTGAAGAGATAATGGAATCCTGGAGTCACGTACCATCAAACTGTTTTCCTCTTGGTGTAAGGCATGGATAGGAGAAGGAACACAAGAGTGAAAACTCATTGAACCGCCAGTAAAAAGTCCCAAAAAATCACTGTGAAATATGAGTCTTGGAGATATGTACAGGAGACAGAAGCTCAGTGTTTCACGGACTGCAAAGCACACCCTGTAGAGTTTGGTCTCCTGCTATCTGGGCGTATATGCAGTAAATGCATGCAGATAGTTGCTTTAAACATGGGGTCTTTGATTCTCTTTCACACCTTAGAAGTTTCTAGAAGAGATTATTTTAATGCCAACGCTGCCATCAATGGTACAACTCGTAAGAGGGAAATACAATAATAGAACTGTGATAGAGCAGTAATCCTATACCATAGTAACACATCTTCCCCAAAATGAAAATTAGAAACTAGGGAGAGAAGACCGTGGGGACAATTTTTTTAAATTTGGGAGGAATTTAAGACAAAAGATTGAAAGGCCCTGAACATGGATGTAATGGATTTGGTTTCAGGGTTAGTTGTTCATTTCAAAAATTAGTGAGAGGACCATCCACTACAGAACATAACTAAACCAACACCATGGTGATTTTCTCTGGGGATATCAGTTACAGTTCAACTTATTGCGTAAAGTAAGAAGCAAGCCCCAATATACCAGTACACGCAAAGGTCTTAGACACCTTGCCAACCATCTGAGGACTCTTTGTGAATTGCTGCAATGCCCTCCTCGATTCAGAGGTGCGGTCCTTGAAGCCCAAGACTGTCAGGAATATATATAGCTTTGAACAAGAGAAAATAAGGCCCTCAGAAAGGTCTGCAGGTTTGCTACAACATTCACTCAGTCCTTAAGGTTAGATGTATGAATAATTTTCAGCTAAGTCTAGGGACAGTAATGTCTAATGGAAGAGCATGCAGAAAACATCGGACGTTGAAAGTCTCTGGTCAAAGATGTCTAAATGGCTAGCTTCTTTCAAACTTGACTGCCAAGATGAAAGAGGTCGAGCAAAACACAGCTGGTGAACATGAAGCACAGACTTGTCAACTCTTCTGGTTATAGGATGCTGATTTCTCACAAACAAACACTATCATATCTATATGTTTGTTCTTTTTTTTTTTTTTGAGGATGACAGATTCATCCCACCAAAATAAGAATAACATACGTTGCCATGAAAAAGTACCTGCTCCACAATTTACTCTATTCTGTATATTTGTCACACTAAATGGTTTTAGATTTTCTTACAAAATGTAACATAAGACAAGGTGAACATGAGAAATCACAAACAGTTTTTAAAACAATCATTTCATTTATTGAAGAAAAAAGGTTAGGCACCACCTGTCAACCACGTGAAAAAGTAATTGTCGCCCTCCATACTTAAATGTACCTTTAGCAGCAACCAAACCGAACACCTACAGTAACTGGAGGTCAGTCTTCACAGCAATGTGGAGGAATTTTGACCCAGTCTTCTTTGCAGATTTGCAAAGAACTGCCACAGCATCTCAACTGGGTTCAAATCAGGACTGTGACTAGGCCACTCTAAAACCTAAATTTTGTTTCTTTTGAGCCATTCAGAAGTGGACTTGCTCTTGTGCGTCAGACTGTTGCCTTGCTACATAGCCTAATTGCGATTGAGCTTCAGATCTCCTCCAGTATTTTCTGGTAGAGAGCAGAACTCGTGGTTCTGTCAATAAGTCAACCAGGCCCCAAAGTAGCAAAGCATCCTCACATCATCACGTTTAATTGTTGATATGATGATGTTTCTGTAGAATGCAGTGTCTTATGCCAAACATAACAGTGCTATGTCTTCCGAACAGTTCTAGATGACTCATCAGACCACAGAACATTATCCCAAATGGTTTGGAGCTGTCAAGCTTTTTTTGGCAAATGTGAGATAAGCATTTATGTTGGCTAGTAGTGGTTTTCACCTTACAACTCTCCCATGAATACCATTCTCGCCAGGTCGCTAATGGCAGAATCTTGAACATTGACCTTATCAGAGGCAACCAAGGCCTACATTTCCTTAGGTGTTGGTCTGAGTTCTTGTGTGACTTCCTGGATGAGATGGGAAGATTTACCACTCTTCCAAATTCCCTCCATTTAAAGACAATGGCTCTCACTGTCATTTGCTTGAATCCCAGAGCTTTAGAATTAGCCTGGTAAGGCATTTCAGTTTGACACATTTCAATAACTTTCTTTCCCATCTCTTCCAGAATTTCTTTGGGTCACAGCATAGTATACAACTTGAGACTTTTTGGCTGATGTCACTTTGTTGAATACGTTCTATTTAAGTGACGTTTAGATTTACCAGGGCAGGCTGTAATCAAGCCTGTATATGTCTAGTCAAATTGAACCCAATTAAAAACTGAATTCGGTTAACTGGTGGATTGAGTAACTACTTTTTCACAAAGGTCCGGTAAGTATTGGATAATTTATTTCCTTTAATAAATACAATAATCACTGGAACATTTTGTGTTTGCTTAGGTTTTATCATGTTATATTTTGGTTGAAGATCGGAAACATTGAAGTGTGACAGATTTGCAAAAATAGAGGAAATCAGGAAGGGGACGAGGACCTTTCATGGCACTGTATTTAAGTAATGAAATATAAGAACAAAGACAGTTCCCATGACAACATGCTCACAAAACAGAGAAATTGTAAACAAGGATCAGATTCAAACTCCTGAGGTAATTTTCACCTTTCTACACTCCTCTCAATCGTTGCCACTCCTGTGCTTGCATGTTATTTCTCCACCGTAGGGCCAGTTCTAGAGGGTGGCCATGCAGTACCCCCGCCCCGACCCCCTACTGGCCCCCCAGAGAAAAGTTTGTTTTATTAATTTCTAATTTGATTGGCTGCAACATATGTTCTTTTTTCTTCATATGCTCCCCTCCAACAGAACTGGCCCACGACTTGAAATGGTCTACAACAACCATTGCTCCAGAGTGATCAACTGTTCCAGACTGTTCCAGAATTCTCACATTCAGCCCTCTTTCATTACTCTCCATACAGTACTTCCTGTGTTTGAACTTGTTTTTTCCACACTTTTTAAGCTGAGTTAATTCTGTCAATTCTAGCTAGGCAGCACAAAATCAACCCCAGTTTGGAAGCATCTATTCACTAATGTCACCGTGTTAGAATGTGACCAAAGTATGAGATGCTTCAGCCTCCACCTCTTAGTGTCAGTGTACGTTTACTTTTCTGCGTTACCTCCACGCACCAGTGTCACTTCAGTGAGATTCGGCATCACAGTGTAAGCACTACATCTCTAAAGTAGGGTCCATTTTTACAAGGTTCTGCATTTCACTTAATGAGAAGAATCCCAAAACAGGGGCTCTGCAGGAACCGATCTGACTAGATTAAAAACTGCATTCCGGCAGCCTGGGCTCACCTCGTGCGGGCAGTTCTCACAAGACTGGAAGTAGCAGAGGCCCCTGGACAGCTGTTCCGGGCCAGATGTGCAGCAAGCATCCACACCTTTCTCGATGGCAATGTTGACATTATCCATTGGGAAGGCACAGAGGGCGGAGTCATGCTCGGTCTCCCCAGACTCACTGGTGACGGCAAACACACCGTACAGGATGTCGTCTTCCTCCTCGGCGCCAAGCTCGTCGGCCAGCTCCTTGCCGGCCTTACCAAAATGAGCCACCTGCAGCACATTATATACCACATCCCGGAAGACGTCCTCACCACCCCTCTTCCGCCGCCGTTTGGGCTCAAAGCGGCATTCCAGCACAACCTCGCGGTACCGCTTCATCTCCCACTCGTTGCGCGGGAGCCGTGCCAAGTGGGTCTGGAGCAGGGAATATTCCTGGTATGGGTTCTCCCGCTGCACAGACAAGAAGTACACAAACTCCTGTGTGAAGAAGCTGTAGACGTATTGAATGAAGTAGGTGGAGCGAAAGCCCGGCAGAACAGTCAGCCCCTGCATATCAGTGTAGAACCCATCTTCTGTTGCCAGTGGCCGGCGTACGGATATGGACTGTCTGGCATACTTCTGCGTCACGTTGTGGTTGACAGTCGCAGCCACAAAGAAATACACGGTCTGCCCCTCCTCCACCATGGTGACCTTGGTGCCCAGAGGACTGGCAATACAGTCTGGACAGTAGGAAGGTGAATTGGACTCCTTCCTGAACATGCATTTGGAAAAAGCAGGACGCTCGTTCTTGGTAAGTTGGTGGAAATAACAGACGCCATTTTGAGAACTCCCACACGTGTATAAATACATGAAAAGTGTGTCCAACAACAAGACCTTATTGTCTGTGTCCTCTAGTTGATGCAAATCACTCTCCATGTCACACGAGGTGCAAATGTTACACTGTGGGCTTCCCACAGGACCAGTGCATAGCTCCCATAATTTACCCAGGCTGCCAGTTACTGCCTCAATCACATTCTGCGAGGCCACGTAGACCTCCTGGAACTGTGGATTAGTCACTATGTTCTGTATGGGGCCCCACGCCTGGAAATGGGGCACGGTGTAGCTGACTGTAAAGTCCACAGCCTGGGGGGAAATGGAGGGGCAGCTATGCAGAGCAGAGGCCACAAAAGTCTGTATCCAGATAGACGTCAACCATGCCACGGCCCCGTGGATCATCTCCGCTCAGGCAACAAGAGAATCACACTCCAGAATCTCAGGTTGCCTGCAGGAATGGAGTGCTCTCCTGGTCATTGTAAAGATCAGGGGGATCCCTGCAGAAAGGAAACAGGTATTTTATCATCATGATTACCTAGGGCAAGTGAGCTCTGTGTGGGATGGGCTGCTCATGGGCCCACAGATAGGTGAACCTTGTGATGCAAGCTCCCTTTTTGCTCTTTTCAGTTTGTCGCAATACGATTTTATACTTGCAATGGAAAATTTCACTAAGCAGCCTTAATCTTGCTTTAGCTCAGCATTTTTACCATTAACAGTCACTGAAATATTAATCCTGGCTCCATCTAAGAATCAGAGGTAAGCTTAAAGGTACACCGTCATTATCATGCACTAGGACTGACAATGCCATTGTAAAATATTTAGTTTACGTATAGTGTGTCTTCTGTTGCTGCTCCAACCATTATTTGCAACTAGTGTAAAAGTAACACAATATTGGCAAAGAACAGTGTTGAACAGGAAGAACATATCCAGCCAAAACTTGGGATAGCCCCTCTTTTAGAGAGTCTACGGTCTAATCACCTGACCTGCATTTGGTCTTTCCTCTAATTCAACACTGTTGCAGCATTTGCACCAAAATGAATTTGAAGCTTTGTGGTGATAAACCAATGGCGTCTGGTCCATCCTCTGCTAACATTTCACATAGTAGATTCTCCCCCTTTATCAGCACAACTAGTGAGATGGTGCAGAAGGCAATATTTACACTACATGGCCAAAAGTATGTGGACACGTGCCTGAGCAACATCTCATTCCAAAACCAAGGGTATAAACAGGAAGTTGGTCCTCCCATTGCTGCTGTAATAGCCTCGACTCTCCTAGGAGGGCTTTCCATTAGATGTTGGAATATCATTGGTGGGATTTGCTGCCATTCAGCCATAACAGAATTATGCGCCATTCTGTTTGTGTGGCCTACCACTTTAGAACTGAATCCTTCTTCCTTTCAGACATTTCCACTTCACAATCACTCACTTTATTAGATCACAAAGAAGCAAAATATACTGAAGGGTCGACATGTCCCAAGACCTTGGCCCCAGGATGTAAAGCACTTTGTGACAATGCTCTTTGTTTAAGATGCTATATAAATAAAATTGAATTGAATTTGCAGTTAACCAGGACAGAAATTTGACTAACTGATTTGTTACTGGTTGAAGATGTGGTATGCTGTGATGGTGCCACATAGAAAGTCACTAACCATTTTGGTATAACCCTTTCAATGCTGTTTTTGTTGCTGGATTGCCTGGCTATATGCTTAATTAGCTCATTCCACTAATTACTAGGGGTGCCCACATTGTATGTATATGGGGATAAAACTACAGATTCTGGATCCATCATAAAAAAAGAATACTAGAAGGAATGTCCAGTTTTGAAGGCACTACATTAATATAATTTTTTCTACAATTGTTGTCAATGTCAGTGTCAATCACGTCACTTTGGAGCAACTGAATATTATTAAAAGTAACCATTTCAGTATGTAAAGAGGCTGCAAGATGTGAAGCGTTCTGCTGAAATCTCGATTGCTAGGTCAACGTATTTCTCACACCCAACTGATACTAGTAAGAACAACCCTAATCTATGTTTAACACATTTTCCGAGCAAGGAATCCCACAGCATATACTCAGCATGTTTATTATATAAACCATCTGAAATTTATGAAATGTAAACATTTCTTGAATCTGCCAAATTCTGAGTATCATGGGTACACTGTCAGGTTCCCACAGCACTCACCAGCTCTGTGAATATCTGCTACAGTATATTAATGTCGCTTCTATGCCCATCATAGGCATGTGCTCTTCTTACATTGGTTACATTCTTTACAAGTTACCAAATCGTCTATTCCTTTATTGGATCTCATTCCTAAAAAGATAATGCAGGAATGTCTGTCTATTACAACACCCATGCTGGATATGACAAATAGATCATAACTTTCTGTATATGTTTCCAGGTTTTGTAAAACAGCTGTGATTATAAGTATAATCTGAATGGTGAGTAACTAACTAGCTACTACCTTTAACCTGAAAATGTTACAGTAGATGAGATGTTTTGTCCAGAAGCTGTCTTTCTTACAATGCTGTCATATGTCCTACGTGTCAGTCTAAAGTCAGGCAGTATCATGGTACTCAAACAACAGACCTATGAAGTAATTACTTCTCTTCTCTCCTTGTGTTTCTGGACTTAAGCATTGGTTTGGATTCCATGCATTACCACATTCCCTTAGACAAACATGCTATTCTTAGCAGACCAGTGTTTCCTTGTTTTGTATGAGTAGACAAAGAAAAACAAAGCAGATACATTTCTCTCGTGGCGGAATATATCCTCTGGCTATAATTTGTTTCTCCTGCTAAAATAATTCATTTTGATTAACGCTACTTCTGTATGATCATAATATTTATGGGTACAATACACAGCAGTCTTCAGCTCTTCCGTCTGATTCTCAGCTACATCTCTCCTCGTGCCAACAGATCACCCACCAGACCCAGACAGCTGTCTTGGGAGCTACATCCTGGATGATCCAGCGTACTGACGCACATATCGCCATCTCTCAATCTCCGCCCCAACAGCTGGATCGTCAGACATTTCCCAGGTGTTAGTATCCGGGGGATACAATTGGCAATACGCTGGCTGTTGCTGGCCAGTCGTGGGCATGACAATAACATTAATAACATTAACATAAATAAACCTTATAAATGGTAAAAAAAAGCACTCAGGATGAAATGTCAAAGAGCAAATATAAAGTACATTGCAAGCACATTAGAAATAAACTGTGCTCAAACAAAAAAAATCCCTTTTTTGTGGTTAAATACAATATTTCTATTCCCAGTTAATCACTTAAAGTTTTAATATATGTATGATTTTGAGCACAATTACCTTTTCCTGGTGTGCCCAGCTATTTTGGCATCTTGGTCACTTCAGTATTACATATAAGCGTGTCATAATTCGTTGGCTTAAACTTTGGACTGTAGGATATGGATGCTGTTTGTTTTTTACTCTTTTGGTGTCTGTTTTTGGATTAGCTAGTGTATCATTTTTTTCTCCCTTTTCTTTTGTTCGGTGCAGGAACTTTGCATATTTACATCAGTGTGGGTTTTTATTGGCTCCTCTAGTAAATACTGGTTGTCTGTCTTTCACATCACACGTCTAACTGCCAAAAATCGGCAGCAAAAAGAATTCCCCTCAGTCAGTGAGAGAGCTTGTTTTCACATCATAAATGTTTAAAGCAATTTTATCACTGCTTTTTCAGTGGAGTTTCTGCCAGTGCTGATAGATTTGTGGAACCTTATTACTAGCCAAACCACATGCTGGTTGAGCCTTACTGTATCAAAATACATGGGTTACTCATCTTGCTATTTATATTTTACAAAGGTCACTGTGTAAGTTATAAAAATATACAAAGCATTTGCCAGGAATACACCTCATTCTCAACAGGGAGCACAGAAATAAATAAAAATATCATTCAACTTTTACAATGAAAATTTGAAACTTTTGACTGAGGGAATCTGTATTGGCATTGTTTTTTTTCTGCTTTTTGATTCCACCTGAAAAAATTACTATGATTACATTACCATGAATTACTATATAATACCTTGTGTAATATTTGTTTGTAAAAAGGCACTGTGCTAAAATAAAACGATTTTCTCCACTATGCTGAATCACTTTGCAAGGTACAAGTCCTGGGTCCTGATTCCATTGTGGTGTACTACAAAGCAGGTTTTACATATTTAACATCCAAAGCTAACTCGTTTAAGTGGAGTTAACTAACCCTACCGCAATCAGCGGTAAATGGTACTACAAACGTGAGCTATGAATCAGAAGTTGGGACGGTATGGAAAATGAAAATTTAAAAAAATGCAGTGATTCTTAAATTTACTTTGACTTTTATTTCATTGCAGACAGTATGAACCCAAGACATTTCATGCTTTGTCTGGGTAACTTCATTTCATTTGCTATTAAATATACATCCATTTGTGCACTTCAGGCTTGCAACACAATCCAAAAAATATTGGGATGGTAAAGCATTTACCACTTTGTAATATTGCCATTCCTTCTCACAACACTTAACACATTTTGGCATTGAGGATACCAAGCAATGAAGTGTTTCAGGTGTGATTTTGTCCCATTCTTCCTGCAAACGTCTTAAGGTGTGCAACAGTACCAGGTCATCGTTGCATTTTTCATTTCAAAATTCTCCACACATTTGTACCCTCTTCTCCCACAGCCATGCCTTTGTAATGTGTGCAGAATGTGGTTTTGCATTGTCTTGTTGAAAAATTCATGGATGTCCCTGCAAAAGATGTCATCTCGAAGGCAGCATATGTTGCTCTAAAATCTCAATGTACTTTTCTGCATTAATGCTGTAATCACAGGAGTACAAATTACCTTTGCCAAGGGCACTGACACAACCCCATACCATGACAGACTCTGGCTTTTGGACTTGTTGCTGGTAACAGTCTGGATCGTCCTTTTCGTCTTTGGTCTGGAGCACACGGCATCCATTTGTTCCAAAAAAGATCTGGAATACTGATTCGTCTGACCACAATACACATTTCCACTGTGTGATAGTCCATCCCAGATGGCTCCAAGCCCAGAGAAGTCGACGCCACTTCTGGACATGGATAACATAAGGCTTCTTTTTTGCACAATAAAGTTTTAAGTAGCATTTGTGAATGTAACTGTGTTGTAGTGCTTGACAAAGGTTTGCCAAAGTAATCCCCTCCCCATGTGGTTATATCAGCTATTGATGAATGACAGTTCTTGATGCAGTG
>JAACJT020000105.1:20071175-20087639 GCA_009936485.2 Gymnarchus niloticus | reverse complement strand
GACAAAGGTTTGCCAAAGTAATCCCCTCCCCATGTGGTTATATCAGCTATTGATGAATGACAGTTCTTGATGCAGTGGCATCTGAGGGATCGGAGATCACGGGTGTTCAGCTTAGGGTTTGTGCCCTTGCCCTTTACGCACTGAAATTCCTCCAGATTCTTTGAATCGTTTAATGATATTATGCACTGCAGAAGGAGAAATATGCAAATTCCTTCCTATCTTTCTTTGGGGAACACTGTTTTTAAACACCAATAATTTTCTCACGCATTTGTTGACAAACAGGAGATCCTCTGCCCATCCTTGCTTCTCAAAGACTCAGCCTTTCATGGATACTGCTTTTGTACCAAATCATGATTACAATAACCTGTTGACATCACCTGTTTGAAATCACATCATTATTTAATTTCTTTATCTCATTACTAGCCCTAAATTTCCCGGTCCCAACTTTTTTTGGAATGTGTTGCAGGCCTGAAATGGATGTATAGTAACAAATGAAATTAAGTTGACCAGACAAAGCATGAAATATCTTGGATTCATGCTGTCTGCAATGAAATAAAAGTCAAAGTAAATTTAAGAATCACTGCATTTTTTTAATTTACATTTTCATACCGTTCCAGCGTTTTTTGATTTGGGGTTGTAAAAGTAACACATATTTCGCCTAATGAAAAAACATTGCCACTGACAGAATAGTGATGTAAAGTTCTATACTTGGTGGAAATGATAAAGTCCTCCATGACTCATTAACAGCACATACAGGACAGCCATCTCCGCAACTCTTACACGCTTACTTCCCATTGACTTTGGAAATAGGTTTACCCACAGTAAACCTCCACCCAGACATAAAGTGGATTTTGTGCTGGAGTAATATGGGTGAAGCGCCTGCATCCTGACCCCTTATGAGCCCTTGTGTTTACCCACCACAGAACTCTGAAAAACCCATACAAAATGTACAGGCTGAACACATTTTAGTGATTCGCAGCTTTGAAAACCACATTTTATAGATCCTGCCCTTCTTCAAGATGTTGTTGTGTGAGGTTAATTATTAGACGTAATTTTTGCTCCATGAATTAGCTCTCTTGTTTTACTTTGTGTGTGCGTGTTATTTACGTCATATTAAGATTTCCCTTTTAAGAGATGTCGTTTTCCATGTCCAGTACATTACAAAAAGGGCCCCAGTAGACATTAATTAATTGCACATGCCATCATCAGGGTGCCTGGGAGGCCTTACGTGTTGTCACTTGGCATTCCTGTCACAGTCCTCCGTGAGGACAAAAGATCCACACGGACTGATGGTCACAAAACACCTGCCTGCAGTGGTTACAGATGTGCTGGTTATTCAGATACGTGACACTGAATTCTGATGACTAGAATGGGAAAATGTGTGTGGAAGGGGGACATTTGGTCGAGAAAAATCAACCATTAACAGCAAGATCTATATTAAAGACTGTATTTTTATTGTTAAAGTAGATAGCAAACTTTTCTAGAATTCTTAAAAAATTATTAAACTATGCATGTTTTCAGCCATGTTGTTATGTGTTAACATATTTTTCAACCAGGCAGAACCAAGTAGAGCCAAGGGCTAAACACTGAGAAATGGCAAGAACATGAGTATACATATTTATAGCAATAGCAGACTTTCTGTTTTTCATGTTCTTGGTTCATAAACTCAAGGTCAGACAAAAAAGTTTCCATTAATTCTCCAAGTCCCTAGTCATGTGAAATACCATAAATAGTGCAAACAGCCTGGTATGTGACATTGTTGGTCAAGGAACCTAATTTTATGTACATGCTAAGCAAAGTATGAAATAATTAACTGCTTTAGTACCTAAACAAACAAGTGAAGAGATACAGCGACAAACTGACAATAACGTGTGTCACCAGTTATGACCTTCAGCTAAATTATCATGAAAAGAAATGTATTCAAGTCGGTAGCAGTCGGTTTCTGTATGATAAGGTTTGTATTTGTATTGGGCGTTACTTAACCGCTTGAAAATGCCCTATTAAAACAAACCTGCGCTCTCTCGATTACTCAGTCCTCTAAAAAAATTATATGAAACTAATCTCAAGTTTGGGTTAGCAGAATGGTTATGAAACGTTGTTTTTAGGTTGTTAGAACGTTTATGTCCAGTTTTCTGGACATTCCAGGAACGTTTTTGAAGAAACCTTATTTTAAAAACGTCCCGACAACGCTCTTTTTTGGTTAAGTTTCCCGGTGCACGTTTTAAGAAGGTTATAACAATGTTAGTCATACAAAGTTGCAAGCGAACCTTTTAATAACCTAATGAGAACGTTATTGAACGTTCCCTGTTTGCTGGGCTCTTGCCTAATCTAGAGAACTCGACATTATCGAAAGAAAAATATGTGATGTATTATTACTTGCCCATGATTCCCAAGTATTTCTGATTTTCAGCGGCCATGTACCACTCACGGAAGTTCCCTTCATTAATTACGACAAACAATTAAAAGTACGAACAGAGCCAAGAAGAAACATTAAGGTCCAAAAACAGTGGATATCAAGCGTTTTTGTATATCGAGGTGACCGTCTGGTTTCCATCACCTGTTGTGCTTTGAAACCATCGTCGTACAAAACCAAAGACGGATTAAACACCTTAAAATCAAACATGTTACAAACAAAGCTGGGACCATGAAGCTGTTATTAATCTGAAAATCGGGAAATCAGAAATACAACAGCCTGGGATATACTTCCAAAGGGACTCATTTTGGTGTTGAGCTCAACAGATAATGAAACTTGACCGCTTTTGCTCAGTAACAACGTATCAACAAGCTGTTGTAGACGGAGATAACATCTCTAATGTCCAACAATGGCTTTTACGGAACCGCACAGACATGAAGTTTTATTATGCCTGCAGGTATGTATTTAAAACTATTATAAATCCAGACGAGCAGCTCTAGCCTACCTGACGCAGCCCCTCGCAGTTCACCCAGCTTTCCTCTCATGGACACACGTCGACACACCAATATTACACACCTGAGGCGCTATTCGTTTAACATGAAGGTGTGTGTGTCCTACTCACTTCGCCCATATTTAAAATAAGCCCGTTCAAAGGACTGATTCATTCACAGTTCAGAGCCGCCTTCCTCGCCAAGACCATGCTCCACCCTTCCCTGGAGTCGCCGGACCAGCACCTTCCACTTTTTGAATGGTTTTGGAAACTGTGTATCATACTTATCATGCAATCAATAAAGCATAACAGGGAAAATGAAGAGACGCATCATACAGTGAGAGTAGGCTTGAACTGGAAAAATCTGCACATTCTGAATTATGACTCAAGATTAAAAATCAACAAATTAAAATTCCATAGAACTAATAATTTCCGCTTGTTTCGATTAAACATACGAATAACTGGAATATTCCCAGTAACTTTTGCACGACGAAGATGCGACTCAGCACAGCTTTACGTGTGTAAAGGCCAGACGGATGTCTCAAATACAGGTTCTTTTCGGGATTATTTATATTGGGGGTCATTTATTTTAGGAGGAGGAAACACGGGAGAGAGCAAGCTGGTTTTATTACAATTCATAAGATACACAAATACGTTAAAACGCAAAGACATTACCAATCTCAGGAATACACACATGGCCACTACGCGGGTTATACATTCCTTCGGTTTTCAACTAGCGAGCTGAACCACGAAAAACAACTCGCTAAAAACACTGCACACCAAGACCAAGTGCACAAAAATGCACTACTACAAGATAGAGTTCCAATGGAGGAATGCACTACAAACATACAAGACAAATTAAACATTATAAACTCAACGCCCGGAGAGGAAGCGCTAAGCTCGCGTACCCTGTGGCAGAGCCCGCTACTCAGTACTCACTCCCTGCCCGCTACTCAGTACTCACTCCCTGGAAACAAAACAAAAAACTGCCGCTTCCAGCCCACGCTACCCAAAGGGTTAACAGGGACTTCGTGTAATCCCTACTAATTCACCACAACAGACAGCAACCATTTAAAACATTACGACATAACTCAAAATTATTTAAGTAATATGCCATTTGGCGCCATTAAAAAGACAATGAATGCCCGGAAGCTTTTGTTCATTACTATCTGTTCAAATTATAACGTAAATTGTAACGATGGACGTAATAATTAATTATATGAAAATAACATTCACACTTCTTCATGCTTTGTTTCTACAAATTTGGCTCGTCCGTTCTGAATGCACCCCGACTCGGGCTGCAAAAAGCAGAGCTTAAATTACGTATTCGAATACCGGACCGACCGACACGTTACATCACGGTTCAGAACTCGAGCAGCCTCCGGATACGCGTGACGCTCATTCTCCGTTCATACTAAACAATCTACATTTGGACTATTTCGAAACAGCGGTAGGTGGTTCAATAAATCATTCAGTGCTGGCGCAGAAAAAAGAACCACGGGGATTACAAGGTGGTTACAGATTAACTGAAGTGAAAACAACCGTGGGTATAATGAGTAATGTTTTGTGATAAAGTAACAGCAAAGGGGAGTTAATGTAGTATTGGTGAAATTGTAGCCTGAGGAAAACGAAGATGGATGGATGGATGGATGGATGGATGGACTGTAAGAATGATAATGTGAAACGAATTAACAACCAGTTAAACGTTATTGCTACACAGCTGGCAAGTGGAAATGGTGAAGTTCATGTTGTACAGTCTGATAGCAGGAGGTGGAAACAATTGCCAGTAGTGCTTCCCAGAGTACCATGGTGGCGTGAGCCAATGGATAAAGCTGTTGTTTCAGGATAGAGTGATGCAGGGAGGGTGTGCATCCCCAAAGCACCTGGGTATATTGCGTTGCTATGCCAGTAGTAGCCTCTAGCCTGTTTTTTGTTACTGATAACTCTCAGTTGACTCCCACTTGTCCACCCACAGCACAGGTTTTAAGCCATTTTCAGGAAGATGGTCCCACTCCCTTTTTGCAGTGATCAGACCACCAGCCACATCCTGTTTGCCGTCCTTATTGGCAGCTCAGTGGCAGTCACATAACACGATGCTGATTGCTGTTCGGCAGGGTTCGACAGATCGCTGTGCATACGTGGCATGTGTGACTATGCCTTGCGATGGGCTGACCCCCCCAGTCCAGGGTGTTCCCCACCTTGGCATAGGCTCCAGGCCCCCCACCCCCACCGTGTTCCTGCATAGGATGAGGCAGTTTGGAAAATGAATGGATAGATCTACAAGATCTTTATAATATGTGAAGTGAAAGCAAATGGTCAATTCTTTGAGGATGTAAAGACACCCCTTCTATGACACATGGACTATGCAGAAAATCTTCCATATTTGGAGCACCTTCTTCAGGCATAAGGAGATGGACACCAGGTGCTGAAGAACTGTACAGAGTTGGTTGGCCTGCAGTCCTTCCTAGACAGAAACTTCCCAGCTCTCTCGTCACCTGTTGAGCAGGAAGTTTGGGAGAGAAGTGGGACAGGTGTCCACAGGGCGAGGGGTGATTAGAGGGAAGTGAAAAGGTTGTGGAGGGGAGAGCGAGTATAGCTTGGATAGAACCGGCATATCCGTAGCCAGTCACTGGATGATGGGTTAGCATATAGAGATGGGATAAACCAAACAGTCAGCAGATCTGGCTTGGGTGGCAAAGCAGTCACATGACACTTTGGTGTAAGCCCGGGTATCAATGAATGTGTATTCCTCTACTGGTCATAAATGGAAACGCTGTATTAGGACATATGGTGCCTTAAAGAATAGACAGTTTCTGTTGGCCAATTTCATGGTTTTATTGTTGATGATACGGGTAGTTGTTTGTTTCTTATTTATCTGCGAAAATGTATTTGACAAGGTTGACATAGTTATTATACATTTGATTCCATATTTGTTTTATACAGCTAAAGGCAATATACCATATATGCAAAGTACAATTAAAAGGGATGTCCACATACTTTTGGACTAATGAAGCCATACTCATTGCTGACACAGGCATATAATTACGTACACGGTCATGAAAGATCAGCGGATGTATGTAAAAATTAGCCATACTGAAGAGGTTATCGACTTTCACCGTGGGACCATCATTGAATGTTACCACCTTTCCAAGAAGTCAGTATCAAATTTCTGCCCCTGGTTAACCACAAGTGATGGTGACGTAGAAATGAGAAGTTTCGAGTTCAGTTTTGATGTGGTAGGCCAGAAAAACCAAAGGGACCTACATTAATACCTATATCCCCACTAATGCTGTTATGGCTGACCAGCAGTAAACTGCACTAAATATCTCAACATCTAATGGATAGCCGTTCCAGAAGAGTAGAGATTATTATGGAAGCAAAGAGGACCATCTTCCTATTTATACCCTTGACTTTTGACCATATACCGTGCCTTAGTTAACCCACTTCAAAAGGCAGATTAAAACATTTAAACTGAGTCAAACTTTGAACTTCACAATCTAGTTGTTGAAAAGGTTGCCTACTGGATGTTGAATGTGTGTGAGTGTTTGCAAAACCCATTAGGTGTTCACTATTCTGCATGTCCTTCTCCTTTCCATTTCATTTGTTGTATATATTTCTTCCGTTCACCCGTATTTCAGTTCATTCCATAGTCATGTTATATTAATGGAAAATAAATGCATTCTCATATACACCTACCCTGGATAGCTACTATGCTCATTGTAGTTAATCTACTCCTGAACCAAGACTAGTTGGCATTTTACTTTTATTTATTAATCTGGCTCTTTTGTCCAAAAAGATGTAGAAATGACTATTCAGCAATAATAACTGCGACCTAATTGCGCAGTATAGTTACTGGCTTGCTACTTTGGCATGTAATAGGTTCATAGACTTGTTCTGTCTAGTTGCAAATCCACAAACAAAAACTAGTGAGCACAGGAGAGAGTGAAACAGGATTATAATCCTGATAGTGTGAACCAAATTGCACTGAGTTTTCCGAACATCACTTCTCTCGTGGCTGCAGTGTCTGGCTTGGGAAGCACTTAAACACCTGTGCACATAGCATTGCCCAAAGGCAAGTTCCTACACATTTGGGTTGCACACCTGGGCTTTCACGGTGATAATTCCGGGAACCCACTGGAGAAAACTGACTCTGGGATATATCAGCCGACTTCAGGATTTATCGAATCCCCGAATATCCCCGGATTTCTCCAATCAGAATTCAGGGTTCAGTATGTCTATTTCTGGAATACCCACTCGGACAGCATCAGCTGCTGTTCAAAATGTTGCATGTCCCCCACCATTTTCCTTGCTGCTTTCACAAACAGTTCTACACGTTTGGACGAACTGCAACCGGAGTCAGCACTCAGTGAAGACTCCATAAAGCACACGACATTACATTACTTGAATACTAGTAATGGCAATCTTTATTCTTTTCAGTTATTCGGTTCTTTTGAGAATGTTCAACTACAAGAATAGCTCACATTTCATCAGCAGCACTTCTGCTTACCAAAATGATGTGTAACCGATCACGTTCTACCATTTCTCTTAATGTCCAGAACTAGTGGCGGTTATGTTGGAGCTGCACATATGAAGAAAAAAAAACACTTGGGTTGCCACCAAAAAATTACAAAAGTAAAAGGAATACACCAGCATCCCCTACAACCACCCCTGCAGACACACACAACTATTGGAACGAAACTAGGGAATCTCTCTGAATACTATTTCAAAAACTCATTCATCAGTCTAAATTTTGGAATTTCGTTCGTGAACGTAAAGAGCCAATTCACAGATAAAAAATGCACATTGTGATGGGGGGAGGTAATTCAATAAAAGATGGGTATTGGTATAAGCAATTGGAAATATAGGCCTAACTTACAATTCAGGAACATTTAGAAACACGAATAAACACGATTTTATGTTTAATTGCAATTATTGTAAACGCAATGCTTTTTTAGCAAAAATCAAATAAACCTGACAAGAGTGAACTGAAGTGATGAGACCATTTTCTTAAAAAAAAAAAAAATGTTCAAAAAGAACTAAAATGTTCATGAATGACAGTTTTCTCTGAAGTATAATCCCAGGGCCTCCTTGATGGTTTTGCAGTTTATAGCTGAAATTATCATCCTAATACCACAGAAAAGTTGCACTGAATTACCAGAAAGAGCTAAATTACTTTAACAATTTTCATTTCGATACACATTGTATCAAAGTAAAAGCTGGCGCGATATTAACTGACGGGATTACATACAGCAATAAAAATTCAGCGTTACTGATTTAAGAGAACAATGACTGCAACATGGTTAAAGTCTCAGGTTTTCCCATTACAGACACATCAGGTGTATTGAGAATCTGAGCAAGCACCAGGCTTTTAACATCAACCAAAAATCAGAAGACCAAACTCTTTAACTTGCTGTCTGGCCAAATTAAGCTTTTCATGCAATGCTTTATTTTTGATCTACACCAGGGGCTCCCAAACCTTTTCTGTGGATTAGGATCTTTGCAGCCCCCATCAAAATCGACATCCACATGCATGCATGTCAAGCTAACTGCGACCAGGGGGTTGGCGATGAGAAAATGATGCCAATGGGGGTTGAAAACCGTGAGACTGTAAGCATCCAGGTTAGGCTAACATTATGTTTTCGGCCATCACGACGTTCTGTAGAACCACTATTCTACAGAATTGGACTGACTGAAGTCCATGTCAAATATTTTCGGTTCTATCCCATTGTTTTTCAGCAGATTAATTCAGGTGGCCAAAAAAAGCTCAGATTTTCACAAGTTTAAATTCATGAGTGCTGATACTGATCTGCTCTCACTGATAATGCTTACAAATAAAATAAATACAAGGTAATTAATTAGTATATACAAGGCTTTGAGAACCAAAGTTAAAGGGTGACACCATTCAAAATAATCGAATAAAACTGAACAAGTTAAAAATCAACACATAAGATATAGAAAATAAAACTACTAAATTTTCACAGCCAACATATCATAAAAAGACTGGAATAGGTAAATGCATGTCTTTACGACAAGTTTAAAAGGCCTGTATCTGCACAGTGATAGCGATTCTCCTGGCTATACATACTTGGCCTGGTATGTAATCTCAGACCAAGCAGTAACAGCACACCCACCACCCATTCACGATGGTCAGTGCCACCCCCATCACAGTGACACACTGTACTTCACCATCCTGTGCTACATAATAAGAATCACCCTGATTTGTAAAGATATCGCAGTGAAAGGTCTGATACAAAGAAGGGAGTTATTTGACCCATAGTAGTAGCTTAGCACTTTGCTTTTTCTTCTGCTAATTATCTGCAATTGCAACAAAAACATTGCCAATGCGATCTTCGTTTTCAGCAAACCATAATCATATACAGCCAATTCACCTCAGCTTCCAACGCCACCCAAAAAAAAAAAAAAAAAAAAAAAATCTCACCCTCACTGCTTTCATTCCTGAAGCTCAGGTGATTCAAGCTGGCCAGATGTAGAGGAATTCACACTGCTCCAGATTCAGCTCCCTTACATGTAGGGTGCATGAGTATCCGGCCCAGCATTCAACTTCACTCTGGTGAGTTAAACAAAGCTACTGACTGGAGGTGGGCCTGAGCGACAGCCCGGGCATTTGGTCAGAGCAGCTCCCCGCGGCACATCAGTATGTCTGGGGACTGAGGATGAAGAGACGGTCCTCCTCCTTCCTGATCCACTTCAGCAGTTTATTGACAGCGGATGTTGCCAGAGCCTTCGTCACCAGTGGACTAAAACAGAGGTAGAGCTCAAAGCCACTCGTCACCTGGGGGGCAGCATGACATGGAACAATCCTGGATTATGAAGTGGCCTCACCACATTGGCCACAGTGTGAGACTCTGTACGAGTAAATATCCTGGGATGGACTGACACCCTCTCCATGGAGACCCCTGCCTAGTGCTTTGCTGACCCCGACACTGACTGGATAAGCTATTATAGAAAATGGACTGATATACAAAATAATACAGAAGAATCAAATAATGATACTTTGAAGGGGGAATAATAAATTTGTAATAATGAAAAATAAATCCTATCCAGAACAGTGTCACACCAGGCCTGGAGACTACACCAGGAAACACAGCAGACAGGCCAAAGGACAAAGTAGATGAGAAGCCCAACCATGATAGGAGGCACAGTGGATGACATCCGAGGGCTATGAAAGACCAGGTCAAAGCTGCAAATCTTAGTTTTAAAAGATAAATGTTGGTATACTTACTTATAGGCATTAAATATTTAAAAGAAAAACCATTCATGTATGAAGATGTGCAGACAAACTAAGCAGTTAAAGAAATAAAAACTGCCTGAGGAAGCACTGCTTTCTGCAAGCTGAAGTTGGAGCTGAGCACTAAATACGGTACCCACCCAGGCCAGAAGGCTCTCTGACTCGCCGCAGCGGTAAATCGATCGCAGGGGACGTGTTGGGTGATGCATGCGGCTGTGAAGGTACTGGTACATTTCCATCAGCCTCTCTTGCTCTTCCTCAGACTGGTATGGCACTGGGAACTCAGGGCTGAGGGACACCAGAAATGGGAGGAGGAATAAAGACAACGTGACCAAAGCAAGGATAAAATATTAGCTTTACTCAGCCGTGATTACAGAGGACTAAGCCTGCAGTGAGAACCTCTGTGTGCTTACCTGGTATAGAGTCCAGAACTCTTGGACTTGTAGACAAAGTGTCGGAGCTCAGAGATGCCCACCTGGGACACAGAATAGCTGGGGCTCTTCAGTGCCTCCTGCAGGGCCTGATAGGCACTGCGCCGGCGGAGGCGATCCAGGAAGCGACGCTTGCAGTCAGACAGGTTAAAGAAATCCTCACGGTCAGCAGAGACCAGGATGAGGCAGAGGTCTGAAGATGGCTCCAGGTAGGAAATGTGAGCGTGGAAAAAGCCAGCAGTGCTGAACTTGGGCAAACAGATGGGGGTCCAGCCTTCACCTTCACGAAAAGAGGAGGAGGAGCCCACCAGGTTGAAAAGAAGGTGCAGGTCCATGTGGTGGAGGTATTGGTCCTTTTTCCGCACCAATGTCACCAAACGACTACCCGCTAGCAAGATGGAGAAAACCAAGCTCTTAGCCTTGGAGGCCTGCAAGTTGGAGGAGATGACATCCCGGGTAGAGCTGGATAGCGGCAAGCAGGTGACGGCACTGAGGAGGAAGGCCGGGTCACGGTCCAAGTGCCGCAGTAGGCTGTCTGTGAGGTGTTCCGAACCTGCCAGCAGACGACGCAGGTCGTAGTTCTGCTTGTGCTGGAAGACGTGGTTGAGCTGGGTCAGGGTGAGCAGGCTGATAATCTGGTAGTAGATGTAGTGCAGCTCACGCGATAGTTCCCGTTCTGACTGACGGGTTCGAGCCACTCCCACCAAGACCAGAGGACTCTTGCGTAAGAAGACCACTTTGTAGCCATCTACAGAAACACCACAGATACTAATGTCAGTAAAAGCCTCACTGGGATGCTCAGGTGCCATGGACATAGGCTAATCAACACCTAATATTGAGGTCTTTATAATTCCATTCCCCGTAAGCCAAAGGTGATAATTATCGGATTGTAGAATATGTTCATTATACTACCAGCGTAATAACCAGGTTATGCATTGTACTTGCGAGTGACATCTCAATAAAATCCAATATTCAATGACCTCTTCAATAAGACCAAGCAGAGGTGACCACTGGTTACTCGTCCATAACTTTCTGCCTGCAGGTTGTGATTTGCTTGGTTGCAGTACAAATACGCACTCTGAGATACACTAGCTAGCTTAAACATGTACTGTATACGCACACAAACTACAGTTTGTTCAGGACATGTACCACACAATGGACAAAGCTGTCCCATTGTAACCAGAGGTCAGAATGCTTTCAGTGAGTAGGTGCTGATTTTAAAAAGCTGCACTGCCTTACGGAAAATAGTAGCTTTTGACTACAATGCTTGGAGTTACAGTATGCATACATCAATGTTGTAAGACCTCTCTACCATGCTTTTCGGTGCCAGTGTTTTTTCTTTTTTTATGAAACTCTTAGTGAATGCTTTATCTTTGTTGACCTTTGACTAGCCAGTGGACACTGCTGGATGAGGGAATCCTGAACCTCAGATTAACCGCTCTAATGCTTACATATTCCATAATAATCATGGTCAATGACTCATCTTTCATATATGGCACTTGGACCCTCTCCCACGCTTACCTCCATGGATGGACCTAATGATGTCCTTCTCTGCCTCCACAAAGGAGACAAGCGCCATCATGACCCCCATGGTACTGGAAAGGGCCTCCTCTGTGCCGTAGCGAGAATAGATGGGCTTCCCTGCCTCACTCAGCACAAACACGTGTTTTCGGTGCTGGCGCCATGACTCGCTGGTCACGTCCTCCTCCCTGGCCCGAGCCCCTGGCCGTAGCTCCTGCTGCTCCGCCTTCATCTGGTCTCCCAACTCCTGCAACACTTCTGACTCAGACTCTCCATCAGACCCCACAGCTGGAGTCTGTACATCCTCCCCCTCGGCCATCAGGTCCTCAAAGGAACGTGCATGAACAAACATTGCACTCTCCTGTCCAGCTCCTACAGAAATATCAACCACAACCAAACTGTCTGAACTGTGTGATTAGCGTGTACGAACTGCATTTTTTCTTTTTTGAAGTTTCTACACTTCATGAAAACCACTCGATGCAAAAGATAACGTATTAAACTTGACTGTCTTAGAATGAAACCGAAGGTCACCTGTCCATCGGCCACAACGCTGGCTGATTCATTAAAACATCCCATTAATTAACACAACCCAATTTCTCAATCCTATGTAAAATGCAAATAAAAACATATAGCAGGCACCTATTTACCTGTGGAATGTTTAAAAAAAAATAAAAAATACACCTACATGGAACATTCCACATGTAAATTTTCAACATGCAATTATAAGGAATTTATGGATTTCACCATCTACAGTCCATAACATGATTAAAAGATTCAGAGAATCCACAGAATTTGTTGTGCGTAAAAGGCAAGGCCGCAAACTAATACTGAATGCCTGTGATCTTTGAGCCCGCAGATGGAACATTCCTCCGTAATGAATGTAACCACAAAGGCTCAGAAATACTTCAGATATTGTTGTCAGTAAACACTGTTTGTCGCAGAATCTACAATTTTAAGTTAAGAACCTACTCCACAAAGTGGAAGCCACGCATCAGCAGCATCCAGAAACGTCACCGACTTCTTTGGGCTCGAGCTCATCTGAGACGGACTGATGCAAAGTGGAAACGTGTGCTGGGGTCTGACAAGTCCACCTTTCAACTTTTTTCAGGAGAAAATAGATGTGGTGCTCTCCAAGCCAAAGAGGAAAATGATCATCCCAATTCTTACAAATGCCAAGTTCAAAAGCCAGCATCTATCCTGGTAAGGGTATGTGTTAGAGCCCAAGAAATTGGAAACGTGCACATCGGCGAAGGCACCATTAACACTGAAGGGCAAACAGGCATTCTGGAGCAGCATATCCTGCCACCTAGATGACATCTTTTCCAAGGACATCCTTGCTTATTTCAGGAAGACAACACCAAGTCCCGTTCCACACATATTACAAGTGTGGCTTCGTGGTGGAAGAGTGTGAGTTCTAGACTGCCTGCCTGCAGTCCAGATCTGTCTTCCCTTTGAGAATGATGCTCATTCTGAAGCACAAAATATGACAATGGAGACCCTGGACTGTTGAGTAGCTGAAGTCTTACATCAAGCAAGAATGGATAAAAAACCCACTTTCAAAATGACTGCAGTTAGGGTCCTCCATTCACAAATGATTATTTAATGTTATTAAAAGGAGATATGTTTAGAAACTGTGACAAACACCCCCCGTCCCAATGTCTATGGAATGTGTCACATTAAGAATAAGTATAATTTGCAAAAATAAATTAAGTTGATTAGTTTGAACTCTTTGTACTTTGTCTTTATGGTGTTTTCAATTACAAATATGGAAAAGAGAATTCATAAACCACTGTTTTCATTTGTATTTTACATATAGTCCCAACTTTTTTCAGAAGTGGGATTGCTCTTCTGCCCAACAAGCTCCTGTCTGGTCTAGTACACAAAGCCTTCACCTGTGTTTCCTGTAAAGAGCAGCGAAATCACACCTAAAACTTAATTCATGATGAATTCAAAATCACCAGAATTCATCTGGCTGAAAACCAAAGAACTGTCTGTTGTGTTTGAGAAGTACCATGCTGTGAGAAACTCATTCTTCACACAAAGCTCACACTGCACACAGTCCTCACCTCAATCATTGGAAGGCAGACGTCATCTGGCACAGATATTAAGAGCCTCCCCAACCATACCTAGCTCTCATTGTGTTACCATATTCTGCCTGTGCAGGCATGCAGAATGATAAATAACAGAAGGACAGGCAGCACATCTGAACCTCTCCTGGCTTTCACTCTAGAACCTGACGTAAAACACGATTATTCTGTTATCACATGCTTCATTTAAACTGAATATACACCGAGCTTAATGAATCCATTCTAAACTACATAAAAGCCCGAATTTATCTGTTTGTAAGGTTAAGAGTATAACCTTGAATGAGGACAGTGCCAAATTCACCTCTCCCTGCTGACTCACTGGGACTAGTACGAACACCAAATGTGTCTTTAAGACTCACTCCAATGCTCATGTCACCTGACTACAAGAGTACACATGACCCAACCCACACATAATAAACCAAATCCTTATCAGTGCTTTTTTTTTGTGCGATCATATCATAGACACCATAACTCAAAGTGCATGAGGTTACATTTATAATGATCAAAGGCTGCTGGTAACAGCTGCTTGTACCAGTAACCTTCCAGTGTGTCATGCCCCCCAAAGTCTGTCCATACATCTTCCAACTGCTTATCATGGACAGTGTGAGGTCAGAGAGTAGAACAGAAAATAAATTTACCATCTAGGAAGTGAACAGAAGAGCAAAGAAAAAAAAAACAGCACTAAAACGGAGCTGTACCAGGCTCTGTCCCCTCCACCAGCCCTGGGGTCGGGCTGTCGGACCGCTCTTGCCGAAGTCGGTCGACTGGGGCAAGGGTCCCATTCTGGATCTCCCAAGGCACACTCTTATTGTGGACATCGGCCGCCATCCCTGCAGCTGACACCTTAAAGCACCTAAGAAACAAGAGGGCATTGTCATTAAGCAGCGTTATGCCAAGTCCGGCACATTTAAGAGAGAATTGATTTTTTAGATACCCCTATTTGTTTTCAATACTACAATCACTGCCGTACATGAGCACCTCGGTACAGCGATCAAATGAGCTGTCAGACCGTTTTAATCATTATAATACCGTATAATACCTACTTCGCAATCGTGCACGTACTGTGACAACTAAATATTGACTCATACGTGGTAATTCATGCAACATTCACTCGAATTAGGCATGTTCTCCTGCTAGTGGTTCAAACAACTACGGTGGCGTATGCGGGATTGCCATCCGTTTTGGTACGTCCAGTAAAAAGTGAATTTAAGTCACTCTCGGCTCTTCACTGTAAGGAGGAAGCGCTCCTGTAAATCACTGCCAGTCAGCTTCTGACTTCGCTGAATCATGCATTTATTCACATAAAGCACGATCGTCCGGCTGTCTGCGGCGGGAACATTAGCTTAGCCTGTCCCGCAGAGATCCCGTGCTGCCGGTGGTCTCGGAACGAAGTGGCCCGACCTAACGAACCTGTCCTCGGGCTAGGAGACAGCGCATGTCCGGCCCGTCCACCGAGATCCTGCGAGCGAAAGGACCTCGGAACCCGGCTCTGAGGTCACTGCTGCCGCCTGCCAGCATGTAGGAATTGTGGGTTGTGGAGTTTTCCGACTACAAAGCTCTGGGTCACTTCCCAGCAAACGGAACGTTACAGGACTGTTGAGAACGTAATGAGAACGTTATTGGCCGTTGTGGGAACGTTTCCTGTTTGCTGGGGTATCGCTATTTCTATGAAATAGTATTCCCTAGTCAGCAGTAACAAAAATAAACCGATAAAGTATCTGCAGTTTAGCCTGGCAACTTTTACTATGCACTTTTAACGTCTGACTTGATGAACTGAGTGATCCAGACACAAAAGCATATAAACTTCCCTCTTTAAAATAAATTAAATGTGACATAATCAACAGCTCTGTAATTTCAGTAAACGAATGATTCGTGTATATGTATTAAAAGCCGAGAAGACATTAAAACGAAGCACTGCCGCCTCCCATTCCCAGGGATTATTTGCCCCCTCGGCATGTTCTCTTCCTCCGGGTACTCCACTCTTCTCCCGCAGTCTACTAACATGGTGTGTGTACCTCCCAGTGAACTGGCATCTCACCAAATGTCTATCTCAGCTGCCTGCGGTAACAGCTGCACAGAATGCATTCGTAAGCATGTTTTGTTGTTATTGTTTAGTCACGCAGTGGTGTCAGACTCTTCGCGACTCCATGGACCACAGCACGCCAGGCCGCCCTGTCCTCCACCGCCTTTCGGAGTCTGCCCAAACTCATGTTCATTGTCTCCACCACACTGTCCATCCATCTCATCTTCTGCCGTCCCCTCCTCCTTTTGCC
>JAACJT020000105.1:20053507-20071075 GCA_009936485.2 Gymnarchus niloticus | reverse complement strand
ATGTTGGCAATTTGATCTCTAGTTCCTCTGCCTCTTCTAAAGCCAGCTTGTACTTCTGGTAGTTCTCGGTCTATATGATGCTGAAGCTTAGCTTGCAGAATCTTGAGCATAACCTTGCTAGCATGCGAAATGAGTGCATGTTTAACTATTTATTATTATTATGTGCCCTCAAGACGACGTCGACTTCTGGAGGCCATAAACACGACATTCCTCCAGAATGTTGTTCTTTGTCTGAGTCTTCAGGTTTCCCAATGGCGTGTTCATCGTTATGACTGACATTTCAGTCGTAGTACTTTAATCATTAAATTGGGTGCCTAATTTGTGCACAAAAAGATGGCATACGCCAATATTCAGAAAACTTCAATTGAAGTATTATGTGTTTAAAAGCGTTAAATATAAATTCAAGATCAAAGCCTACAATTACACTTAAGGACAGAAGTCTTCGTTACACTTCACGCACTCTCACGCTTGTTATAGACGTTTGGGAGTTAATAGTGATTGGTCTGAAGTGAACAGCGCGATGAGAATCCGCGCTCCTGATTGGTCGACTGACTCCTCTGGTCCTCTAATGATTACGTTTGGAGAAGGGGGAGGAGCTAAGGCGACGTTTGAACGTAGCGCGGTATTGCAAGGGATCTTCCGTCGGCTGATAAACGCAGTCCGACAAATATAAACATAAAATATAAAGATGGAATAATATGTCCGCCATGAGAATTTGAACTAAGATATTGAGTTCGTAAGTTGAACTTTTCTGGGTGGATTGTCTTTTAATAGATGTAACTTTGAGTCCCGGCCAGCTAAAGCTAGCCGTTAGCTTAGTTTCCTGTTCCGAAAGCTGAAGTAGGGAGTTGTGGACCGACATTATTATTATTATTAGTAGTAGTATTGTTATATTCTGTTATTTCCTACTTTACTTTGTGTGTGCGAGTAGCGCTGATCAAGAACGGCTTTACTGCTTACTAGGACAATGGACAGACAGTTTGTATGTATGAGTCTGACAGTGCGTGCTTCCTTAACTCTTCTGTTGTGTTTTACAGGTTTGGTTGTGGGAAAATGCCAATTCGAGCTTATTGTACAATATGTTCGGATTTTTTTGATCATTATAAAGACGTGTCAGCTATTCACTGTGGTCATACCTTCCACAATGAATGGTGAGTTGTGGACATGCTACATTTTTACCATTTTGGTCTTTATAGGCTTTAAAAATTAAAATGTATAAAACGCACATGTCATAGTGATTATTCACAGTTTGAGAGATCAAAAGAATTTTGCTGTCTAAGTAACTCTGATGATTGTGCAGCTAATAATCATTCCAATGTGGCTGCATGAAAATGCAGAATTGTGGCAGTTATGTATATTTCTTTTCCCTGTTGAAGTTTCCTAAAGCTAAAATCTTTGATTTTTTTTTTTTTATCTGTGTAACATTGCACTTAAATAAACTACACAATCAAACATTGAGCTTGTAATGTGGTGTATTAAGCAACTGTTGATTTGTCTCTTCCTGTCAGTCTTCTCCAGTGGTTCCAGACAGCTCCCACCAAGACCTGTCCACAATGCCGAAAACATGTACGTGATCGTGACATCCTGTGACACAGCCATCTTGCATTACGTGACATTGTAGGGCTGATCTGATGTCATCTTGCCACAGGTCAGCACCAGACACATCATCAGCAAGCTGTTCTTTGACGTGGGAGGAGAGGAGGATAGTTCTGCTGTGGATCCTGAAAGACTGCAGGTACAGTGCTGTGTGCATACATGTGCACATGACATACCCAGGGAAATGTAATGATATAACAATTTAAAAAGCATGCTTCTCTATTTTAGAATGAGCTCGATAGAGTGAAAGCCCTTTTAACTACTAAAGGTAAGGAAAGACTTAGTTACTAGCCAATAGCTTCTCTCTCTGAGTCAAGTGGACTATATCCTAAATTCTGCCCTTCACTGAGGTGGGCACAGTGTCACGTGGGGCCTCTCATCCAAACGGTTTGTTAGAGAAAGACATGCGGGACAAGCAGAAGATGGCAGAGGCCCTGAGAGAAACTGTGGAGAAGCAGAAGCTCAGCCTGGAGTCTGTGAGGAAGATGGTTGATGAGAAGGACAAACTGTGCTCCGCCCTCAGGGTACTGCTGCACTAACGTGCCTTGTTTAGCTGGTAAAGAGCAGACTTGAATCCTGACTGGGGTGTTGGTCTTTCAGAAACAGATGAAATACCTGGAGATCCAGCAAAGCGAGACCCAGCATGCTAAAGAGGAGGCCCAGCGTCTCCGGGTTAAAATGAAGACCTATGAAAGGTACCGATTTGGTTACTGAGTCAAAAAGTATGAAAATCAGATCGCTGCCTCTTTATTACAAAATCTTTCCTAAAAGAAAATTAACTGTAAATTTATAACTTGAATATTAAGCTGTTTTCTATATGAAATCACACTTTCAACATTTGAGGTTGTCTGTGATAGTCCTGGTTGACAGTGGACCCTATTTCTCTACATGGGTGTTTGTGTTTCCTCTACTCCAGTCTGGACCTGGTTCTTCACGGCCAACAGGCCGAAGTGGAAGCCATGATCTCAGACATGGGAGTTGGCCAATCTGCTGTACATCAGCTTTCAATTTACTGCATCTCCTTGAAGAAGTAAGAATAAGTATCTGATTCTTGAATGTTGCTGGAGCCTCATTCAAGGGGGTTGGCTGCCTAAAACACTGTTTCACAATTGCCTTTTTTTTTTGGTGGGCTTGGGCTCAAATATTTTTGCATGAATCTTTAAATCTTCAACATTGATTAAGCCTTGCTTATCTTTTCAGGGAGTATGAGAATCTTAAGTCCAGCCATAGATCCTCAAATGAGATGTGTGAGAAGCTGCGGAGAGAACTTCTTGCCACAAATAATAAGGTGAATTGGTCTGTCTCCTGAATTTTCTAAAAGGATCGGACACACCTAACATTAATGACCTGTTGGACATCACAATCTGTAGAATATCTTTAGATTACAATTGGTTGCTGTAGCTGGGGAAGCTCAGTTTCACAACCACCATCCTAGTTAACATTCATTGTGTCAGAACCTGGTTACTTTGTTATGTGGGCTTGGATCCTCAGTTCTACCAGGTCACAGACAGAGATATTGTCGCCTATCAGACGTGTAGGCCTGATTGTAAGTTATAACAAAACTCCTTGGCCTGGAAAAATAGAACATTGAGATCCAAAATTGCACAGGGAATGTGGAGGGATGCCTTATCATACAGAGGGACCTGTCACTGCTTCACATGGACTCAGTGGGCTCTCTGTTGCGTTTCCAGTTACAAAAAAGCACACTGGAGCTGAACAGATCCAAAGAGGAGACGAAGGCGATCCAGCAGGATTTGAGGAATTCAGACAAAGAGATCACAGTAAGCAAATATAATGACCAGCAGCTAAACAAATTTTCTGAAAATCTTGCATTACCTACTGATACCATGAATGCTGTGTGTTGTTGTTTGTCACTGTACATTAGCACTGCTACTTGATACAATATAAAGGATGGCCATGTGGTGAAACCCTCATATTTGAATCTGTTACGTACAGGACCAATTGATACTGTTCACTCACAGTTGTCATTACACAAATGCGCATGAGAGCCGAGTGGAGAAGAAGCATGTCTTGGCCTTTTGTACATGTGACCACTGCCTTCACTGCTTCTCATGATACATGTCATTTTCAATCAGAGTCTGAAGAAGAAGATTGAGATATTGCAGAAGACACTTTCCACTCCAACACGAACTAATGAAGCCCTTAGTAGACTGATCTTGGAGAGGTATTTATTTTAGCCTGACTTGGTTCCATTGTCAGTCAATCTACTACTTTTCTTTCGCCTGCTCCCATCAGGGGGTCGCCACAGCAGATCAACTGCCTCCATCTCCTCCTGTCCTCTGCATCTTGCTCTGTCACCCCAACCACCTGCATGTCCTCTCTCACTACATCCATAAACCTCCTCTTTGGCCTTCCTCTTTTCCTCTTGCCTGGCAGCTCCATCCTCAGCATCCTTCTCCCAATATACCCAGCATCTTTCCTCTGCACATGTCCAAACCAGCGCAATCTTGTCTCTCTGGCTTTGCCTCCAAACCGTCCAACCTGAGCTGACCCTCTAATAAACTCATTCCTAATCCTATCCATCCTCGTCACACCCAATGCAAATCTTAACATCTTTAACTCTGCCACCTATAGCTCTGCCTCCTGTCTTTTCATCAGTGCCACCATCTTCAGCCCATATAACATAGCTGGTCTTACCATCTTGTAGACCTTCCCTTTCACTCTAACTGGTATCTGTCTGTCACAAATCACTCCTGACACTCTTCACCACCCACTCCACCCTGCCTACACTCCCTTCTTCACCTCTCCATCATCAATCAGTGCTGGTGTTAAATGAGGTTTCAAAGCTTGTGGTGGTTGGCAGTATCCAACACTTATTGGTAGTTCAGGATACCATGAACTACGAATAAGTGTTGGATAGCTTGGACCAGCTTGTTTTGAAGCCTCTTTTAGCACCGGTGTTTGTTTAATTAAGGATACTCCCACCCATCACAGGTTTTGAAGCCTCATTTGTCCCAACACTAGTTTGCATGTCTGTCCGTGACAGCCCTGCCCCACGAGAGTTGAAGCAGCATAACAATGAAGACATTGACCTTAATTTGACCTTTGACGTATCCACCCCTGAGCCTGTGCTCGTTCCGACCAAGATGACGTGCCTGGAACCAACAGAGTGAGTATCTAATAAGAAACCATATGTAGCATTGATGTGGGTGTGTCCGACTGTGCATGACTGACTGCTGTTGTTTTGCAGTGTGAGCCCTTCAAATCACCCAGAAAGCGCCCCTTCAGGAAGGAAGGTATTATTTATTCTTTGCATGTTGAGAGAAATTAACCTTTATGGTGTGGTGCAGTGTCTAGTGGGTTCTGACTCCTTGTCTGGTGTTTTCTTGTGCCTGCAGCGCACCTATGTTCAAGACAAAGATGTGTTGCAGGAGCCCTGCCTGCGGGACTCCATCCTCTTCAAGAAGAAGACCTTTGCTAGCATGTTGGACCCTCACAGGAGTAGAGTGGGGGCAGTGAGTTTTTGGGGTTGTCATATGGGACTGCATTTCTTTAGACAGCCACCAGAGGGCCTCATTTTCCCTCTTCTTGTTTGCTGTAGGTAAGGATGGGCTATGACGGACTTGGAGGTCGGATGAGATTTATCCAGCCGGTATGTAGACTGTTGTTAATGCAGTGTATTAATGACGTGCACTAGAGAAACTGACATCAGAATCACAAAGTGCTCTTTCTCTCCTTATGAAACAGTTTGCTACTCATTTATGATCATAATGTGTTTTTGTGGAATGCTTACTCCTCCCTCACTCAACACTATCTTGATGTAAAGACCTCCGTTTGTTCCCATCCCAGTCACCTCTGTCAGAGATCCGTCCCCTGGCAATGAAAGCCAAAAGGAAGAAGGTATCCAGGCCACCACCACGCCAGCAGCTCACCTTGGATGCCCTTTGTGGGTGAAGGAGACCGTCTGGGTGTTGGATGTCTGTCCCTCACCAAACCCAGCCTGCATTCTGTTGGTCCATTACCTGCCCTTCAATGCGGTGTCCTCACTGGCCAGTCAGTCTTGGGCTGTGTGCAGAAGACAAGAGCATTGAAGTGGTGATACAACTCCATAGACTTGTGCATGTGCACGTGTGTACGGTGTATTGTCCTCTTAGACGTGAGTTTGTCTCGGTGCTTCTTTGGACTGTTCCAACACTTCAGTACAAATGTGTACTGTTTTTATGTCTTGATCATCCTTTAATAAAATTCCATACTAGTTTATATATTTGATCTTTTTTCCTCTCTCTGTGTGACGTAAAGTAAAATGTAGTTTCATAAAGGTTATTTTATGCACCAGTGTGAAAGTGTGAGACTGATTTGAGAGTAACCTCATGATCTGCTCCTGGTTGTTGTAGTTCAACAAAGCTGCCTGCAGATGGAGTCTTTTGCTTACGGCATATGCTTCTTTGCACTGTATACTACTGTTTGTCATTAATGACATGCAGGAAATGGGTCTGCATCAGATGGTATTTCCTGTTGACATTTTAACTAGTCACCATGCAAAACTTCATGAGACTAGCTCAACCAATGCTGTTTTTCTTATTTTTCCACTGTTTTATCTGCTATTATGCGTACCTCAGACACATTGCTGCTGTGTGGACAATTTTTAAAAGCAGCAATGGCAAAGAGCCAGCAATCTCCCTTATGGATTGAATAAATGGAACAATATTTGGAGGTCATCAGAATCAGGAATTATGTGTAAGATAACTGCAGTGTATTAATAGATCTGTCAAGTGGAAAGCTATAAGCAGTTACAAGCAGAAGGTGCTGCATGCTTCAAAAACCCGCTTAAGAGAAACCACCAAGAACATTGTTTTTATGTGAGACTTCTTTGAATGTTTAGTTTATTCTTAAATGTCTTCTGGAACTTTTAGCTCCCGTGTTTCTGGATGTCACTGATTGTCAGCCCTGATTGCGTATACTTCTTTAAGGCTTTGTCTTCTTTCTGCATCTTCTGAATCATCCATCTTTTCTCTCTCATGCTTGGTCGTTGCCTGGAACTCCCCTTATTTTACAGCCTTCGCTGTCAGTATTCTCTACCTTGAGTGTACTAATAAACAGCTTGCTCTTACTGTTGTTCTCAGTGTCCTCGATGCAGAATTAATGATGTTCTCATCTTGGAGATGGCCTCTTCTTTAGGACACCTAGTCAGCCCCTGTAGAAACTCTACCAACTTTATTATTATTCATATATAATTTATTGAGGAGGAATGTGGGTGAAACATTGACGATTAGAGGTCGAAAGCTGTTTGGAGGAGAGGGAACCCTTTCCTGCAGGTTTGGATGTATGTTACTGCTGGTGGTTACCAAACAACCAGCGTCTGAATTTTATGGCCATGTCTGTTGGCCATGTATTGGCAGTGTTTGGTGAGTAGCCTGCTGTGGCGCTTTTATGAGTCTTGGCTACCTGGCCATGGAGTTATAATTCACATCGCCTTGGTCCAGTCTTGCAATACTGACGTCTGAAATGTAGTCTTGGTGGACGTAGTGTAGTTATGGTTGGGGAGTTGCAACTCTTGTCTTTTCTTTGAGTGTTGCAGTTGTATTCTGGATGAGTGTGGAAAGCAGGTAGTGAAATTCTTTCTGGTACCTGACAATATTTAAAAAGCCATGTTCTAATGTCGTGATGCTTCTCATTGATGCACCAACTTCCCGAACCTACCTGTGTTCAAAAAGCTTTGAAAGTTGTACTAGCGTGAGTCATCATGTGGTGCGTGCTCCATGCACACACACAACTCATGCTCTGTTCAGCTCTCTGCCTGCTTCATGTCTGCTGCTGCCTCACCAGTGTTTCTCTGGGCTCACATATTCCAGACACCCTTTAAGTAGGGACTAGTTAAATATCATCAGTAAACAACATGCTACATCTTCCCTGTCCCTCTTCAGGAATGATGACTATAAGTGGCTCGTTTGCATGGCTTTGTCAGTCCAGCTGAAGCCAAACTTTAGGTGCTTGTCTGCTGTGTGGAGGTCGTCAGGCCCTGCCCCCACGCCTGTGCAGTCATACATGCCCTGATGTTTCCCAGGCTATGGCTGGGACGCTGTAGGTTGGTCCTGTCAAAGCTGGCAGGAAATAGGATGCAGCTGTTCTTTGTGAGACTATGATGTCCCCTCGGCGTACTGAAACATGAAGCTGAAGGCAAGGTCCGCCCTTTGCCTGAAGGTCATTCGGGAGAGGAGCTGGATTTGTTTTGGCCCCACTGGATTTTCTTTGATGCTGTAAAAATGAGTAGTACTGCTGGTGAATGCTGCTGAATCCTGGCTCTCATGAGTGTGTCCTCAGCACCGGCTGGTCACAGAGTTTTGATATGCTGATGAAACCAAACAGTCTGGTTGGACACGCATGGTAAAGATTTCAGCATGTTGAGTAACAACAATTACCAGTGTGAGAAGTAAGACTGATTCCCTGTCTTAGCATCTAAGCCAATAACTTTAAATTTAGATATTATATTATTTAGACTAGTGCACATTATTAGGATTTAGAAACCCATTTTCAAATCTCCTCAAACATTCCTATGTAAGCCAGAATGTCTGCTCTGTTTGAGAAGAAATGTGATTTTACTTATTTTTGCTCAAGGGCAAAGGATCACTGCCCTCAGAACATCCACCTGAGGGTTAGCTCATCTTTATGAGATCACTGAAACGTTCCCATTTTGGAGCCAGAGTGAAGCCACCTGCAGATTCTCTTACTCAACTTTCAGCTGAAATCCGGCAGAGTCTACACAGCTTAGATTGACATGAACACATCTCAGCAGTCCTGCTCTATTCACATGTCACACAGGCTCACACCCAAAGTTGATGAAGCTGTTAGAAATTAGGCGGAGGGGTTATTTCGCACAGCATTAATTCCCTGTTCCAAGTCCCACTGCAAGAACTTATGAGTTATAGTAGTTGGTAGACACTCAACTTCCTTCACACGCACATGGTGCAGTTCAGTATAGCTTGTCTACTTCCATCATCATCATCACCCATTTGGAGTCATACTCTGGTTCAGTAGAGATGCATGCTGATACATTAACACTGAGGGCATTATGACAAGTTGATACTGGCTAGCAGGACTTGGCTTGCCAGTTAACGTACTGACTAGCTTTGCTTCCAGAGTGGCTCTGTAGCTAATTTTGTTCTGTTTCTCTCACCATAGCTGAATGTAGATATAGTGTTTATGTGAAAGCCTGTGTGGACTGAAAGAGCATGAGAACTTGGGTGACCATGACCAGGGCAAATGTCCCATGACCTCATTCTGTTGAGCACTTCCTCAGCCTTTTGGAGCCTTCTGCTGCCATGGGAAAGCATGAGTAGCAAGATATGTTAGAGATGCAGAAGGAATGGTGTGAGTAACTTTGGACTGGCCATGAGAGAGAGCTGTAATGCTCTTTCCAGAGCAGATGTTCAGGTTGGTAAGACAATCGCATGAAATTTGGGAAGTGCTGTTGTAGCTCACAGGGGTCCAGGGTCCCCAGGGTGAGAATATAGTCCATCAGACTTATCCATTTTTATCCTGGTCTGGGTTGTGGGGATGGGGGGCCAGAAGCCTATCCCAGGCAGCATAGTACACAAGGCTAGGGTGTACCCTGAAGGGATGCCAGTCCATCTCAGAGAACAGCAATCATAAAAGCTTTCTTGCTAGTTACTATATCTTTGATTGCCTTGTCTTAATCCAGGTGCTGATGACTGTGAACCTGAGTCATGTAGCCCATTTGACCGTTACTTTGGAACCTAATAAAATCCTGTTTAACCAATGAAGCTACCATTTTTTCTGTTATTCCTGTAAGACATGAATAATGGCCTCAAGGTGGCACTGTGACTTGTTCTATTGCCCGGCTCAAGCAGAGGTACATAAAATAAGTCTTGCATTAAGATGGGCTTCAAATAGTATGAAAACATGGTTTTTCAGAAGATCCTCATTAGGAATTATCACAAATATTGCAAAAAGTTCCATAATATTTATAAATGTTCAATACAATTGATGTTAGCCTCCTTTTCATCAGTGTTTTTTTTAATATTCTTGCCTCTTTTGCAATTTTTCAGTACTGCCTTTGCTTAATCTTAACATGACAAAGCGTGAAGGACTGTCAGTATCACACGCAATAAAAATGATGGACAATTAATTCAGGAAGACTCCTCCACAATAAACGCCCCTCTTTTGGAAGAGTACAATCCTTGTTTTACAAAGCTATTAAAGAGGTTCCCACAGGGCTGTGTCCAGCCTCTGGTTCCATCCATGACTTAAGATATGAGTCCTGAAAGAGTTTGTCCCACTGCTAAATCATCTGACAATGAAAAGGGTGTAAAGTCTTAATAGCTTGTACTTATAACTGGAGGTGTCCTTCAAATATGTTTTGTCTTATTCAAAAAACACGTTAATCTTTTGTGACCTTGGGATGGTGGTCATTAGTTATAAGGCATTATCACAAGGATGGCACTTTGTCTTTTAAAACTGAGATACCACACGTGGATGGATTTTGCATTACTGCAGTGTTTCAGTTGTTGAATGATACATGTAGTGTGCTCTTTAAGTTCTGGCAGGGATTGACATTGGACAGATTGCTAGTTCATTGCAGGGCACATACACTCACTATGGGCAATTTAAAGGTGCAAATTAGCCTATCTGCATGTCTTTGGGCAGAGGAGGGATACTATGTAGGTGGTATTCAGTCCTCCGGTCATAGAGGTATGAGGTAATCTTCCACCATGCTGCCCAGGACTTGTCAAACTGAAAACCTATGCTGCTTACTAAATGAGGTGAAGTAAAGCCGTGGTCATGTGATATGGGAATTTTATCGGTCATTTGGACAGAAGTGTACTTCATCATATTGTTTCTGTGGCCAGCACATTAACATTTGAACCATCTCTCTTGGGTGTGTGTGAGAGCCTTCCTGACTTCTCAGTGTGAGGAGGTAATGTTCATGAAACATTGATCCCCAGTTCTGAGAGCAGAGGCCCTCAGAGACCGTGAATCTGGAATCTTGAGACCCTGGCCCCCAGAAGAACAAGATTTGGGCCTGTCCTCCACCTCTTTGACTTACCCACCATCCCACCCCACCCTCTACAAAGGACCTGCTGTATTTGTTCCCCCAGCGTAGAACAAATTAGGTGGCATGCATTCCTAATGGCATGTCACTATCCCTCTCTTGTCAGAGAGCCAGAGTTGGTAAAGTGACAGTGTTATTAATTCAGAAGATCAGAGACCTTGAAAAGCATCCTACTGCCGAGACCCTAACCCTAAATGTTTTTTAGCAGTTTCTGTAACATATAAGGAAAAAAATAATATCCCGGTATTCATACAGAATCATTAGAATTAGTGATATTGACTTCACTTTTAAATCACGGCAATTAAATTAAACTGCCATATTTTATTAGTCAGACATGACAGGGTGTGAAAGGAGAATTAACAGAGAAAATATTTTTTATCTGTTTTAAAATGAAAATGAATTATCCACATGAATTTGTTTTATGTGGTTTTGTAGATTGGTCAGCTTGTGTGGTAAATGTGCCTGAAATGTGGGTTCTTTCCTCAGTTCTCTGTCTATAAACAGGCTGTAATCTGACCTAAATGGCAATCTTCCTTCTTAAAGAAATGGTGCTGAAAGGGGTCACCCACGTAGAGATCAGGGGGTCACACTTAAGGGGTTAACCCAGACAGCAGAGTTCAGGAGTTGAGCCGCACACTTCAAGGTGGAACCCCTCAGTCAGCACGAGTCGAGCAGCATGCCCTGTGGTCATGTAGGGAGTGAGGAGGACAATGTCACTCTCTGATTGAGAAACCACTAACGGCATCAAACCGTGACTTGAAGCGAGGCGGAGGAAAACACAACTGTCCTGCCTCAGCCTCCAGCTCCCGCCTCTTCAGGTTTGCACCTATTAGTCATGTGGCAGTTGATGGTAAGAGTTGGCGGCATTTTTCAGGAATTGGCGCAGCTGGTTGCCACACCTCCAAGACTCACCTCTGACTGTATGCTTTTCACTTCAGGACCTTTCAGTTTTCAAAAAGGAAAATAAGAAAGTTGTTCTCCTCTCCAGCTCTCTAGTGCCTAAAGCAAACCGCCCAGATTAGCCCAGCAGGTGTGTTTAAGGAACATTCTAAAAGGCCTAAGCACTGCTTGGTGCTGTTTAGTTATGTTCTGTGTAATGTAGCTATTTATATATGATCCATATTGTTTGGAGGAGCTCTGGGTAGGAGGATGTCCCTGGTCTATGAATACCACCCATGTGAGCTACACAGTGCACCCCCTTCACACTGCATGAGTGAGGGGTCTGAGTGGGGGGGGGTCTTCTTCTCTACTTCTCTACTACTATCTTTCCTATCTTTCCCGTCTCCCATCCCATGTGTGGGAAGACAGTAAGTTTAGTTCACCTGAGTCTAACCCCCTGCCTCAATACCTGTCCCCAGGTGACTCAGCAATAGGCAATGTGCTTTGATGTTACAACTCACGCAAACATATACAATTATAAACAACAGATATTGTCAGTAGCACAACGAAAGAACCTCACCAAAACAAAAAAAAAATGTACCTGTCCTTGGAGCAGGCATGTGGAGTTGTGGATATGGAAAAATGGGTCAAGACATTAATTAATACAGCTGGATTTTGGAGGAGTGTTGGCATAGGATATTATGCAGGTGGGGATAGAGGAAGAAGGACAGACTCAAGGTTTTGAAGGCTGTGTGCGTGTGCAGCAACATGCACAGCGGAGAGGAGGAATCAGAGTTTCAGTCAGTGTGGCCGGGCATGTCTGGGGGAAACCCCCGCCTGCCTCAGACAAGCAGCTACTCCGTGCACCAGGTGAGCCGAGGTGTGTTTTAACAGCCCTTCTCTGCTGAGCTCAGTCCTCACTCACCCAGACGTTGACCCAGACAACCTGCTGAGTGAAGCAGCAGCTCCAGAACCTCCTCTGACCCGACATGCCGCTCCCCTCCAATCGTGTTCCAGCTCTGAAACCGAAAAGCCTTAATCTTGCAGATGCATTGTGGCTGCCCGCATGTTCGACATCTTGTCAGCCAGTTGTCAGGAGGTGTCATGTGCCCTCGTGTCTGTTGGTGTTTTTGCGTGAGTAGCGTACACAGCGTTCCATAATGTTACATGTTATTGTTTGCATGCTTCTCTTCTGTATTGTTTCAGTCTGTATGATGAGTATCTATTACATCTCATCTCAGCCAATGGCTCCGCGTCGCAGAGTGGGCTCTGTGATATCTCAAGGCCGCTGCTGATTGGAGGACCCACAGAGCTGTTTATGAAATAGGCACAGTAAACGACTTGGGGGAGGTGGTTTCTGCATCTGCTGTGTTGACCCAGTATGTCCACATAACCTGCAGACTTATTGTGGGGAAGACGTCTCTTCTGTGGTGAGACACGCTGTATTTCTTGGTGGGAGTGAAGTTCTTCCCAGGAGAGATCATAGTCAGCGTGGATTATAGTGAGCCGGGGAGTATAACATCCTGCGAAACCCCAATCTCCATACGCAGCCCAAACACCCATCCCCCCTTCTCGCACAGGCCGACAGTTACTTGGACCACAGCCAGCATCGGTCCCAAATGTCTAACCCCTGGACCTGGCACCCATCACACACAGGAAACGAGGCCTGAACTTCAAATTAAACATTACAGACACTGTGCCTGGGGGGGGGGCAGCAACTGAGCCTGAGAGCCCCCCTAAATGATTCTGGTCTTTCGGCATTAATGCACAAAACAATAACAGGTCATGCAAAGCCTATGGCATGGGTGTTCCTCAGGCAGGATAGATACAGCACACACTCTAAGTTCATTTCAGCATGATGAAAAGAAGGGAGTTGATTCATGTCTCGCACCTTCTATAGCAGAAAGAACCACAAAAAACACAGACCACCTTTCATCATAATTCCACCAATAAGGTGGAAGGTTGGCAATAACAGACTGTCTTTTCACCACGGTCATTTTAATCTTAATTTCTTAATTGTACCTAAGCCAAGGCATCTGTCTATGTTGTTATTAATGAGATTGTCGAATATCCAGTTTAAGCAGGCCTCAATTGATAGATGGTTTTCCGTTAATGGTTTCAAAAAAGTCAAATCTGGTAAGTCTTCCAAAGCCCTGGCAAACCCTGTGAGAACACTCCCCAACAGAAGGCTTCTGAGGAGGCTTTATATTTGGATTTAAATTATTTTGAAGAGCCATTTATTTAACATGACAGCATGCAGATTAAAGAGCAATGAGTAACACACGTCTGAATCACAGTAACAAACAGGTACATTGCAGGAGCAGCTCAGTAAAGTAGGATAGAATGCATTTATCAGGCTGGTGTCTTTAGGTTCTGAAAACTGAATGATGACAGATGATCCATGAGGTGAAGAATGGACATTTGTGTACAGTTCAGTATGTAAGCCTTTATTTGGACTGAGCTTCAAAACATGTTACTATTATTTTTTTTTAACTTTCTTTGATTTATAAGTGGTAATCTCAGTGTGACCTCAACTGAAATCCGAGTGATTTTCTTCATTAACTGCTTTGAAAGAGGGCCCAAACCTCAATGAAAGAACAGCTCTCCAACTTGTAAGTGTTCAGAGATGTATAAAAACTACAGCATTCAAATACTACAAAACAGGCTTGGATGAAGGATGAAGCCTCACACCGTGCTGAGGTATCCGAGAAGGAGGATAGGGTGTGTGTGGGGGGGGACTTTCAAAGCAGAAAGAGGAGATACAGCATGAATGGTACCTGCTGAGAGGCGTGACTCTATCAGAAATCCGAATATTTCAGCCTACTTGTAACCTGATTCACTTTGTCTCAGGTTTGTCCTGATGACCAGCTCTTGGGGTGAAAGTTAGCCAGCTAGCTGACCTTTGGTGACCCTCCCTACTTTGGTGGAACTGTGTGTGGGGGCACACAAATGGGGAGGGATGACCCTCTGGTGTGCATTACCTCAGACTGTCCCTCTCCTCTCTCCACATCGCATTCTGCTCTCGCTAAGCTTTGTATTTCCTACTATTGGTCCACATTGCTCTACATTCTATTGAGTTTATGGCACATTTGCAACCTGCTAGCAAACTTGGAGCTGCTAACAGCTACAAACTATGGGCATGTGGAGTATGGTGATGACCTTGAGATGTAAGCTGGTAAAGGGACATGGAACACAGTGACTGTGTGACCAAATGGTCAAAAGCACACAGTACACAATGAATGCTGGAAAAGTTTAGTGATAAACATTCAGCCAGTTAATGTGACATGGAAAACAATGACTGCCTGAACATTCAAACGGATACTGGCATGCAGAGTACAGTGACAGCCTGAACAAATAAACCATTAACGTGTAATACAACGCCGATTGGTATGTTTCTTACTGCGGCTTTGTTAAATATTTATAATAGCGTTGACCGGAGCACATTTCTTACAAGCATTCTGCACATTTTTTTTCATATTTTTTCATTTTTGTCATGATTATATACATATTTATCTGAATATTACTTAACATATTTTGGGCCTGGCACACCGACATTGGAACAAATATTTCACATTAAAGAAGCTAAATAACTTTCCATTCCAGCTTCCAACATCTGCACAAAAACTGAATTCCATCTGTTCTGTGTTGCACAGAAAGTCTAAACGGACATCACCCCATATGGGCATAAAGCCGGCCTAGGATTTAATTACTCAGTCTAGCTTGTCTTTGAGATATGTCAGTTCTCACCTGACATGTGTGGACAGCCTGGCAGGACAGATGGACAGGTGGCATGAATAGGAATTAGAGAACAACAGGCTGACTAGGATGGTCCTGGTGATGGCAGGCTGGGGAATAATTTCCAGAAGAGCCTTCACTCCTGCTCTTTGCAGAGAATCATTGCTGTGTTAAGATAATGAAGCTTAACTGTACTTAAGGACAAGTCTGTCTTGGTATTCTTAGTAAAGTGCCATTGTGAAGGTGCTTAGAATTTCTGATTCAGTTTTATGCTGAGGACACTGTTCATATCAACAATAACCAGCCAAATCTCCGTGATGATATTACTGGTGTGTTCTCCGCATGCTCCGGGCAGTTCGGTTTCCTCTCGCCATGCAAACACATGCGTTGTAGGCTAATAGGTGGCTAAATTGTCTGTAGTGTGTGATTGGATGTGCGAGTGAGTGTTTTACTGTGCCCCTGTGATGGGTTGGCATCGTGTCCAGGGTGTTATCCACCTTGTGCCCTAAGGCTGCCTGGGATGGGCTCCAGGCCTCCTGCAACACTAGATAAGTGATTTGAAAAATTGAAAGTTGGATGGATGGACGCATGGATGGATTTAACAGCTAGGTGTTTAGAGTGAGGTGAAATGGACTTCTTTGTCTTGCTGTCCCTACTTAGCTTTCATATGTTTAACAGAGGAGCATGCCAAATGAGTGTTACTCCTGATTTAATGTACTGACAAAAAAACAGCATAAACATTAATAAGCCTCTCCTTTTATAGCCTGGGCATCTCATCATCTATGAAATTAAACAAAAAGTGCAGTCTTTTTTCTACAGTAACATAGTACATGTACTGCATATAATGTAGATAATTCAAAGGGCATGTATGTGTATGTGACAGAGAATTAGTGTGTGTGAGACATTACAACACATAAAGGCCCCTTTGTTGGAATCCAGCTGAAATGACAGCTATTTCCTGCTTTCACAGGAAGTGGAATATTAGAAGCACATTTCTGCACGAGCTCCTCTGATCTCAGCTTGGATCCTAATCACTTGCAGGAACCCTGGTTACGAGTGGGAGGGAGGAGCCTCCAAGCTACATCTGCACATCTGTTTTTTTCACTCCCATTCTTTCCCACCTTTTTCCCCTTCTTCCCTCTCAGTTTTTTTATCACGTTCCCTCCACTTTGCCTCCTTGAATGCTGCAGGGGTTGTTGCACATAACAAAGTCTGGAGCAAAAAAAAAAGCACCAGAATTGTAAAAGGAACCCAAACAAGGAAGTCGGAGAAAAGTTGCAACTACTCAAGTGTAAATTCGAGAGACGAGACAGAGCACAGGACCACTTTATGCTAAAACTGGGGAGTTAACATCTGAACTCCTGAAACAAATATTCAGTCATGTGTCAGGCATAAAACTGTCAGCAGAAGCTAACTGACCTTAGTGTCAACCTAAACAATTTCCACTCCACACAGCAGAGTCTATGCCCAGTCCAGTGTTAGAGGCAAATTTAGGTCACTCGTACATTTCTGCACACACACATAAATAAAGGAATTTGAACAGCAGTAATCCATGCCAGGAGGGATGGTATAGAGTAGAGTGGGAGAATCTATATTATGTATATGAATTTACATAACATCAAGAGTGACGTCCACTCTAGATTCAGAGCACCAAAAATCATTTGTTACAAACTATTATCTTAACATAGATGGGGTAATCTACTAACTCAGAGACATTTGCCCGCTGTGTAACTTAATATGTGATGTAAGAGGGAAAATATTTGGAGTAGGATTTTACAACGTGGAACTGGAATTGTTTTTCTCAACCCAAAGCATCATGGGAGTTCCCTGGTCCCCTGAATTAATAAAGGGCTCTATGGACCTTAGGATCTGCAATGAAGTTAACAGGCACAGGCACAGGTCATGAATTGCTGTAGTGCATTTGTGTTGGCATGGCAACAAAAGCAGTAACTCTTCAAATGGGTAATCTGAGGCGTCAGAACAGAGGTGATACTGGAATTTGATATTGGCAGGCAAAAGGGTCCCATCGTTATCAAGAAAATGACTGCAGAATCGTTCCTTGATGCAGTGAGGGTATTCAAGGTGTTATCCAGTAGCCCAGGCATCATCCATGCGTGAGCTATGACCTGGGTTACTCCGGTGATAACCCCTGGGGTCATACGAAGTGTGCTGAGGATTAAACCAAGTAAACTCAAGTAGACTAATCTCCATCAGACATAAATACTGATGCATGCTATCAGAACACAGGCAAGATTTCCCATTTTATTGTTCAGTGTTACAAGTAGATTGATATTGAATTGAATTGAATTGAATTGAATTGAATTGAA
>JAACJT020000105.1:20018807-20053407 GCA_009936485.2 Gymnarchus niloticus | reverse complement strand
AGATTTCCCATTTTATTGTTCAGTGTTACAAGTAGATTGATATTGAATTGAATTGAATTGAATTGAATTGAATTGAACCGCTTAATTCTTTAGAGGTAACTGTTTTCTCCTGTGTTCATTTCCAAAGCTGCACTCTCTGCTGCCACACTGGCTCTTCCTGGCTTCTCTGGGCAGCCTGCTTCACTCCCAGGGAGATTTTTGATTTGTGGTGAAGGGGTGGCACTGAAATGACCCCTGCACCATCCCATAGGAACGTTCCCAGTCTCCTGAGACTGACTGTCTAAACAGAATGATTCCAGGACTTGTGTCTCATGCCAACAGTGTGTAGGATCCCCCACAAATACTTCATAACAATGAGTAATCCTTTACTGTCAGGAACACGATGCAGCTGAACACATCTCACACTGTTAACACTAAGTGGACTGAGTAACAGATCACAGAGTTATGTCAAATACACTGTTTTGTCTATTTGTATCCCTCTGCATTTTTGTCCTTCCTTTTTCTCTTGGTTTTATTCAAAGTCTTTACTCTCCTTTCATACATTTCTTTGGCACCAGCAGGTGCCCTTCGAACTGACTTCTAAGCATCATATTCTCTTCTGATTGGTTGGATCCCCAGTTACCTGAGCAGAATTATTGATGCAAGGCAGGGTTTCCTAACAACAAGGGAGGGGAGCCGGATACATTTTTAGAAAGCAGCAGATGGAACCCAACGTGCTGGGAGATGCTGTCCAGAAGGTCATCCATGAGTATGACAAATCTGGCAAAGATTTTCTGAGTTTGATGTGTGACGTTCACCAGACCTGGATTTGTTTTAATTCAGAGTAGGATGTTGATGAAAGTAGCATACAAAATGCAACCTAAGCTTTGATTACCTGCAGCTTTACCTGGGAACCATCAACTGATGATCAGTGCAGAAAATTTGGCCCCCAACTGGCTTACTGCAGGCCGCCACCTGCAAGAGGGGCATTTGTGAAGTAAAGACACCAGTTTATCAGTTTTAAGTTTAGTTAGCATAATTAAGATCACCCCTGATTGTGGTTACTATCGAGCTGAACCAGCCTGAGGCTAATAGGTCAGTGAGAGTTCCCTGGCTACTTGAGGGAGACTCAGTATGTTGACTGCTGTGGCTGATGACAGCATGGAGCCATTTGTGGTCTCGCTGCAGTTCAGTCCAAAGGAGGATTATAACAAGAGAGCTCCTTAAGCACCCAAGAAGGCATACAGGGATGTGTGATCTCAGAAGTCCAGGGAGGGGAAACAGATGCTCTGTCCAGACCTCGAAGGCAAAGCATTCTGGGAACAAGCAAGCTGGTGTCATGCCAAAGACAGCAGATGAAATCTCTCTCACCACAAATTAGTCCCGACAGCGGGAGATTCTGTAAGGCTGACTGCATGGTGCAGAGGCTGGGGGTGAACATAATCAAAACAAAACTCATAATAAATAAAGGAAGCTGCGAGAAGATCTGAGCCTGCTGTAAGCCAGTTATCTGCACCCTGACTGTCAGAAACATCAAGTATGAGTGTTTGTAGGTGTTTCTCTTTTGTTGAAAAGTGCAGTCAGTATCGTCAGACTTCCTGAGAACAATTTGAGAACTGTGGAAGGGCGGAGTGGATTTATAAAGGTGCCCAGTTCAATATAAAAGACTAAATGTGACAATTTCTCTCTCACTTAAAAAAATAAGTCATTCCACTCAGTTATTCCATCTTCTTAGCCATTAGCATTCATTTGCATTCAGATCCAGGTGACATGTGGGAGTGATTAGGTGTGTTGGCCATCTTACCTCTCATTAAGGCTAGGCTCAGATGCTTTTTATTGCGGCTTTCACACCTGAATATTGCATAGTGGAGGGAGGGCCTGTCCTGGAGCCATAGGCTGGTGAAACACTCTTATTAACAGGATTAATGGATCTACCTACAGGCTGTAAGCTGAGAAATCGAGAAAAACTCCTTCCCCATTGAAAGTCACTTTCACTGTAAGTCCTACAGCTTCCAATTAACTTCTGCCGATAATTACTACCACATTGTCAGTTAGAGTGGACATGCTGATCTCCGCTGCTAAGACAGGAAGTTCATGTTTTCATGGAGGCCCAGCAGTCCTTCATGAATCATATATACAAACAGTATATATATATATATATATATATATATATATATATATATACATCCAGTACATACATTCTGGCTTTCCACTACATACATGAGCTTAGACAGCAGCAGTGCAGTGAAAGGGAGGTCATTTCTGTAGCCGTCTAGGAATTTGACACTTGTTGTTAGATAGAATTTGCACAGCTATACTTAAACAGCTGTTACTGCATATTGCTACAGGCTACTTACATTCAATGGTAAAATGGTGGATTAGTGTTTATTGCTGAGCCTCACACCTTCAGCCTCCGGCTTTGTGTGTGTGTGTGTGTGTGTGTGTGTGTGTGTGTGTGTGTGCATGTGTACAAGCATGCTGGGAGCTCTCCCCAGCAGAGTGCAGGCTGAATGTTTCACTTCTGTCAGGCAGCAGTTTCTGCGGCCTCCCCACCTGGGGGGACATTCTCGCACACGTCCTCACTGACCCATTTCAGCCCCAGGACACTCGAGGGATCAGAGGTCCAGCCAGAGCCTCACTTCCTCTGGGGAGTTTAGGCTTCCCCCCTGTGGACCCACAAGCCCACATTCCCTGTTAATTGATTGATTTCCTTCAGCCACCTACCAATGATGATTCTTTGAGCCGGCTCTTTTAAGAGGAGCAGATGAGAGCCAGCTGACAGAGATCAGAAGGAACCATTCATCCAATTATTTTATAGTCAAGACAATGCTGCAGATAACTGCACTTCCTGTATGTAGAACATGAATGTATAAGAGTGAGAACAAAATATATTTTGTATACACTTAATTGCTTGCTATAAGAATTAAAACTTCTGTAATATGAGAATGTATCCAAATAACTGATGCAATCCATCCATCCATCCATCCATCCATATCATATGTTACTCATCTTGTACTGCCTCCTTGTAATTTCTTATAATACTGTGTTTTCTGAACCTAAACATGGCTATTGCATTTCACTAATGCTGTTGAATTAACCTTGAACCTTTGAGCATCTCTATAGTTCTGGCTCAAAGAGCATTATAAAGTTTGAAGATGTTTTATTATGGTATGTAACCAAATTGTATAGCATCTACAAATCCTTCAGTATCCCTGAAAAGAGAGAAATGCACTACAAACCCCAACGCTTTTGGTCAGTTGCTGTACATTTGACTTTCCAGCTGGGTTCAGAGTCTGTAAGCCAACAATTCAATACAGTATCTGCTGAGTTAAACTGCTCTGTAATAATGATGACAATTCTAATTTTAGAAAGATGGGATCAGGTGAAGGACTAATGTGTGTTTCTACTTGCAAGGAAGTGGGATCTAAGAGGTGTCAGTCTGTCACATGAAAGGAGTGGGATTTTCCAGCCGTCACCCAGCCCCCCCACCCAAAACAGCATCTTTAATAAGAAGCAGAAGGCCATCATTCCACAAGGGCTACAAAGTGTAGCAGGAAGTGGTGACCTGAGCCAAAGGCTAACAAGCTCACATCAGAGGGTCCCACGTGGGCCATCGTAATGGGGGGGGGGGGGGGGCACAAAGAGCTCTGTGTTTGCCCGGTCTGATGGAGGACCCATTATCCCCTCTCACCATGAACTGGTCAGGTTAACCTGCAGTCTGTACAACACATCACAGTCTGGGTTCCGAATGTATCGGTCAGTTACATATTATCTCTTTGGACATACAGTGTAAAGGCAATCACAATCAAAAAGACTTCTTTTTATGTGGAAGGAGCTTTTCTAAAACAAATTGCACCAAATCAAATTATATTTAACCCAATTCTTTTGCCTCGACATCTGTTATTCTATTATTCCTCTCTGACATTTTTGTGGTTCACTCTGACAGTTATTGTTTTAAGACAAGTGACCCAGGCTCGTCCACTGAATGCTCCATGCCATCTTACCATCCATGAATGTAGAGCTTCCAGGTACTCCTCTGTTTAACTCATCACCAGGCTACAACAGATGATCTTGGTCCAGGCACTAATTCATTCGGCTGCTTCCATTTCCATTTTGGAAGATAAAAGTTGTGACTAGAACATCTTTTAAACTTTGCTGAACTGATTTTACTGGCTATTTGACATTCGGTTAACATGAAATATCAGCTGCTGTTCACGTAAATTTGAAAATCTGTAAAAAGATGGCAATATGACAGCTCACGTGCATATAAGTTCATATAAACTAACATGAGCTGAAGGTGTTGCGCACACCGCTTGTGGTCATCCATATCGGTTCAAGTTAAAAATGATAGACGGTCAGTCAAATCCAAAATAGCTTGCGAAAATGCTTTGCCCAGTATACCCCATCGTGTGTGGATGATGCAATGCTGTTGATTCTCTCTGACCAATCAGTAGCCTGTAGCGTTTTCACGTGACCGTCATGGTACCCAATTGGCTCGATTGGAACCATGGCAGAGATGGTACTAAAAAATAGGACCACATACCAGGTACTATCCTCAGTGTTGCCTAATGGAAATGCAAAAAAGGCAAGTAGAGTCAAGTTGAGCCGGTTCTATGCGGTAGAAATGCATCATAATGCTCCCTGCCGATGTCCTGTGTGGTTTTTCAAAAATTAACCTGGTGACTGAATCACATACTGAGTTGATAACATGTGACCCATCCATTGATGTGTTCCAAACCTTTGCTTGGTTACACAGCTTGTTGACCCTGTTTGATGGTGTTTGCCCAACACTTCTTCTGAGATGTGTACCAACTGCCTAAAAATGTACAATCAAGGTTATTTATTTTTATTGTTTGAATAATACAGCCTGAAGACAAATGCTGAAGCCCTCAGAAATCCCTTAGCTTAGAAATGACTTTTTTTGTGGGATGTGTCAGTGGAAAAGTGTTTTTTTTTATCATAATCACACCTCCCATGCTGCATCTGAACTGAGAAATCATAAAAGACCATAAAAGCAGCCCAGATTCTCAAGCAGATTCAGTTATCTACACTCACCTTCTCAAAATAACCCGCTTCTTTTCATTTGCCTGATGTATGGATGTGAGCACATGTGCACAGATGGCAAGAGCAGAAAACGGAAGGAAGGTGACAATGGTTCGTTTCTCATTTCTAGTTAGGATAAAGGCCATGTGGTCATGGAATTCATAGGTGGACCACAGATGGACATCCTGATAAGCCTGATCTCCTCAACCATTTGGCTTATGGGTCTGGTTTCACTAAGGACCAGGTGGCTCGATGCTGTGCAAACAGGACTTCTTGGGTAGAGCACAGCCTGGCTCTTCTACCCCCCACTGTCAAAGCTGTTGCATGGGCCACTCTGTCTATACATCTATCTGAAGATCCGAGTGCTGAGGAGAGTCATAGTTCTAGCCCCTTGTGGTCAGCCAAAGCCTACTGTGGCAGGATCTCCTACGGCCTGTTCTGGGGGCTTGACTCTGTGGTACTGCCTTCGGGGAAAAGCACTTCTCTGCAGTGGGAGTAAGGAGCCCAGCGTATTACATACATTCTCCTGTACACACAAGAGCTCATACTATGAACTCTGCTAATGACTAATGGCCAGGGATTGAGCTCCATTAGTCATTATCAGTAATGTGTTTACCCATCATGCACTATGCAATCTTTCTCGCAAAGAGCAGGTTCCCAGGATGTGCTCTCAATTGGCCACCCAGTCAGAGTGTTTATGCTGTTTGTGTCCATCTTCAGCAGAGTGTGACATCTGAATTACTGACTGAAGAGCACAGGAGAGCTCTGCTATCAACTTCCATACTGGGACTTTGTAGACTGATTCAAGCATACCACTTTTGTTAATATAATTCATTACTGTTTTTTTTTGTCTTTGAATGATTAGAGGCTTACGAAATGTACTAAACCCAGTTTATTCAAATTAATTTTGAGCAGCAGTCATCGTAAAATGGAATAAGTCAACCCCACACGTCCATGCTGTTAATGCTGGTTGATGTCACTTCCTCTGTCATGATTTAGTGACACCTTCTCCACCTTTCCCATCTTCTCCATCTTCCTATCTACTTATGCTTTCTCATTGCATCCTGGACAAACCTGTCTTGGTTTGAATCTGTGACGTGAACTTGTTGTTGTGGATTAAGACTAATTTCACACAAGTGAAACTGCCGTTAATTTCCGAACAAGAAATACACGTTTGTTCAGTGACAGCATGAGTAACTTGACCAGTATGTGATGCGTTTATTACGGTTGTTTTGTTCTCGTGGAAGACGCTCAAAATATCCATATCAGTGTTACTATCAAACATTTACACGTGAAAATAGTTGTAATAGTTTGTAACGTCTGTATTAAGTGCTAATACTGATTTGGAAACAAATAATGCTAAATAAGAATCTCCTTTCAACTAATATGTGTTGAATCAAAATCATATTTTATTGGCCTTGTATGCAAACACACACAGGAATTTGACTCTGGTGATCAGATGCTCTCAGACACAAGGGGCACAACAAATAGAATAAATACAAAATTACACAACGTAAAAGAGGAATTAGGAAATCAATAGTGGAGAAATGTAGGTAATAAATATAGAAAATGTACATAATTATCTGTGCACATGTATATATACAAACATATATTCATGGAGAGGGAGAGCTGGTTTCACAGTATTGCACTGCGTAGTGAGGTATATTAAGTATTCTCTTTATTTCACGTTGTGTGGACATTAAACAGTAACAGTACAAACAAGGCATCATGTGTTTAGACCTAATTGTGGTTCCTGACTGTTGAAGAAGGGCAGATCTCATTGATTTCACCATTCTGTTCAGCATTCCTGAACCTTTTAGGGAGCATCCACTCATTTGGAAGACAATCCATTTTGCATCTGTGGCTTTTTTGCATATAAAAGATGACCTGTGACTCCAGCCTCCCAAGCCACCAAAAAGGCATATGTTCCCCTCAGTCCTCCATGGTGGACGATTCGCAAGAAATTTTCCCAAGTGAGTGGAAAAGTCCAGTCTTCCGGGGCAATGCGCGACCACCAATGTCTAACTCAATCAGAGGCCATAAACTGAGCTGCTGTATTGTTAAATTGCTGTTAGACCCTGACAGCAACGTTGAAATCAAATCTGCCACTGAGGGCAGCACGGCCTGGCCCTTTCACCATCTGTTATGGAACCCCCGCTCGCACATCCATGTGTTCATACATGCACAAGCACAGGCACACAGCTGCAGCTAAATGAGGCACCAGTTAATTTTTTGATTGTAATGAGGCTAGATGGCGTGGTGTGAATTTAACAGGGTTCCACTGTTCTGTTTTCAGGGAGGGCCTTTCTTGATAGCTGCTGGAGGGATGATGTGTACGGTACTCACCTCATTCCATCCCTGCCATGACACACTTCCTGTTCTCCTTCAGATGACTCAGATAGCTCTGCCTCTGTTTACTTGTTTGCTGGTGTGTTAGGACACTTGCGTATCCCCAAGTGATCGCCTGTGCATCTCATGTGAAGGAGAGTCGGGGTTGGTCTGTAACTGTGGACTTTCTGACATTCACCTAAAAACAGGGTCCTGCTGGAGACCTTGCAGTATTTACAGGAGACATGTTTAAACACTCTAGTCCTCTGATAATGGAATAGCACCATCTCAGTTGATGGTTTCTTTTTAAAAGCAATCTAATACCAATCAGACATGTTTGTGGGCTTGTTGCACCCTGTTGAGTAGACATAAATTTTAAAAGGATCCTGAAGGTACAATCTGGCCATGTTGTCATTAAGGCCTTTGCCAGTCGTTTCTGAACTTTTCCATCTCACAGCCCACCCTTACAAGAACAAAAGCCTTCATGGCCCACCACAGGCCCGCCCAACTCTATTAAAAATGTGGCAATATTACCGCAACACAATTGTGGCAGCCTCCATAGTACCACAGATTGAAAACCACTGCTCTGTGTTCAGGATCAACACTAAATAGCTGCCATTCCCATGCTCATTACTTTTATTTTCCCCGTTCCATATATATATCCCCACACACACACACACACACACACACACACACTTTTAGACCCTTTCTCGAATAAATGGTTGAAAGATGGAGATACACAGCCAGAGATCCACGGCTAATCAAACATGTACGAGTGTTCACGTTTTCACATTAAAACCCTTCTGATCCACATTTCCAAGTAAGGGTTATATACAGTGCAAAAATTGCAATCCCTAAAAGGACAAAGAGTATGCATACAAACTCAAAATAGCCAGTCAGGGGACAGAACCCCTTTGTTTGTCATGTTTAAGATGTTCCTAACTTAAAGCCACTCGTTACTGAGCTCCACAGGGAACTTCTGAATTCAGGAGCACGAGTCTTCAGAGAGCTCAGTATTTTCATTAAGACATGTGATAATCTCATGATATTTTTCAGGTCTGCGTGGGATTCCGTTTATCGGAAAACTCTCACATTTTTACTAACATGATTATTTAAGGAGGGAAAAATCCCTAAGGTAGTATACTTCCTCGAATTAAACAACTTTAGCTGTCAGAAGGGACAGATTTGTTTGGGATTTTGCAACAGGCCCAGTAGAATATCTTGGATTTTAGCCCAAAGCGAAAAGTCTTGATTTAATCTGACTTGTATTTTTGAATCCAGCATTTACTGTATTCACATATATTTCTGAATGGCATTTTTTTCTAATTATTTTTCTAATCAAATTCCTATTGTTTTACATTGTCTGTATTTAGTTCTATGTTCTACTGTATGCATTGTACTTGCATTTGCTGTTTATTGACATGTTCTTAAAAAGACAAATTGGAATCCACATTATTTATGTGTTGACCAAAAACCTGAGAATATTTGCATATTAGCCCAAAGTGCTCCAATCCAAATATGTCAGAAATAGCCATACAGGACATAACAAGTAGTGGAGACAAGCCTGTTTATAGAGCTATATTCCTATTTGAATTCTTCTCAGTTCCCATTAGCCACCAAGCTTTGGACTCCCTCTGTTAGCTGTTTAGACTGGTTAGACTGAACTTTGAACCAAACCCTATGCAAAGAAAGCCAGGGCAGGGGCACCCTGAGAAACAGCTAAAGTAAAGATCTCTGAGCATGTGATCTGATGGGCAAACCCAATGAAGAGGCTGCAGGCCTCTGTGGCTTGGCTATGTATGGATGAAACAAAGGCAGTATTGCAAGAAGACAAAATAAAAAGGAAGAAGAGAAGGAGAGGGAAAAAAATGATGGAATGATCTAAACGACCACACAGCAAGTGTCTTCAAGATGTGTCTCCAATAAAATGGCTAGGTTTTGCAAAAAATGGTTCCATTGTCCGAATCTTGTGAAGGCCCCCCTGAGGACTCCAGAACGAAGTAAAATTGGTGCTTTGAGGGGCGCCACAGGAAGGGGGCTTATCAAGGTGACCACTCTGACCTCTGACTTCCTGTCAGCAGGAATGAGCTGCTCTTACAAAGGCAAGGCGGCAGTTTAGGCACACTACCATACCAGCCACACATTACCAGATGGGCCTATACCCCACCTTCATAGCGTTATCCTAAAAATTTATATCAACTTTCTACCTAAATGGTGAACACAATGACATCAGATAGTTCATTATGATCCCACTGATGTGTCCTATGCACTGTATGTCTGATTCTCCTATCTACATTCTGTCCCTAAAATTCACATGGGAATGTCTAACGAGGCTCTGACAAGCACTGCTACCCTGCACGTCACTCTCTTCATATTAAGACATGTTTAAAATGGCAAACTGTTGGATTTTAGGCTCTTTAGACTTTCTCTGTCCATTTGCATGTGTGCGTGAATCATCTAGGTCATATTAGACTGGTAAATGTGAGGGGCATCAATAGAGCCCATTTGTGAGACAGCAACATGGCACATTTTTTGGATATCAGTGTGGTAAATCTGATAGATCAGCATGCAAGATTTCAGGCTTGCAGCATATAAAAACTTCTGTACCTTTAAATAAATACGCTCTCCAGAGCAGTGGATTCCCCCCCCCCCCCTTCACATGGTCTGCCAACTGCCTTACATGGTGAATAAAGACTCAGTTCAAGCCATGCAGTTTTTCCAGACACTGTTGCATTGCTGAAAGTACTCCTGGAGTTATGAGACATTTATAGTGCTGGCTGAATTCTGTTTATAGATTCTTGTTTTAGGTCTGTGTTTATTCAAGCATGTTCCTTACCTTCAGTATTTGACAGAAATAGCCACCAACCTACACTATTTCTTCTATAGTAACACATTATTATATTTTTTGGTATGGGTTTGTATTAATATATTAAGTATACTCTCAAATGATCTAAATGAATATTCTGTCACTGACTCTTCAAACCCAGAGAGTGAATGTGTCCATGAGTGTGTAGGCATTCCACCAGTATCACTTTTCAAATCCACTAAACATGAAGTAATTTCATGTTTCTGTTGTTTGTCTCTGTTGTGTTTTTCCAGAGGGCTGCAGAAAAGGAAGTGTGTTTTGTTTCTGATAATGTAAAATGACAAAAAAAATCTAGATTTAATTGTTTCCGAATAGGGGGAATGCTATTTCAGTTCCCCGTTGTTTTCCAATGTCCATCCAGCAGTAAAGTGGTTGACCCCAGTTACATTACTGGCCATCTTTCTGCTATGTTCCTACACACTTCTCTATGCCTGTACAAGGTGCAAATTTCTGAAAATGTCCACTGTTCTACTGTATGCTTGAACACTATTCTTGCTGATACTGTTTGCTGTGTTCATCTACACTGTACCTGCTGATGAAGTTGGCTGTGTTCCTCTTCACTCTTCCTGCTGATACAGTTTGCTCGGTGCCCCCACATTGTTCCAGCAGATGCTGTTCTGACATGTGCCTGTTCCCCTTTCCAACAAATGCTGTTTTTATTTCCGCTGTGCCTTTACACTATCAGTGTACATGTCCAGAGTTCAGAGGTGATAGATGATGCCTCCAACTCTCACAGAGTTTTGAGCAGCAATGTAAAAAGAGATATTTGCAGAAGGCTATCATTTTGCCATTTGGTAGTTATTTACTTTTAGCCTCCAAATCATCTGTCACTTAAAGTGGCAAGTGACATTCTAGGCAGGGCTGGTTTCACTAGTTTCACACCCAAAAAACTTTGCATTACCAGGGAACAATGAGAAGGTCAAGGTTTGTCCTGGAGGCCATCCTATCCATGCTGCTACTCCCCAGCCCCATTCCCTAGAACTGTGGTCCTGGACTGTGTTCTGAGGAACCTACAGACCATTGTAGTTGAATCCAGATTTTGACACTTGGGTTCCAGGCAAAAGAACAAGACCAAATCACTGTGCTGGAAACAGGCAACTCTGCTATATGTTCTAAATCCAGCTGCCAGGAGACCAGGAAGCTGAATGCCATGTTGGTGTTGAGCAGACGTATGAAGTCTCCTGTGAGATGGGAGGCTAAGGATGCTCAGTTAACATGTGACCTACACGTCCGGCGAGTGTTCAGCATGTTTTCTGAGAATGCAGTAAACATGGAAAAAAACTGTTACCAGTGAAGTCATATTGAATACAACTGTCCATTCCATTCCCGTCACACTGTCTTTGCTGAGTAAATTTGCTTAAAGTATTTCTCATTCTGAACCTTAAAGTTATAACCTGGGGACTTTCTCCCTGCATCTTAAAAAATAACAAACATCCTGATCCAACAAGTGACCATGTCCTTAAACTAACCCAGCCTGTTTGGAACAGTGCATAAGACAAGAGAGAAGTTCCAATGAGTCGCAGACACCAATACTGTACTGTACACCACGCATGGTGTCCATACTCACAGAGATACAAGTCATCATGTGCACAGAAAAGCCTACCTATGGTGGGTGGAGAAAAGCATAATGGTTTACAGCATAATGATTTGCTCAGTTTGGAGAGGACACTACGGACCAGATGGTTACCCATGTGCTTATTAGTGGCCGTAACATGCAGGGGGGCAGGGTCTTCACAAAAAGAACAAAAGGTAAGACTACTTCATAGTGGAGTTCTGCAGTAGTTAGACAAACAATGCCATTGGAAACGTTTGGGAAGCTGGCATTTCCTGTGCTTGCCACTGGATTTGAACAGGATGTCATGGTAGCAAAGAATGGGGACTGAGAGTGACAGGTCTGTGTGTGGAAAACCGAACTTTCAGGCATCCAAATAAAGAAGCTTTCAAATAGACCCACCATCAACAATTGTAGGGATGGGTGAGGCTTCACTACTTCAGGAGCAAATATTTTAATTCTACTGGAAATGTTCTTAAATATTAAATATTAATTAACACTACTCCCTGCAACCGTATACACGGCATTCCTTCAGAATATTCAATTCAATTTTTTTATAGTGTCTTTCCCAGCACAGTTACCCCAAGGCACTTAATGGGAGTGCATGGTAATTGTAATGTATGTAGATGGAAAAGGAAAAGTGAAAAGAGAGAATGGAAAATGGCCTGAAAGCAATGGAGGAGAGAAACCAAAAACTCCTCAATAAGAAGAAAAACCCTTGGGGGGGCCAAAGTCAACCAGCTGCTCTCCCCTTGGACATGCCACAATTATACAAAACAGAGACAGATGAAAGACCATTGAATATGTAACGAGTAAATTACAGTCAGTTCCATGATCTGCAAGTTAGTCTTTCTTGCTGACCATCATAAGATGATCTTCAATGGCGTGCTTGGATCCATGGAACTGGTATCACATCTGACTTGGATGGCGCCCAAATTGGGCACCATGGCACCACACAGATATGTGAGGAAGGAAAGAAAGTATGGATGGCCAGTATAGATGTTTCAGTATTGTTGGCAAACAGAAGACCACACTGGCATGCACAGCAGCACCAGCAGCCATGATTACAATGAGTTATATTATACAGTATTGGTAAGATAAAGTAGTAGGTCTTCAGTCGTGATTTAAAGACTGAGACCAACTCAGCATCCTATACGTAGACTGTTCCATAATCTTGCGACCCTGTAACTGAAGACTTTACTGCTGACAATAACTTTATTTATATGTGGGACAAGCAGGAGACCTGAATTTTGTGATCTAAATAAACGATTTGGACGATAGACATTAATTAGTTCAATCAAGTATGCAGGTGATTAACCTTTAAGTACTTTGTATGTAGGAAGACTTTCAAAGTTAGTCTTTTTCCCCAATTGGAAGCCAGTGGAGAGAACAAAGAACTGGGGTTATGTTATATGCTCAAACATTCTGCTCCTAGTAACAATTCTTGCTGCTGAATTTTGAATACATTGTAAGGTGTTTAACATGTGATGCATACTTCCTCACAGTAGAACATTACAGTAATCTAGCCTACTATACACAAAAGCATGCATGAATCTTACAGTATCTTGAATAGTGAGAAATTGCCTGAGCTTAGCAGTATTCCTCAACTGTAAGAAGGATGACTTTGATAATGCGTCAACATGTGATTTGAATCAGAAGATGCTGTCTAAAATGACATCCAGACTACAGGCCAGACTACTAAGACGAAAGTTTAGCACCCCATAGCTGAGTGTAGAAATTATAGCAGTCCTATCTCTACTTTTCCCTACAAACAAACAAACCTCAGATTCTTCCATAGTTTTCACTCATCCAAGTAGTTAGCTAAATTGACAATAGATGAGTTGTCATTAAATGTAGCTGAAATGTACATTTGGGTGTCACTGGCACAGAAGTTTAAGTTAACATTATCTTTTCCTTTCATATTACCTAGTATATAGTAGCAAATACAGGAAAAGTATTAGAGGTCCGAGGACTGATCCCTGTGGTACTCCAGCTTTAGCAGGTGATATTAAGAAAACATTTGGACTTCAATCTGGTTCTTCAGCCTTCCCAATGGCCTGGTTATGACTGAATGTATATTTTTCTGACAAGCATGAAATCTAATTTATATTATATAAAAAACATTTCATTTAGACTCTTGCTAAATTTTTGTTACTCTAAAAATAGACTTCTCTAAACATGTTAGCCAATAAAAAGCAGAATGATCACAATAGCAGTAAAATATTAATTTGTCAGTTTTATCAGGGTTCAATTCAAGTGCAGTGCCAGAAAAGCTGCCCTCCTGTCTGGAGCTAACCAACAGTAATATTGGGTCATTAATCTCTCCTGCCTTTCCTCCAGGGGTCCTGATGGATGTTATTTACCCAGGGATCCTGTGGAAAGAGGGGGCATTAATCACTGAGGATATGGTGACCTTAGCCTTTGCCCAGTCATGCTTCATCACGATGCAGTCTCTGCCAAGACAGCCTATGGCATGTCCATCACTGTCTGCGTGTTTCAGGGTGTGTGCTTCAGTGCAGGTTGGGCTGATCTTGGAAGGGCTGCTCCCAAACTGATTCATCCTGCTCAATAGACTAGATGGGACTGTCCTGATTTGACTCTAGCTAGGATGATGCTGGGCAGGGCTGGGATTTCCTGACTCATCTTCTTGCTTCACCTGTCTGCCTGTTAGCTAAGGTATATACTGGAAGCTGCTAAGGTTCCTCCGACATCATATCAGAAGCCGAATGAGGAGAATGAGTCTCCTGTATCTGACTCAACTTGTCGTAAACACTGCAGGTCCTCTGGCTGTTAATGGCCTCTTACTTAATATGGACCAATGAAAACCACTGTACCTTTAAGAATTATACTCATCTTGTATCATTAGTATGGGTGGTTCAATGAGTTGCACCATTGCCTCATACCTCCAGAGTTGGGGGGGAGGGTGGATTGTGCTTCCACTCAGATGTTCTCCCCAAACACATATAGTTAGGCTAAATGGAGTCTCCAAATTACCCATTGTGTGTGTGTGTGTGTCTGTATATATAGATAGATAGATAGATAGATAGATAGATAGATAGATAGATAGATAGATAGATAGATAGATCATCACAAAAGAAATTTCAGGTTTACTGTACAATAACACTATAACAATAACACATACCTTAGACAAAAAGCAGACTTTTAGGGAATAACACATAGTAATCTCCAGCAGTAAAAATGCAGGGAGTGTCAAAGAAAAATATTCCACACAGTTCATTCAATCAAGATGCAATGGTGACGTGGTAATAATGCAAGTGATATCAGAGAAAATATTTCATAATTCAATTGAATTAGGAGGAAACAAATAGTATTGTGCAGTGATTTTTCAGTGAACCGTAGAATGTTCTGTAACAGAAATGTGTCCAGCAGTCCAGATCCCTTAAGTTAGTGGGTTGTGCCCTATTATGGACTGGCATCCCAGGATGTAGCTTAGCCGTGTGCCCTGTTATGGACTGGCATCCCAGGATATATCTAAGCCTTGTGCCCTGTGATGGACTGGCATCCCAGGATATATCTAAGCCTTGTGCCCTGTGATGGACTGACATCCCAGGATGTATCTAAGCCTTGTGCCCTGTTATGGACTGGCATCCCAGGATGTATCTAAGCCTTGTGCCCTGTGATGGACTGACATCCCAGGATGTATCTAAGCCTTGTGCCCTATGTTACCACAAACCTTGACCAGCATAAACAGATATAATGTGAATGCATTATAGTTAATTTTTGTTTTATTCAAAATAAGGCGGAAGAAAATTAATACTACAGTATGTATAATGTGCAATTGAGAGTGTCAGCTGGATTTCAGCTCATCTCTTCTGTTGGTAATGGCTGTTCAAACTCACCCACTGTCCTGAATTTATGTTTGCAGCAGTAATGTTTCTGCTTTGAGCCTCAAAGGACAAACCGATATACTATGAACTGTTGTTGTATGAGAGACCTTTGCTCTAGCAAGAGACTGTTGACTGTATTACAACTTTTTAGTAGTCGTCTATTAGTCTTTCTCTTAATTAATAAGAACAGTGAAATGGTGACCCTGTGTATTGCTGGGTCCTCCACTGATTCCACGGCTGTGTCATTCTCTCAAAGGATCTTTGAGGAATGCTTCTAGAATGTTTTTTTAGTATATATAACTTCTTTAATTCTCCCCTGAAATTATACATAACATTGCAGAAAGAGGCCGAAAATAATTTTTTTTGGACTTTCGGTTGTATTTTCTTTGCAGTTACGAATCCCTGATTTCATTTCTAGCAAAAATCCAGGAAGTTTTCAAACAATCCCTAAGAGACTGGATCAACTCCTCAAACCCAGAAGCTATAAAGAGTTCATTGCCTGTTATAGCCTGTAGCTGCCATTCATGCACAGAGAGCATAAAACTGTCATTCTACAGAACAAAGGTCACTGTTCTTCTGCATTACATCCATGAAGACCTCTGGTTTTTCATCGGGGTTAGATTATGGTGGTCCAATATCAGAAGAAGTTCCATTCATTTTGAGACGCATTGCATTTTGTGCCATTTACTACAGAGAATTGGTGGATAAAATTTTACCTGCTTAGTCCTAAATTTTGGGGACCCGGAAAACTGCTTTGTCTCTGCACCAACACAATTCAAGTGAACCACGTTTGACCATTTGTCTGCAGATATACTTCAGCTTGAAACGAAATCAGAATACGTCTAAACCAAATTATTATGTTTCTAAAAACACAAATGAAACATCAGCTTAACAAATTCCCCATAGCCAGCAGTGGCAGGACTGCAGGCATTCAGGTATTTGGTTGAAATTCAAACAAAAATAGATTTCGCAACTTCACAACCACCTTCAGAAGTTTCTGCTTTTGTGACTCATCCCTCCTAAGACAACTGTTAAATTCTGTTGCAAGGGAAATTGCACATTCAGCAGGGTCATGGAGCACAGACATGATGCGAGCCAACATTTTGGGGGACCAGAAAATATTGCCAAATCATGCTGAAATTTTGCACAGAGGTTCACGATGTGAAGTGGAATCAAAATGGGGTGAGACTCGCTCTGTAGCTGAGCCTGTTTTTTTACCCTATCGTCAATGGACCACCCTAGTGTCAGGTATGTTTTTTCACTGTTGCTTGTATGCAACAATATGTCACCATGAAGGAAAGGAGGAGTTATGGCAGAATAGACGCTTTGAAATCAGCTATGGGTGTGTCAAGTGTTGTCAATCACTGGCTAGTTTAACCAATGAGAAGGGTGTTGAACCTGTTTGCCATCACACAATAATCCCAACAGACAGTTTTCCTATCACTGCTTCATATTCATCAATTTTGTGTTCTTCCAAGGAAATATGTAAAAAGCTAAGAATCTAAAAAAGGCTAAAAGTTGTATGCAGTTGAAAATAAGAACATGTTTTTGTCCGAAATGTTAGGCACTAGTAGGTTTCCCTAAAGACTCTTTTTAAGAACAAACACAACTGGGCCATCTGGTAAACTGTGTTGATTAAAAGTAGACATGGTGAGATAACCATTAAGGAAAACACTAATCATTCCTGGCCAAAAGAACTCCTTAAAAGTAGATATGGGGAAATACTCCTCTGTTCAGTGCCTGTGGATTTTCTATCTTCTGCTCGGTGTAACTCAGACAGAACTGTCCCACCATGCAGATATTCAATGACTGGGCCTCTTTGCTTAAAATCCTTTTTACGTGACATGCCAAATAGTTGAAGCACACATCCACCCTGAGCTTAAATGCATCAGTTTGTCACAACAAACATCTTCTCTGCATGCTGCCTCACTCCCACCACCCCCCTGTGATCTACACAAGTCCGGTTTGGCAAGAACTGAAACCCCACTGTTTCAGACTTCAAGGGTCAGTAAATGTGAGCAGTTCAGACCCGACACCATGCCGGTTTGCTCGGCTACATGAAGCTGAGAAGCTCTTGCGTCTCGATAACTCCGTCATGCTCATCCTTTACGCTCGGGAGTCGGGACCCGGTTAGTGGCCATGTTAACCTTGCCTTTGTTTACATTCCTGCTGGTTAAACTTACTTGTAGGGTCAAATGTCATTAGTGCAGCCAAGGTCCTCTTCACTGGCAGCCGGGCCACTTTCATCAACTGACGAGAGTGGCGTCAAACAGAAAGCCAGTGAGGTGCATGGTCTGCTGCTCACTGGGGAAACTCGTCCCTTCATTCGAAATTCTCGTCCCATGTAAATCGCTTACCGATTCACGTGGTGTGCACTTCACCGGGTACAACCTACCAGTGCAGATGATACGGCTGTATGTTGCCGTAGTATATCGTTTATAAACATTTACATAATTTTCCCCCCAGAATATAACAAACGTAAATCAATGTGCATGTCCAAATCCTCCTGGTTGATCTTTATTTATATGAAGAACCCCATCCCCCATGTGAGAACTAACATATGCCATTGATAAGCCCCCATTGCTGACCATCATTTCCCATTGATCTGTTCGGTCCGCCCATCAGCTGCCCTGAGACACTTTTACCTTGGTCAGCTGGCTGGTTCCTGCAGCTGAGCTTTTCCCTGAAGGGCTGTTCCCCTTAGAACTGCAGCACGTCCTTCTCAACATCTGAGAGGCACATGATGTGAGAGACGTGAAATGAGAGAGACTTCCACACGGGCTGCCAGCGTCCCATCAGTTCGGTCCCAGAATATAAATAATACAGATGTTATTGTTATCAACCCAGCTGGACGATCTATCTGCAGATTATTTTTCCACTTTCCTTTTTCAAAAGCCCCCTCTACCACCCCAACGCCCCCACCCCCCCACCACTGAGGAAAAAAGCAGGAACGCACTCTTCTTTATTGTAATAAATGACAAAGTTGTTCAGTCTGTTCTTAATAAAAATAAGGGAGTCAGAGAATTTTAAGCCATAATTTAGCCAGCTGGTGGATTCTTCCATGCTTTCTGGTTCTAAGCAGACAAAGCCTTCAGCTCCAGTTTTTCTAAGATAAACAGTGAAGGACCATCTCCTCCCCCCACACACTCGTTCATCTTCTCTAATCCACTCCATCCTCAGACTCAGTTATGCCTGCTGGCTCCGTCCACTTCATCACATTTTCAGGTGCTAATTTGGACTTTCCCTCATTAATTTTCTACTTATTGTGGTAAAATCTAAGGGTGAAAAAGGTGCCACTTTCTCTTCCAGCCGTTGTCAGCGTGGACTGAGTGCCATATGCTCAATTTTGCCAAGCAGCAGGTCAGGCCAAATGAGGCAAGCAAAGTTTAACAATCCCTGTGCTTTATGAGGAGAGGAGTAAACACAGTGGCCCATCTCTTCTCTTGTGCATCTGGCTAAAACAGCAGCCACAGCAGTCTCTCTTCCCCTCCCCCGACCCCCAGACTCATCAGAAATGTGTTCCTAAGTTTCTTTGCCCAGAACACTCGTCACTCCTTGTGTATGTGGTCTGCAGTACAAACCAAGACTGCTATAAGGCACAACCGACACTCAGCGTGTGTAACAGCTCTGTCAGCCACATTAAGATGTGGCCTTCTGACCTTCTGCTCTTCAGCTGATGCTGCGATGCACTCGTAGTATCAGTAGTAACAATAGGAATGCTTTTTATTTTTTTATTTGGTTTATCCTTGGTCTCACACATCACGCTAAATGCATGAAAGTCACCGGCCTGGTCTCAAGAGACTTCAGATCATCACAATCAGTAGTGTGCCCACGGAAACAAACTTCGACATTACTCATCACCCCAGACTAATACTGAACGCAGGTTATAATAACATGTCTATGGGGGACACCAAACATTAACAATATAGGCCACAGGTGTGCAAAACCACACCATTACGATTCAGAAACATGACATACACATTCAATCTTCATCGTTTCGACTAAAAAATGTATTACTGCTGTAAATATAACAATATTAGGGCAGTCTAACGTTGATTGTAAACTGCGTGTTGATCAGACATCAGTCAGATGTAGCCAATTACATCGTTACAAATGATTGGCTGTCGGCTGCCTGTTTTCATCAGGGCCGCAAATTGGTAGAACTCAGCACCCAGCTGATGTAAGCCTGTGTGTGATTGGTGGAAAAACGGCCCTTGGGGCTGAAGACCAATGGGGAAGGAGAGTCTTTTAGGGGGTTTCGCAGTCCTCCCTCCCCGTGAAAAGTCTCCCAGTCTTCCCCACCCCTCCATATTCTTTGACATCCCCGTTAACCTTCGTCGCATGTTGTCCAGCCAGCCCTTGGCCAGACGCTTCCCAGGATTGGGCCTCAGTTTTGTGGGTTCGGGACATTCTGGCAAGTCCATCCAGTTCTCTATGAGGTCAGCGAAGCTGTTGTCACCCAGAACGAGCGGCTGTCTATTCCTGCCTCGGGTCAGAAGCGAGGTCGTCCAGTCCTCTGGATCGTGTGCCTCGAATGAGGTCCAGTGCTCCAGGCAGGCATCCGACGTGGACTTGGGCCTCACACGTCCACCGAGGGCCCGGTTGGTGCGCAAGCAGGCTGAGGACGACACGCGCACGTTGCGTGTCCGCCGCAGCACAACCGCATCATCTTGCCAGGATGCCTCTGAGTAGCCTGAGTCAAGCTCCAGGCTCTTCTCACTGCTGGGGGAGCCCAGTCTCAGCTGACTGTCTCCTTCGCCTCTCTCCTCCTCCACAGGGCTGGCCAGACAGCAGGCTGAGTCATAGGTGCTGGCTTCACTGGCCTCTGACACTCGGAGGCCAGCCGGCCATTCCTGCTGTGGCTCCCCCTGCTGGCAGTCAAACACCGCCGAAGACATGGTGCCGCGGGGCGGGCAGACCCTCCTCATCTGCTTCAGGTCTTGCAAGGACCTCATCATGCATGCCATCTGCTCCCGGAGGCAGTCCCCAGAGTCCTGCAGGCAGAGCTGTGCAGAAGACAGAGAGATGGTGAGACAGATGGACATGCTCCAGTCATCGCCGCTCATCTGCTGCTGTAGGCTCACATTACCAGCACACCTGGCCTTGGCTGTGCAACTCATTCCAACAGACGTTTCAACACAGAGGGCCCAGCTGAGCACATCATGGCCTTTAGAGAATTAACCAGAATTTTACGGCAGATCTCATTTGATCAGAGATTTTAGTGCTAATTCCTGGCTCTCTCCACCTGTTCAAACGGGCTCTTAGACAGGCCCAGACGTGCACAGAGGTTAACAGTTTTAACCGTACTCTGAACAAGCCTGTTTCTCATAAGCCAGTCAAACGGCTGCAGTTTCCCTTTACTAAGACTTGATTTACCAGCCCTGCTTCTCTACTGTATTGTATGAACAACACTAATTTTAAAATTACATCCCCACACCTACATCACCTTGCATTGAATACAGATTCCCACACCCTCTGTCAGTTCAGGTTCAATCTGACCAGTTGTGGAACATTCTGTTTTTGATTTTGTGGTCAAACGTGACACGAGAAGATAATCATCATTTAACGTTGGAAGATCCAAAGTGAATTTATCGCCACTGACACCATTTAAGCACTGTAAGGGACACATAGGGCACTGTAAAATGAGGTTCAGGCTATAAGAGAAACTTAGAGGTGAACGGAGAAGCACAAGTTATAGACTGTGAACCGTGAAGCGTTTCTGATTGGTCGAAACAGTGCAGCAGGGACGTTAAAGTCGTTTCACAAGTAAGCGGTTTTGCAACTCACAAAGCCCGGGAATAATCCTTACGACGAATACCTAATATTACACTTTCTCTTCATAAAACTGGATTCATTACACTATAAGCCTCTGCAACTGACGAGGGCAATATCATCACTTAGACGTTTGGCTCACCATTAAAAAAGATGTTTTGAAATAACACTTCAATTATTTGTATATTGGTTTAATGCTTAGCTTTTCAATAGGATTTAATGCGCACTCCAATGTATTGTCTTAGAATGATTCACCGGATCATTAAGCCAGCCCAAGAACAATACAACAGATCAGATATTCCCACAAGTATATCGCTTAAAAAATTGCACTTAGCGAAGTACACTGGAACAAAATTGAGGGGGGTTAAAGCCTGAAAAATATGTACTACGTAAACCCTGAATGCTGCACTCAGAACACTGTCCCCAAGACTCTCTGGCCTTGAGCACAAAGTGACCCTGAAACACAGAGTGCGTCCACTGAGATATCACATCTGGGAGACCAGAGGCCAATGAAGACCGTTAATAACAAACGTCCTGCTTCAAGAATCACCAAGATCTAATAAAGACCTTTAAAAAAGAAAGCAATAAATTTGAAACTGTGATACCTTCAACCCTGTCTATAACTTTTGCAGAATAGCAGACCCGTTTCATGTGGGGTTTACCATCCCTCCGTTCATTATGCAAAGTGCAAAATGACAAACCCACAACAGGTCTGTTTACAGCTTCAGAGCTACTCATATAAAACTCATTTTTCTACACAGACACACATCCATTTAAATCAGGCGATTTTGTGTCATACCCCGCTCAAAATGATCCAGCTATTACCCCCTTTTTATGTATGCCTTGTTTAGCAGTTAAAAACACAGCTGCATTTCATCCATCTACCCAGACTGTCTTAACATAAGGATCCATCCTCGGTGTGACAAGGATGCCACTGAAGTGTGTCTTCTTCACACATGAGGCCTGGTGCACAGAGGAGATGCCATGTGAAGTACCATGAAGAACACACACCACCTCAGACGTACACAAGGACAGCACAAAATCATATGGCGCTTCGCTATTAAGCAGAAAAAGGGGCGCAATGTCTACATTTAAAAACGGGAGCCCCCCAAAATCTGACCAATTTATCCGATGATAAAACCCACCCTGATAAATTCTTCGCAAAATGGGGATTGTTTTGCAGTCTGATGGAAATATATTTCAGTTTCTATGAGTGCCTGTTAGACATTTGATAGGAGTGTCGACACTGGGCCGACAATGAACTTTAAACGCTCTCCAGTACTTATAAATAAATTTATACTTTATGTATAAATACAGCACATTTATACTGGTCTTTTGTACCAGTTTACTCATGTGCTGCACCAGTTGCCATATATTACAACTTGCTGCTTAGTATAAAAACAATTCGAAGTTTAATTAGAAACAACTTACCATTCGAATTCCACGTTAGGCTACAGTCAAATTTAATACTTTTTCCTAAAAGAAAAATACATCTTCAATCAGTCCAGTGCACGAAAATTTCCCGAATTTGACGCATTTTGGCAGCACAGAGGATTCATTGAAATTACAACCTAATTGCAGTTACGTTAGTACTTACATTTGTTATGAGAGCGGCTTGTGGGCACACAGAGCCCATCCACACGGGCACCCTGGACTCAGCTAATGGGCAGATGTGACCAGATGCTGGTTCCCAGTCTCCAGATTCTGCAGAAGTCCGTTTTGTTCGCCCCTGTCTTTTCTACAGGGACGCAGCCCACGGGAGGGGCCTGAAATCTGAGCCACAGTCCCGTCAGATACACACCCCCCGACCGGTGAGCTTGATTCACCGTCACGATCTGAAGAAGGGCACGTCGATCAGAGCCAAAAATATAGTTAGGCGCTATTTATTCCACGAAACTTTAATTGCGTTCACGCGATGAGACGTAATTCACTTTTGTCAAACGACTGTGACTACGTGACCTAAGAAATCACACGTTGTCTACTGTGTGATGCCACTGTGGCACATGACAAGACGCTGGTTACATTACAAATTAATATTTTACATTTAAGCCACTGGGCCATTCGATTTTGAGGCACGAGTCTCTTTTTTTTGGGCTGATATTTGAGGCTGAATTATTTAGATTTTTGCTAGAGTTAAAGGGAAATATGTGTCGGAAAATTTATGCTGTGTATTTGTATAATTACATTTCGCAAGAAATCGAGTGTTAAATGAAATGTGAGAACTTTAATTGCGCTTAATTTCTTTTCGAAGAAACATAAAATGATAAAAAATAATAATTCTCTAAGATGGTGTTTTCCGATTGTTTTAATTTTAATTGCACTTTTTTTTTTTTTTTTTAATTCAGCAACCAAAGTATTAAAGTGAATTGTTGCAGTTATTGTGATTATGTTTACGGTGCGCACTTAGATATTTATTTATCAGTACCAAACGTAACGAATTAAATCAGGTTTAACTTAGACTACAGGAAAATATGTCCCGATCGCCACCTATCGAGTGGTTGAGGTACTGTACAACCATTCGTTCAGTTATGCTGACATGGAAGCCAGGTGTGAAAAGGCAATCGCTCAATAACAATGTGAATGAAAAGGAATGCGAATCAGGTTGACTTTACTGAATCGTCACATTACTGCCCTAATGGATGTTTTACAAGTCAAAGCGTGCAGATTCAATGAGGAGTTCCCCAACAATGGACGTGCATGATCGCACATGTCCAGTGTGAGGGGATAAGCTTCATTTCAGTATGTGGAGATCAGATTTGTGCTTTTGTGCAGCGGACAGAGGACTGGTATTTGTATTCAAATGAAGAGATGGTCTCCGTGATCCGTTTAGGTTATCATCTGAATGCTCTGTACCTGGCTATACAATTTTAAACCCCGTAATAGATTAGGGGAGAAATGGTGATGCTTAACATGCACGTTTTCATGATTTTTAACTAAAATTAGTATTTGTTGACGTATTATTTACATAGTGAATGCTGAATGTCACAATTTTAACTATCAACGTTAACTAAGTTACGTGCCCGGCGAATTACAGGCTGTACAGATCGGCCTTTATGTTCCCGCTGTATGTCGTGAGCATAAAACATACGTTTACATTTTATTCATTTGGCAGACGTGAGGCAGATAATTAATGTACCACACGCATACAGCGGTTAAGCATTCAATTTCTGTGAAAATCGCTGCTAAACGCCATATATTATACGCGACTCATATTACTTTGTTCTTTGTTTGATTTTTTATACAAAAACCCGTTGATCGAAAACAACGAACCGCCGGCCTCCACATCGTTGGATTTTATGTACTGTATATATGTGTGGCCTCAGTATTATAATATCATATTATGAGTACTTAAAACTCGTTTTACTATATTTTATTCATTATTTATTTGAAAAGCATAACTATGTTTGGTTTATGCTTTTATTAAGCCGATGTGAAAATAGAAATAGTGCAGCAAAATTCTTTATACCGGAGGGAGACGATCTGAGAATACCAGGGCTCTTTATTCCAAAAATCCAACGCTTTGTTTAGCAGGAAACTAGGTTCAGTAAGCTCTCCTCTATAGTCCTTCTGCATCATTTTTTTTATCAGTTCAAACATGTCCGATGGTAACAGCATCTCACAAAGTGGACAAGACAAGAGAGACAGGCTGGAGCATATATGAGGGCGACCCATGCAAGATGAGAAGAACTGTAAACACCACATGCAAGGGAGGGAAAGCCCAACCTTGGAAGTGTGTATGGACTGAAAGCCCTACAATGGACTGGCACCCAATCTAAGGCATTCCCATGCTTCATGGGATAGGCTTCAGGCTTATCATGACATTGTACTGAATAAGTAGTTCCTGGATTGAAAGATGGACTTTCCCACAGGATGTCAGCTGAAACGTGTAACATTACAACATTACAAAAAGAACTCCCAGCACAACAGCTCCTCCTTAAAAACATAACTAATAAATAAAGAAGAAGGAAATATATAGACAGTGTAGGTGGTACAACTGAAATGGAAACGTACTTCCAGAGGGAAGTACAGTGGAGCACAGACTATGAATCAGTGGTGGTCCTGACTTACTTGATACCCCCCCCCCCCCACAAAAAAAAACAAACCCAACACCAAGAACACCAAAAACACCAACCAAAACAACCACAGAAAAATCAGAAGGTCCTCCATTTTCTTTTAAACCCTGTGTTTACATGGCTCTTACTGATGTACTTATAGATATATCATATCTTCTTAGATATTGATAGTCATCAGCAGCTTTGAAGTCCACCATCAGTTTCAGTATCTTTCTGACATTAAGCTGTAGGTGCCTATTTTTACACCATTGAGCAAAACTCTGCACCAGACTTCTGTACTCATCTTTCTTCACTGACACATCTCATAATCACAGAATCATGAGAGATCTTCTGAAGATGTAACTGATGTGGGCTGCATTTGCTTGGTAGGCAACAATGGCTTCCTCTGCGACCTTGAATTTCTGTCCCAGCGGGGAAGACCGGATGGTATTAAACACATCAGAAAAATCACATGCGAGAATCTTCAAAATGTTGCCTGACTTATCCAGGTGCAAGTGACATCTGTGAAGCAGGTACAGGATACAAAGTTGAGATGTGACAGGTGTAACTGTAGCACCTATTTTAGGAAGCTAATACAGGGCCATCATCAACAGCCTCCAAGACACCTTTGGTTACACCACCAAATAGTAATAAGCAATGCAAGAAATTGCTTTACATTATGAAGGACCAGCAGTAGTATCTTCAGTGTGTCAAGCTCTAAAAGTACACATTAATTACGGCAGAGATTTTAGCCTATTGTCACCTCTGTTATATTACATTATTTCATGAGGCCTAACAATGTCCATTTGTACCACTCTGTACAGGGAGCTTTCCTGAGAACACAGTGCCCTCTAAGTGTGGAACAAGCAACGTCACTCTCACCATTACACTGTCGGCCATTCACGCCCATAGTCGTATTTGCATTTACTAAACGATCTACACTATACATTTAAGCTACAACTTTATAATTCTATACTATTGAACTGACCATTTGCAGTGAACTACAGATTTACACAGGAAGGGAGAAAGCTTGATGTCTATCAATGAAAAGGAGAAGCCTTTTACGTAGCTGCTGAGGCCTGCTATGGACATGTTTAGAAACGAAGCTGGCTTCTAGCTTTATGCTATAATTGTACAGCCTTACTTGCCTTTTAGGTTATTGAAATTTATCACTATAAACCATTTTTAATAGCGGCTTTGAGTTTGTGACTCAAGTTCAGCTTTTTTTAAATCATTGCCAATAAATCAAATAGCTTTAATTGTCAAATGTGACATTTTAATTTTTTTTTTTTTTTTTTTTTTTTAAACTTTGTTTGGCAATCTGTAATGTGAACAATCACTAATAAAATATACATTTCTGGGAACACTGTCCTTGCCACACAGTGGAATATTAAAGCAGCCTGTAATGAAGCAACACACATAATTGAGTGATTTGAATGGAAGGAGACACACAACCACTCAAAACCACCTGGTTAATTCCTTATGGCAATCACATTTCAGCACTCAGGGCATGCCCATGGTCACTGTGTTTCACAAGGGAGTGTTTGTGGAGGATCAGGACCCTCAAAATCATGTGACCATGAGATTGTCACTCACAATGTTTATAGGGGCCCAGTCGTTTTTTATCACTTGTTCTTGTGGGAAATAGCGTTTTCTGCAGGTTATGTCATAACACCAAGGATTCCAAGGGCACATTCCAGAAAGTGGGTTTAACAAGTCCTATAGTCAAACCGAAATTCTGTTTGGAGAAATTCAGGGAGATTTAGGGAATCGAAAAATCCTTAAGTCTGGCTTTCAGTTTCCTCCAATCAGAATTCAAGCTTAACTATGAAATGTATTAAACATTTCCGGAATGGGCCCCTGAACTGCGCTCTTGCTTTAAGAAATCTTCTTGCAAAACAGTAATTCCTCCAAAAGTTCAATAGATGGCGCCATCAGCCTTCCCAAAGACAGCAGGCAAGTAACGCGTAATTAAACTGTGCCTATACTGACAGTTTCGGTTTTACATATGATCCAGCCCTGGGCAGAGGTTCAAGAAATTTTGTAGTCACAAAGAGGAGTAAGAAGAAAAAAAAAAAAAAAAAAAAAAAAACCCTTTTACGAGCATGAAGGCATTAAATTAGCACTTTTCCTTCAGTGATTTAATGGGAGAATCATGGATTCAGGTGAGGGCTCTGTGACAGGTGGAAACAGTTTAGATGCCCACCAATGGGGCTTGTTCTTCAGACAGGTGCACTTTATGACTAATTAACCAAGATTCATTCCTTGGGTCTGATGAGTTTAGAACAGGTAGTAGCGAATGAGTGACAACATTTGATAACATTTCATTAGTTTCAGGGCAGAATTACCTGCTCAACAGGATGAATTTTAATTAGAATCCAACAAAGATGAGCATTCAGTGGAAACCCCTGAAGACAACTGCCAAGGGGGGGTGGATGAGTTAATTTCTTTTGAAAATGTTATAGTTCATATGATTTTTTTTTTTTTTAGTCTGCTTTGGGGACCTTAATAGTCTGGCATCCTTAATTGCTGAAAGACTGTTCTAGAAGACAGCGGGGACCCATGGGATCACAGCAGCTGTCACCACAGCTGTACACGTTTAAGAAAATAACCTTTCCATCTGAAAAGTGAGCTTCCTGAAGGCCCTTATAGAACTATTGTCATCCATTAATACCTGAGACTTTTTCAGGACTGGTATGCTGTGAATATGACAGAAAAGAGCATACACAGGTAAGGTAACAGAAACACGGCAGGATAAGTCTAATGGTAACTTTTATTTAAATTAAAATGATTACGAATTTGAAGTTTTTTTTATCTGTACGAAAAGAACATTACCCCTTTTCTGTTAGTTTAACAACTAACCTTGGTTTTCAGCAACGTGAAGGAACTGAAAAGGGAAATAAGGAACAAATTTATACTACTGACAAAGCAATATAAGGAGGCAAATATTAACAGAAGACATGGAATGGAGCCTTTTAAAAAAAGAATGTTAAGTACATACACATTTTAAATACCAATCTCTCTTTCCCCTGTATGAAGATCTTTGTAATTTAATTTATAAAGGAATGATACTCAAGTTTTTTTTGCTTACTACAAAGTCAAAATCCAACTATGAACAGACATGCAAGACAATTGTGACCAATCTAAGAACAGCAACTTCATGTAAACATATAAAAGCATTTTCCTTTCATTCAGGTTTTCTATTCATGCCCAGCTCCTTTTAAAAAATAAGCTTTCTGCAATTAAAAGTTCAAAAAAATCTGCACACCACATTTTGAAAAAGTAAAATAAATGCATTTTTTTATATAAAAGTTTTCATTTTTGCTTCTGCTAATGAACGACAACAAAAAGCAAAAATGTTAATTTGTGGTCATAGCCCAAGGAGTTAAAAAAAAAAAAAAAAAAAAAAATATATATATATTAAGGAACACCCCCTTAAGAATTAAATATTGAACACACAACAGAATACAAGTAGCAGAGAAACAGAAGGAGACAGCAGTAGGACAGTCGCAGGTGGTGACGTTCTGCAAGGCTCTGTGTTGAGTCTCTGTCCTCCACACAGAAGTAGGTTAATGCAGGAATTCCTCACTGGCCAGTGCAAGTTGTCTTCATATTCTCACTTCATCCTTCTGTTTCTTAGAGCTGGTCAAGTATTCCTGGAAGGGATGTGAGTGTCAAAAAAGGTCACATCTGATGATCTGAGTAAAACCGTCGGGCTACACCTCTAACCAGAAGAGCCACAGTGTGGGGAAGTCCACATGCATGGTGAGCAAAAGGGTGAGAAATCACAGGCACCTATGCGAGGATCTACGGTGTGTCTGTGCGTACAACAAGCGAGAGTGCCTGAAAAATGGGTATATACCCATTCACATTTGACGTGTCAGCATACACCTTTTGTGTGTGTCAATGTGCAGATTTGATACAGGAATCAGGGTACGCATTCCATAGTAGCGGTGTACATATTTTACGTGGGAATGGGAGTGCACATTTCATAGTTATCAGCATACGCCATTTATGTCATGTTATTGCACATGCTTATCCTTGACATTCGGAGCGCCTGATGGTGTGCAAGTGTGTACGAGTGAACAGTCTGTGTGAGAGAACTCATGAAGGTTTGTCAGCATGCCCAGTGAGATCATCTTGACGGTCCACCCCCCAGCACCCCACGGTACACACTCTAGAAGAGGCCACAGTCCTTAAGGTTGTTCTTGATGATGACGTCGGTGACGGCGTCGAAGACAAACTGCACGTTCTTGGTGTCGGTGGCACAGGTGAAGTGGGTGTAGATCTCCTTGGTTTCCTTCTTCTTGTTCAAATCCTCAAACTTGGTCTGGATGTAGCTCGCGGCCTCGTCATAATTGTTGGCTCCTGGACATTGCACAGAAGTCTCAGGCTCAATCTCTCACTCTAAGGCCAGTCGTGTGCAGAGCCACCATGTCGAAAAGGCAGCTTTAGCACTCGATTTTGGCTAGATTACTTATCACTAATACTCTTACTGTAAGTGACGACAAGCAAAGAAAACGGTATTGGTCTGCTGGGTCACATGCTGCGAGGCGACTGTACAGTACCACTGTATTCTGGGAAGCAGATGGTCAGAGGACTGTGTATGATCTTCTCCTCAAACAGATCCTTCTTGTTGAGGAACAGGATGATGGAGGTCTCCGTGAACCACTTGTTGTTGCAGATGCTGTCGAACAGCTTCATGCTCTCGTGCATGCGGTTCTGTGCGGGAGGGGAAACCCATTCAATTCCATCTCTGGCCACAAGTCAGCGACACTGCTCTACATTTTGACAAGAAATCTATTAGAGCAAATTTAATACTGAAATTCAGGGAAGGTTTTTACAAGACTTTAACACTGCTGAGCAAAAAGGTAGATTGGAGAGGAGGAGTGTACAGGATTCTGGGTGCTTTTCTAGGTGCAGTATGTTGACACGGTCGACAGCAATATACATGTGGACGCATGCTTTGTTCAGTAAAACCTACTGGTAATGCTAATGCAGCCTTATCCAGCCACTCTGAAAAGCCCACGCTGAGGAAGCCTCAAGGTCCCTTCCTTTACATTTTAAGCCAGGTGCTGCAAGGCTGTAGGGAACAATGTGGTGTTCTCACCATCTCCTCATCCTCAGCCAGAACCAGGTCATAGGCACTCAGGGCCACGCAGAAAATGATGGCAGTCACACCCTCGAAGCAGTGGATCCACTTCTTCCTCTCGGAGCGCTGACCGCCCACATCGAACATTCTGCAGGAGGAGACCGGTATGAACTGCGGGGCGTTCCAGAAATCGCAAGTGCTACATCATCACTCCAGGAACACATCACCTTTCCTGGAACATAACGCATGGGTCACTGCCAAGAGCTAAAGTCACTGTGACTCGAAGGCTCCATGCAGCCCGAGAACCGCTCCATGCAGCCTGCTCCCACGTTCATTCATGCCATTCCTCCCAGGCCGCCTCGTAACGTACCAGAGCGTGGCAGGAACCAAACGACACATTTCTATGCTTCCTGGATGTTTTTCATGGCAGAATACGTGTCACCGGTCATGTTTCCACACGTACCACCAGCAGCACTTGCCCAGTTAAGTCATCTTTAAGCACACTCACTGGATTCCAAAGAGGCACAGTCACCAAGGGAAAAAACCTAGAGTGACTACTGGTTAAGCAGCAAACAGCAGGAAAAGCGGGGGCCGACTTTACAGAGTGGTGTGAAAACGGCACTGTGGGTAGGAGCCTGAGCTGTCCTGCGATCGTGTACCAAAGTGACGGCTAGGATGACGCCTCACACACTGTCACTAAGGAGTGCAGATGGCAGAACGGCAGACTGGAAAGCAAGAAATAAACAGTGAGGCAGAGAGGGACAGGCCACACTGCAATACTCCTGTGTCTGTGCCCTGAGATCCCCACATCTGCATTGTTGAAAAGGTTAAAGCCCGCTACACACCATCAGCCAGTAAGTACCCTCAGAGGAATTGAAACCACTCACTGGCACATGGCAGTCATTCTCCCAAAAATGGTGGTACCCAGGCGTGCACCCTGTTCACGGGCATCGGATTCATGTCTGACTATACCAGTCACCTCCTCTTCATAGAGACAACAAGACCCAGACTGGATCCACGAGGTCCTTCATGCAAGGCCACTTTTCCCAGGCTTGGCTTGTGACAGACCATGTCATTTAGGTGGCATTTGTTGGCATTTTTGCACAATGTCATTGCCATGGTTACAGCTTCACACCCAGCGGGATAAAAGGCAATAAAAAGCAAAATTGATGCTGATTTGCTTCATACGTTATTCATGAGGCTGGCAGACATGTGGAATGAGAGAACAGTGGCCCCGGGCAGTAGGGATGGACAATCCACTGGGGGGAGGGGCACTCTGTACCCTGCCATACTCAGGTGGGGGCAGCAACTCAAAATGAGGGGTACAGTCTCACACACACTCACACACAGCCTGGTTCTCTCATCACTCTATTACACAACACCGGAGTGACAGACACACAAGCCAACTAACTTGAAATGAAGATCCTTGAAGGTGAAGTGGGTCTCCACAATTCCAGTGGTCTTAACCCGTGTACGCAGCACATCTTGCTGGGTGGGGATGTAGTTCGGTCTGGCTATTCTGTCCAGGTCATTCAGGTAGCTGTCGGAAGGCAGACGGGTAAAGGAGCAGAGCAAACATCAGAGATCTGCCTGTCTGTGTCCACAGACACCTCCTCCTATCTGCCTGTAGATGGACAGACATAAGGTCACCGAACCAGACCAGGCTCACAGAGGCTCTGCAGCTTCTCCTGGACACCTTGGAAACCCCATGCAGACAATGCATTAGAGCAAGACATGAAATAGGATCACACCAGCATGGAGGCAAATAGGACCACTGGTGTCTGAAAACTCATAGGGGTGCAAGTTGCCATGCATATTCAGTTATTTGGCTTTACTTTCTAGTCAGGCGCACACTCATTTCCCAAAAAATTAGCCAAGCTCTAATTTATTTCCAGGCTGTAAAACTTATTAAAGTTTCCATGTGTGCGGTCTGGAGTAGAAACCAGACCAATAAAATGAAATACAGTAGTTAAAGGCACAGCACTGAGCACTTGACATTTAGGCCAGATTCAGTATGGGATGGTGCCCAGTTGGCTGATGGGAGGTACAAATCAGGTAGAGTTTGGGAGGGAGGCGGAACCTGGAGTGCAGTCTGAAAATGGGCCACCGGAGGTGGTGCCATACTGGAAGAAAGCATATTCAAGATATATGAGAAGAGTACACATTTAGCCAGACAGAAATGTGTTCGAGTCCACGAGATCCTCACTGAAGATCAGTAGGATGACTGGATCCAGACAGCACAGTATTTTGTGAATCTATTGAGAATATGGAAATTCAGGGGGTAATTTCCATAGAAATATGAGCTCCTAGGTGTTCTTGGATTTCGATACATTCATGCTTCTAACGTGCTTCCACTGCACGACAGAGTAAATCAGATAAGGCATCCCATCAGACTGTGTAACACTGCATGTATTGAACGTCTGCTACTGGGAACATGCAGCGATTCAGAGTGGTCCTCCTTTTGGGGTGCAGTATCAATGTTTGTCACAGCTAAAAGCATCATTAACGGACAAATGTGCTGTAGTTTTCACCCTTCCGTAGACAGAAAGCTTGGCAAAACACAAAATACTTAATGCACTTGCGCCTTGTAAGAAGTCCTTTGCATTATGTTACACGTATTACAACTCAGTCTCTAACATTTACAATTAGAAGACATATCCCTATACTCACAGTACACCTATAATGTACATTTTTAATGCACACAGTACATCAGTGGACATGGACATGAGGAGGACAGCTAATACTCACTAGGCAGCAGAGTCATTGAGCTGGTATTCCCGCGCCCGTGTGAAACAGCCCTGAACTCCTCCATCAGCCCACAGACGGTGGACCACTTTGGCCAGGTCGTCCGGAAGCAGGCCCTGCTCCTCAGCTGCGGCAGCCAGGGCAAACAGCTGCTGGGCATCATCCTGTGGGGAAAGAAGCAGGAACCTAAAAGATGCTCTAAGCTGGATCGATCTTGAAGGCTGGACAGATGATAGAACTGGCTAGAACATTGTAAAAAGACACACAGCCTTGTGAGTGGAGCCACAGAAGTCAGCCTGGAGAAGGAGAGTTAATGGCCAGACACTAACTTCAGGCACCAGTACACTCCTAGCACTGTGACTCCAAGGCCTGCTGGACACTAAGCTCCATCCCATCGGCAATCCAGGACCCAGCAGTCTGCACATAACCAGGATCCTTGGAGACCTGATAAGCACCAACTGAATTAACAGAACCACACAGAGTTTACTAGTCCATAGGCTTTGTTCTCTCATGGGGGTTGAGCCTCTACAGCTAAACTGCAACATCCATCTAATGCAGCTCAGAAGCACAAAGTGGAACCAGGAGGATATGACATGGAAACCTTGTGCTGGATGAGTGAATTCTCTAAAAGCATATAGCTTTGGTGCATGCTTACAAACCAGTGTGCTTTATTATCATGCCTTCGGGCCCAGGGTGATGTTACCCCAGGGCCAAGGTGCAACACACAGACAGAATATCACTAAAGGAGAGATTCAAACTAATCAAAAAGCACAAATGTGCTTAGGATTTTGGGTGGAAGTCTCAATCAACACAGGATGTTGAGTTGTTACTGTGTCTTCATGGCTGGGGAAGAGCTGAGAGAGTCCAGATGAGGTCTTCCAAAAGGTGCACCCTGAGAAATTTGGTATTCCTGAGTCTTGACCACAGACTCCTCAGTGTGTAGTGGGCAACATGGGCCTTCTTGGAGACAAAATTCATCTCTTTCATCTTGCCTACATTGAGACAGATTGATGTTCTTGCACCAGTCCATGGACCACTCCACATCCAGTCTATTTGCTGTCACGTTACCATTTTTGTTGACGAGACCCACCACTGCTGTGTCATCAGCAAACTTGATGCACCTTGCAGTTCAGTGGTGAGTCAGCAGGGTGAATTGAGGTGGGCTGAGAACACCCCCTGGGGGGGGGGGGGGGGGGGGGGGGGTGCCCCGCCCAGGGGCCGGGGCCCCCCCGGGGGTGGGGGGGGGGGGGGGGGTGTTTACAAACACGGTATATTAGTAAGGCAGGATTCATCAACTCCATGAGGAAATTCCTTAAAATCCAT
>JAACJT020000105.1:20003724-20018707 GCA_009936485.2 Gymnarchus niloticus | reverse complement strand
CTGTGTCGCACAAAAAATTAATGCCCCTTACAGGTAAGGGGTGGAGCGGGAGGGGGAAATGAGGGGGGGAGAGGACACCCCCGGGGGGGGGGGGGGGGGGGGGATATTGGTTCTGAGCATGGTGGTGCTAGAGATGTCACTGCCCATGCAGACTGTGAGGTCTCACTGGCTGGAAGTCCAGGATCCAGTTGTACAGAGATGTCTTGAAAGCTAGCAGCTTCAACTTCTCAATCAGCTTCAGAGGGATGATGGTGTTAAATGCTGAATGGAAGCCAATAAACACCATTGTGACATAGGAGTCCTTCCTGTCCTGATGAGACAGGGTCAGGTGAAGAGCTGAAGGTATGGCATTTTCAGTAGACCGGTTGGTACCAAAAGCAAACTGGAGGGGATCAGGTGAAGTGGGAAGTCCAGTTTTCATGTTCTCCATGACTAGCCTCCTGAAGCACTTTATAATGATAGGTGTAAGGGCAATTGGGTGATAGTCACTGAGGCAGGAGACCAATGACTTTACCGACACAGGTATGATGTTGTTTGGGACGACTGCCTGGCTCAGGGTAATGTAGAAGCTGTCTTTGATGACGTCTGCCAGCTGGTTATCCAAGGTACTTGGGGACAGTGAATCACAGCCTCCATCGTGTCTCAGGAGCCAAATAATTTGATCCAAGTCAAATAAGTACTTTTCATACACCTACTTAAAGCTGCAGTACTTAGACCCTTATAATAGTAATCAGAGCGCTGTCCCTGTGCTGGAACTTGCACTGTACCAATCAGACTGCTGTGCACTGCACTCTGGCCCAATAACTGAGCCATCTGTCCATGTGTCTATGCTTATCAGACATGTCAGTGAAGGCAAAACAAGCAGGCAGGAAAAGCATATGAGAGTGAGCAATGAGAGTGAGCAGCTTCTGATTTCATAAACCTCAAACCAGCAGAATGTGTTATTCTGATAGAGAAAGACAGCGACAGAAAAGTAGAGAGGGAGATGGGGGGTAGGGAGGGTAAAGGCATCAAAAAGGCAGAGACAGAGCTTCCAGCCATACTGTGCTGGGGGAACTCTCTATGCATCTCTGTCCAAAATCACAGATGGAGTCTTAAAGTGGTTAAAGTGCACCTAACAATGATCTTAAAAGCAACCCAATTTTCATCCCATTCTGGGTTGTACGATTTTACCAATTAATGATATTTTAATCTAATCATGTTCAGCAGCAGATGGGCTTAGCATTAAAATATCCCCAAGATCTGCTTCCTGCCATGTGGCTCATCCAGCAGGCAGACCCTTTGACCAGGATCTTATCCACTAATGGTCAGGGATCTGACTGCCCATCAAAGGCTTTCAGCGTGTACACTCCCACCTCAATAAGGATAGTTCTCATCCCAAAACTTCCACCACAATCATGTCTGAACCAGCAGAGACAAGCAACCTCTCACCAAAACCTTGGTGAGGATGAGAAGTATGAAAATAGACCAGATAACTTCAGTGTCTGATTTTATATCCATCCACAAGAACAGATTGTTTCTGTAATATCCCAAACAACCTTCATGTGAAAAGGCTATAATCAAACCAACTTGCATACATACAAAAGCTATTGTGATACAACTTGATTGAAAACATCTTTTACTAGAGGGGCACCTTTAACTTGTGGACTCAGAAATTTATATGTGAATGTGTGAGAGACCTTCTCTGAACGTACCGCTCGGGCAGCCTCCTCAAAATCGATCTTCAGGTTGGCCATGGCTTTGATGATGGCCATGATGGACTGGATGGTGTTGCTGTAAACCACAGCTCTGTACTGTCTGCACTCGTCTTCTGAGTAGCCATCTTCATGGATGATCCTGGGAAGACACAGAGGCAATAAGGTGTTGCACTTTACATCAAGAGATGCTGGCTTGCCATTAGAGGGTAATGTCATCACAATTGAGGTCAGCTCTGGATCATAACTTATTCCTGAGGTATCATACATATATACTTCAGTAATTCTTCATACACAGTAGTCACACACTCAGGATTCTGGATTTCCAAGCTCCTGGGACAACACTCCTCAATACAATATCAACAAGATCTAACGTGACTTGGCAGCCAGAGAATATTTCCATGCTTCACGTTTCCACACAAAATAAGAGCAGGTCTACATTTCCCAAAACAGTAACCAAATTTGTGTGTGGGGGAGCATTCGGTTTGCTTACTTTTTGAACAGTTTCTGCATGGTGGTTACATCGTCAAGCTAACCATGTTAACAAAACACGAGGCTGATGCGCTGGTGTCCTTTAGAAGCTTGCGAGATGCTTATACCATCAACACCGTCATTTACAATCCGCCATGCCAGCGTCATCAGAGCAGATTTGAGACTAAACACCAAACACTCGGCTTGACCCCCAGGGATTGTGTGCTTGTGTGTGTTTTTGTGACAATTCAGAGGCTGAAAACACAGCTTCAGAAAAGGGCACCCAGAGATAAAACAAAAAGGACTTCTATGGATCCAGAGTCACTCTGAAACAAGCCAGCTGGCTATAAATAAAATTAACTGAGAGCTCTGCTTCTCCAGGTAACAAAGTCTATAACACAATTCTTTTAATAAAAGCACATGGATTGGAGAATGAATGGAGGCAGGAGAAGACTTAAGGTACAAGGCCTCTGAACTGACAAAATGACAGTGAATTAGTCCAAGACGTGTGGAACTATAAGTCTGAAAACGGAAAGAGAATTCCATGTCCTATAATGCTTAATTGCACAGCTTGAGAAGCAATGGCATTCACTGTCAGTAAACACAGTTTGTAGTCACTGTTTGATGCACTGTGAATTCACAGCACATGGGAGGTGAAAGAATGTCTGTGTAAACACCTGCAAATGATATCTCCCAGACAATGGCGCTCATTGATCTGCTCTGCCAAGGCCAGGAGGTCCTGTAAGGCAGCGCTAACGGCCTGTGGCTGAAGTGTGCTCTGTGCCTGCTAATCAAAGAGGCATTGGTGAAGCCAGACTCAGCCAGAGTGACACGGGGAAACAATGAAGCTTTTGAAATCCACGCGTGTGTGGGAACGGGGACTAGGGTCAGGTGTATGATGGCTTCAACCACGGTTAAGGCCCAAACCGCTTCTAAATTTGACAGCTCCAGCAGAAGCAGAGGAAAGGAGAGTGAAGTCGGATGGGGCTAAATGGAAGTAGCTGGTCAGGATCCAGAGTCTGCAGCATGCCTGTATTAACACAATAGCCCCTCCGATGAACGCATTTTCACGTACAGACTCCACAGGATGCTTTCAGTACTGCTACCTGCACATCCATAATGCAGCTACTTCATGTTTTCTTCCATGTGGACCTGTGCCCGGGGCTCCTCTCTATTCAGCCTTCAGCTGCCTAACTGACCCATCTGAGACAACCAGGATGACCCAGGGCATTCCAGGCTGACACTGGGGGGTATTGGCTGATGAGAGCTCAGGATGGCTGCCACGTGCCATGCTGATCACGGGACATTTCCCGTAATGCTAATGCTTCCCCATGCTGCTCATGTTTAAATGGAAAGACGAAACCACTCACTTCATCTGCTTCACGATGGTGCTCTTTCCAGACTCGCCAGCACCTGCAGGGGAAGGAAAACAGAACTGGTAAAAATAGACAAAGAGTAGCGACTGGAAGCAGGAGGTTTCAAGGCCAGCAGATCTAAAACCCCCCAAGGCTTTAGGTATGCTGGTGTGGTTCGATTTTCTCCACCTTATTATTCCTACACCCCTCTCCAGTTCAACATCACTCAGTGTCCTGACCGGCCCTCCATTAAACGAGCAGCATAAAACCGCCACCTGAGAAGACAAGCTCCACCCACTGAGTTCACCCCAGTACTATCATATCATCAACAGTCCAATTAAAGTGTTTGCTTGATTTCCCCACAAGAATGCGATGTTCCTCATTAGCCATAATATTTAGTTTCAAGAGGCCATGTCAGATGATTAGTGTCACACATACACACAGACATGGCAACACAGAGTGGAAAAAAATTAAAGACCCAATAAGGAAGAGGACCAATGATTAAATCTGGAGAGATGGGAGGCCACAGTGAGCATCTGGATTCCTGACATACCTACATGAATTTGTTTAGCAGTACGTATGGGGGCATGATCTTTGAATCATGAATATCACGAAAGGTTCGCAACACAGGAGGCACCTGATCCAGTAAAATATCCTCAAATTCTGTGGCCATAGACCTAATGACATCTATGAATTCTCCACCACATTTAGCAGGTGGCAGACATTGTTAAACCCATCCAAAAATCAGGAAAGTGGGTGAAAGACAACCATCAGACAGTGTCACATTTATCTCCATTCTGCAGGGCTTCAGGGTTTGTACTGTTTGTGGCAGGTTATGTATCCTTATGAATTAGCCTTGGATACACACGCTTTACAAATGGCGGCCCTTCTAGCTTACAATGTACAGATGTCAAAAAAGATCTTTAATGCCATGCTTTTGTGGCATCATGCCAAATGTATTTCAATCTCGGTCAGTGAAGTTCAACTTGCAACCACTGGTCCTCTTTGGAAATGTAGTTTGTTAGTGTTTGGCATATGTGGTCTAGATTTGAGCCTTTTCCCCATTGCACATTAAATAGTTTTGCCATGACTACTTGGCCTTTATAGCTACCCCATGCTGCTTAGAAAACATTGTCAAACCTCTTTTATAGCTGGCATATGCAGTTAATTGACATTCAACCAAATATCACTCACTTTTGTAGCTGCACTTTGAATTGAGATTTAGTTAGTTAAAAGGTAGTCATTTTCCATGCAGTGTTTCTTTTACCTCTGGGCTAACTAAAGGTGGCCAAAATCAACTCAGCCATTATTTTGCCCACCTCCTACACATACACACAAAGCTGATGCCTCCAAGTTCATCTAAGCACCCACATTCACAGCTCAGTTCTGGTTTCATCGATACCCTCTGACCTTCACTGCCTGGTACTGAAATATTCATCTCACTCAGCCTGAATCTTTTGATTGATCAGCCTAATTAATTCACAGCTTGGGGGGGAAAAGGCAGCTGGTCAGTAAAATGCAAGGGTCAGGGATAGAACACCGGAGTAGGGGAAGACAGGCAGACACAGCTATATCGAAGAGACCATGTAGTGCCCCTTAATGATACACTTACAGCTGTACAACAGCAGCCAGTACCTTACCGTTCAGGCACAGGCCCAGTTCATTAACCATTGTATCACCTGCAACACTACTAAACTAGCTCACTGCTTTCCTTTCCTAAAACCCCCTCACACATGACCCAGCCAACCACTCAACCTCGAAGCTGATAAATCACCTCTTCTTTCTCTTGGCCATGTGTCAGAATTGAAATCATTTAATTTGGCAAAGAAAACATGAAGAGAATCAGGTTGAAGAGGGATTGATTGGAGAAGTATGGGTCACTGGGACCCACCGGGCTCATTCTCAATGACCTGTGTTTAACACAGTAATATTTTCCCAGCATGCCCCAGAAGACAACTCAGGTCACATTAGAAGTGATGGTGAAATGACGTTTCAGTGGACTAGAGCCAAAGTGTGTCGGCCTGCATGCTCGTGTGTGTTCACTGTAAACACCTTTGAGTGATTTGCTCTGGCCTTTAACATAAATGAATGCAGACCATCTTCAAGTTCCAGACTCCATACAAAACCCACGAACTGCTTATCTTACTTAAGCAAATACTACAGGTGTCACAGTGCTATAGTCCAGATGAGAAAATTCAGAGGCTAATTAACTGTAACTCTTTTCATGCGAGAGTGAAAAAGTCTGTTCCAGCATTGAATATCAGGTTCTCTAAAATGGCCTCTGCTTTGTGCTTGTGCCCTCACAGGAGGCCATGCTCAATCAGCTGTGAAAGACAAACACAATGGAGCTGGACCAATCGAAAATTCCCACAACGCAGATCCCAGTGAAGGGCTGCAGTTTGACTACGTTTAAGGTGAAGCCCTCTAAAGGACGACTCATAAACTATGACCAATTAACAGGGATGCCCACATACATTTGAAACTGGCTAATTAAGTCATACTCATTGCTGACACAGGTGTATAATTAAGCACGTGGCCATGAAATCTCCAGCAACACAGACTGGTGACAGAATGGGTTCTTTTTAGAGGCTTGTGACTTTCAATGTATCAAATCCCCACCCTCTTTGACCGCAAGTGAAATGATGGTGATGTGAAAACTAACACCAGCCAAAGTTCCATTATGATGTGGTAGGCCATAGAAACCAGAAGGGATCCGATCGCCCAATATTAATACCCGAGACCACTAATGCTGTTACGGTGGAATGGCAGCAAATCCCACCAACAATATCTCAACATCTAACGGAAAGCCCTCCCAGAAGAGTAGAGGCTGTTATAGCAGCAAAGGAAGGACCAACTTCCTATTTATACCTTTGGTTTTGGAATGAGATACTGCACATGTAGGTGTCCGCATATTTTTGGCCATACAGTATAGACACATCCTGTCTAGTGACAGCACAACCAACACAAAAATTCAGGGCTTCATATCCTGGACTACAACAGGCAAGCAGGTGAAAGCTAACTGGTCCATAAAAGGAGGAGGTCCCACCCCCTCAAGAAGGTGAGAGACCCTAACTGATCGTTACAGTTCCTTCACAATGAACCGGGCCTTCAGACTGATTCACAGCAAAAGTGTCTCCGCTGACAGTGCATGCACACCCTGAAAGAGCAGATTCTGCTCACCCTGGAAAACACCAGTTTTCCTGATATCCAACCGCAGTTAAGAACTGAGGTGTGACACAGTTAAAGCACTGAATTCATATTTGTTGTGTTTTACTTGCCTACAGACTCTCTCACATACCCTCCCCTCCACAACTGTTCATGAACAGCAACTGGAGACCGAAGAACAAGTGGTTGAAGTAAATTGCACAAATGTACTTCTACTATGGAGTGGAAAGTGAACCTATGCCCATGGCCAACAGCCTGGGTTAGAGTGAAGGCAAGCATTGGTATGCACACAGACAGCCCTCTAAGCATCAGTCAATCACTGCTGCAGTTGCTGGGTACAACGGAACAGCTGGGTTAAGGCTGAGCAACAGACCCCATACATCCAGCTAGGACTCAAAGCATGACACTCAGTCACAACAGCAAATGTCTTCAGCTGCTAAGGGTCTCTAGAGCAAATGATCACAGTTTAAGTCGGCGGGGGCTGTGTGCAGACTGAATTTTAAGCCCAGACTGGGGCATAAGTACTGAAGCTCAAATTCTAACAGCAACGCAGTGAAAACAGCCAAGAAATGCTAAATGTGGGAACAGAGTATGAAGCCAGTGAAAGGTTAATGACCACAACTTAGGAAGACAAATCTAAGGAATGATGGCATTTTCGTGAAAGTGCTACCAGGCAAGAAGACGTATCACAATACACTGAGCAAAAAGGCAAACAATCCCATGCCTTTACTAAAGACTACAGCAAAGACTGTAAAGCCAGGCAGAGTCATGTTACTGCAGCCAACGGGATGTGAAGCAGTTACAGAAATTGAAAAGTAGAGGTGGGTTTGTCTCCCAAGGATGCGGGGAGTTTCTGCTCTTTTCTTAAGAGGGGAAAAAAGAGGCAGCAGGGAGTAGTAGAAGAGACAATTTCACACAACTTAAGAGTGGAAAAACTGAATCTTCATTGCTTTGCCATTCCTCAGCCATCACATCTGGCATTGTGTTCGGCTTCTCTACTGCCCCGAAACATTCTGTGTGTAGGTGATCTGTGATGCCTCCCCACATCATCTGCAGAGTGGATTCCTTAACCACTACAGCTTTACACTAGTTAGACACCAGCAAAACAACCAGCTAATGAGGCATTACACAGAGAAAGGGTCTCAAGTCACCCATCATTTTTCCAGCCCACTCACAGACCACTGGACAGAACCACCAAACCTAAAACGCCTGTGAAACTATTCAGCCTTGACAATGGGATAAAGATTTCTTTTTCAATTTTATTTATATAGCGCCTTCAACAAGAAGCACCGTCACAAAGTGCTTTACATAATCCTAAGCTCTGGGTCCCCAGAAAGTAAGCTAAAGGTGAGAGTGGCAAGGGAAAAACTCTGAGGAGGAAGAAACCTTAGGAGGAACTAGGCCACATCCTCCACTGACTATGAGCAGGTCTGCACGTACCTACCAACAATCAAAAGGGGGAGGTTGATACACATCAGAGCACAAAACTAACTACAGGCACAAAAACAAGAAACAGACAAGGAGTAATCGGTTGGATCTGGTCAAATAAACAAACCTCTAGGAGGCGATAGAGGGGAAGACTTACCTAACGGGATGATATTGATTATCTTGACTTGAAACTACATTTTGCTTTATTCATGTCTTTAAGCTCTGCTCTCCCACCTGTATCTGGTGTCGTTAGACGTCCATCTCCAGACCCACTCCTATACTGGATACCTGTGGCCATCTGGCTACATGGCCCATATCTGGCAGGTAAGACCATTCTGCTAACTCCGGTCTGAAGTGTGTTCGACATGAAATAGCTCCTGCCCCTTTCAATTAATCAGTTCACCTTATTCCTATATTTTCTGCTAAAATTTTGGTTGGTGATGGGATCCACTGCAGAACTTGGTCCGGCATAAAAAATGGCGTTTAGCCCATTTAGCCCAGGAAAGAGAGAAGTTAGATTACTCTTACAGTGAGTAAATGCCTTTCTACATCTCAAGAGGGCCATCACTGAAGTAGGTACTGAAACTTCCCTGCTCCACATCTCCTTATTAATCATCAAGGGCCTTCATTCACTGTCCAAAGCAGTGGGTAGGAGAGGAGGAGGCTGCCGATGGCCCTGACACGCCGAGACCCTTCATCCCAGTCGCCGTAACATGGTGTCTCACACACTGACTGACAAGCAGCAATTTTCTCCCATCTGGGTAAATGAGCAGAGAATCGGCAACTGCCTCATTTCAACACCACCACGATGATTCACTAAAGACATCGCTGTCACCCTGCATGTGTCTGCACCTGTTCTAGACTGCTCCAAGCACTAATTGGTTTAAAAAGTGGCTGTGAGTTCATAGTTATTAGCACGGGATCGGTAGACACAAGCACTGTACTTACTGGGGCTAATGGCTGAGCATGCAGCAAGTAGCAGGAATATATATGCTGGGAATGTTCAGATAGGTGAGAGCTTAACCAAGTACCTAGCATATACAAGACTAAACCACCAGAGAAGGTCTCACCCAGGAGCAGGGAGAGGCTCTCAAGAGTCAGATTTTACCATTCAGTGAGGCACGTTTGCATGGCAGGCTACTACACTTCTCAGAAGGGTTACGTTGGCCTAATGAGACACAGGGCTATCTTGCATCTCCACAGAGTAACATGCTAACTTCACGCTCATAGAGAACAGGGCTTGGGATTTCCTTCCTGAAAAATCTGGTGGGGAGGGGGGTAGATAAAGCATCTAACTGAGCCAGACAAAAGTTCTGCTGATTAGTTCCCTGTGAGTGTTTCGTTTTCCAATCCATTTCCTTTATAGAAAAGCAGATACAGAATGCATTCTGTCTACAGTTTGAGCATGTGGGAATAGTCATTAGGCAAGTCTAAACTGCACCAGGGAATATAGCAGGTGACCCTGAACAGCTCAGCAAATGCGGCCCTGCTAGGTACCACAATTGTGCGAGGCGATCCTTCCCCCCACCGTAGCCTCTCCCAACACCCTACAGACCTGTTAGTGTTATTAGGAGAAAATTAATTAGGAGCTTTAGAACAGAGTATATGGACAGGGAACACATATTAAGCACCTGTCTCTGAAGGCCTCAGGGATATTGCAGTTACATGGCGTAATGCGTATTGTCAGGTGACTTTCAGTCAGACAGCTCAAGCAAATGATAACAGGTGAGGTAGCTATGACTCAGCTTCACGTGATCACAAATAACGTTAATTGATGTAAAAATTAAAATATCAAAAATCACAAAACCAAGAACAAATAAGGAGGGGGAAAAACAGACAGGTACAGCGCACACACAAATTAAAATCTATACAAGTTGTTTAAGCTCTATGTTTGATGTAAAGCCTACAACTGTATGAAATGTCAGCTAATTATAAACATCCTATTCAGACTGCCACATTCTCCTAACACGGGAGTTCAAGGCTGGCCTGAGCCCTGAAGCCAGTATAAGACTTCACGACACGTGCAGTGAGAGTCTCTCTGGCCACCTGATAAAAGCCGGTCTGATTTTCTGTACCGCTATGGTGTCATCCATGTGAACAGCAAGGCCGGCACCTGGGGACACAGCGGCACAGCAGTTCCACAGCGATATCAGAACATGGCCTTGTTCTCTGGCCACACCAGCTGGACAGCAGAGATCACTGCCATCCCAACTGTGGAAACATTTGGTTGACCTAACTGGTCCAGTTTCTGGGAATACAACTTCTTCCACTAAGCAACCTGTTTATCTTTATCCAGACCCCAACCCCCCCACCACCCCGACACACACACACGATTCTCAGCTCCCCCTAGCCATCATGGTTCTTTCGGTGTGCAGGCAGCCCGAGGATCCTCAGCCTTTTAGTCATGACAAAGCGAACAGAAGGGGCTTGTTCTCCCTGTGGGGCAGCACCAGCCTCCACTTCTGCTCCAAGCTTAGGAGACTCCCATGTAAATCTTCACAATGTAATAAAAGAGCTTCATACTTCTGTCAAGACTCGTGTTACATTTACACAGGAGTGGAAAACCAGCAGCAACTCATCAGTTTATTACCAGAAATGGAAAAGGCTAATTAATGGGACAGTTTAATGATTCCTTACATTTTTTTTTAACAATATAAGATTTCAGAGTTAGTTTATTGAAATCTACTAAGGATGCCACCTCTTTTCCAGGAGGTATCATCCATCCATCCATTCATCTTCCATAAGCGCTCATCAAGTTCAGGGCCATGGTGAGCCAGGAGCCACGGGCCATCCAGGATACAGGGCACATGCCATCTATACAAGCATACATACATGGTTGGACTGGCAGAAACACTTAACCAAAGGCACTGAAAGATCAACTGCAGATGCGACTTGCTCAGCTATTCACAGAGCGCAGGTGCACAGCGGACACAGCTTTTCTCAGTGCCTGTTTTATATATTCTGTACAGATTTCATCCTAGGCAAGCAGAGTGCGAGGTATCTTGTCAGAGTGGTTATAAGCCCACAAATGTCTGGTGAAATGCTCATTTATTCACATTCATTTTCATGTCAGCCCAAAGGGTCCCTTGGTAAAAAGAACCCCACAGCGCTGCCTGACTGCCCCCCCCCCCCCGACAATCCATCACAGTGAGGTAATTAATCCAGAGTGAAAGGCCATGCATCAAAGACAGACATGCAGTCACCACACAGGAGAGAAAGCGAGCGGCGGACACCTGGGGCGACAAAAGGCAGCACGGGGCAAGCGTGATGTCAAACAGGACAGCATGGTTCTTCGTCTCAGGGCTGAGCTCACTCACATGCAGCATTAAAGCTCTTCCCTGCATCGCTGCCAGAGCAACGACGCAAGATCATCTCTGAAGAGAAGGGCACCCGTCAACACGTCAACATGAAAACAAGCCAGACTGCAGCTCCGTTTGCTCTTCAGACAGACACATAAATCATGGCGTTTCAGCATGCTATCAGGACCTGGCAAGGGCCACCTTGTTGGGGGGGTAGCTAGCTGGCATCCTCAAGAGGGCACCTGAACAGCCTTCAGTACTGATGAGGCTCACACTGCCAAAGGTCAGTTTTCCATCCATCCTAAGGTAGCTGTGGTGCTTCTGCTTTCAAACTCGTGGGAAATCAAGTGGCTCGTTCTCTATGTCAAACAGCGTTAGCTGGTCACTAAAGTAACCTTGGGGGGGGACCTCAGCTGACAGTGAATCTCACCAGCAGCTAAGAGCTCTAGACAAAGACAATCCCCAGTCCCCAGAGCTGAGCGGATCAGGAAAACCTGCAGCGTCGCACTTAGCACATACCAAAGCAGAGAAAGTGTCAGCTTCCCAAGATGGTACTGCCATCCTCTCACAAACACTCGTCCCTATTTCCAGAGTCTGTTCGCATCAGCTGTTCAGATTACACCTCAATCGCCAGTCTTTTAAAAAGCACAATTATCTCCTAATACAACAAGACTCACTGAAACAACAGCAATGCCCATCAACATTTTTCCGATATACCTTGTCCTTCCCATATACTATTTTAATTGTACCTATTGAGAAAGAAATTGAAGGGATTCTACCCCAACTCAAACCTCATCCACTATTCAGCGTATCTTAAAGATCAAAAAGTATATCTGCTTCCAGGCCTGCAGTCCACGGGACACGGCACCTGGGCTGCATTTTACTCACCACGGTCCTTGTAGACCTGTGTAGTACAGACACAGGAGTTTGAACTAATCACAACATCAGACTTCACATAGTGACGGCGTGACAGAAAATATCCAGCTCACATTTCTAAAACATACTGGTCAACGTAAAACCTCCTAAATATCTGTGGTCACATCCGAGTATAAAAGAAGCGTATTGTAATGCTGAGATGCACAAAAACTAATTAAGTCGGCCTTTCCCCACATGGCAAAGGAGTTAAAGCTGTGGGAAGATTCAAAACAACACATGTAAAAACATCAGCCGTACTGGACTGAGAGTAACGGCAACATTAAAATTTTCATTATCCTCACATCATCTTACAGTAATAGACATGGAGGAAAGGGACCATATGGTTCTCCTGGGCCAAGGCCGACACACCCCAGTGTCCTTGTTCTCCAGCCCAGGTGACACACCATGTGAGTGACACAGGCCTCCAGATGGATGGGCCCACAGGGAGCATTCGTACCCCTGAACAGGCTGCTCTGATTGGTTCAGGAAATACCAGCTGTGAAAAGACACCCAGTGGTGAGCCCAGCTTTCGGGACCCACTCTTCTCTGTCTGTCCTTAAGGGACACAGCTGATGGGAGCAGGCACTCATGCACACACAGCTGTTGTTTGAGGCCCTACATGGCAAATGTGCAAGTGTTGAACGGGGGGGGGGAGATTTTTTTAGTTTGTTAACCATTGATTAGTAGCAGAGACTAACGATTTAAATAAACACAACACCACACCGCCAGGGAGGTATTTACAAGCCTTGGGCTCCTGTTTTATCAGATTGCAAAGGGTAATAATTCCCCAAATGTAGACTTTAACACCGCTATAAAAGTTGAAGTGGCGTCAGCATGGCACACAATGCTCTTTGGGAGAACGTACAGAACATTAGTCAAATGGTTTTCCGGCTACTAAGAGAATTGGCTTCACACACAGCGCTAAGTCACTGCTCAGTATGGTTCGAACATTAGCAAATTGCCATCTGCAGTCATACCTAAGACTGAACCCTGTGGGATCTCAAGATTACGGCCGTCTTCATAAGTGTAACCGAAGGAACGGGAAAGGACAGCAGACACCTCCGGTCATTCGCAACTGCCCTTCTTCCAAACATGAATCACACAGAAATCACAGTTTAATACTCACTCACTTTACTAAGTTGAAAGGAGGGTGCCTACTGCCTATGGGAAATCAGCTGGACTCCTTCCATTTGCGATTCATTTTACCAGTGAAGTCATTACTGGATGTGTTTAGAAATGAGCACAACATGCTTAAGCAAACTTTGTCTTTGTTATATACAATGTCTGAGTAGACAGATGAGATGGATTTGTGGTGAAACAGACAACCAACAGAAGGAAACGAAAGACACAAAATAAATTAAGCACTGGTGTTGATTATTTGGAGGCACCGTACAGCCAGACGCTGGGAACGTCACCATCTGTATCAGAGTCATTGTAAATATGCTTTTTCACCCCCTCTAGTTAGGCAACTCCACCCCACCCCACCCTAAACCCCCAGAGCCCTCCATATTCTCTGACACAGAAGTCAACGACAGCCACAGTTTTTCCAATGCAACGGCCAGGGAACATTTTGCAAATTAGACCAAGTGGCTTCAACTGACTCTTAAAATATTCTCTCAAAGTGGCAGGCCTCAAGCTGCTCTTTTCCAAGTAAGGTCAAGTCTACATGTATAGTACGTAGAAAATCACTTCTCAGCAGAATAGACATCATTCATAGTTATTATAAATGTATCAATGAAAACACGTTCGAAAAATCTCCAAAAAAATGGACAGAAATCTTTCAGTTCTGAATAAGACAGACAACCACAGACAGGAACTTTACGCCATTTCATATCGCTATAGAAGTCGTTTGCAGCTTGTAAAAAAAAAAAAAAATATTCAGGAAACGAAAAGAAAAAAAATGAAGGTGTGGTGAGTGGTTTTAACTAAAATAATATTACACTATTTGTACATAGCACTTAGGCGTTTTCAAATAACTACAATAAAATCTGAGCACAGGTAATGAACATAACTAGAAGTGCAATCTGACCAATCACATTCAGCTCATGAAAAATGTTACAAATGTTTGTTCCTCAGCATGTATGTGATCATTTATATATGGCAATTAATAACGGGGACAAATGCATGAATGCATGCACAAAATGGTCCAGAGTGAGTATTTTATATCAAAGCAGGAGAGCTCTGTCATCTTCAGCATCTCAAAAAGAAAATGCTCATTGCAGCCATCTACTGCCTTCTCACCTCCCATAGCAATGAACTCATAATGAACTTGGACACTTCCTTCCACACAAGCATCTAGCACTAGGCAATTTCCTCACCGACAAAACCATAAAAGACCCCAAATGGTGTGGATTCAGCCAGCACATGGCTGGTCAACGGGCTGGACATAAAAAGCCAGAAACGTGAGGTCAGGAAAGACATGAGGCAAGGGAGGGCGTTGTGCAAAAAGTACGCAACCAAGGGGGGTGGGGTTGTTCCGGACTGAAAATCGTGTAACGGCAAAGGGAGGGCACAGACCAGAAAATCAGGTGAACAGGTGTGTGTGTGTGTGTGTGTGTGTGTGTGTGTGTGTGTGTGGGGGGGGGGGGGTGTTTTTTTTTTTTCTCGACCCCCGTTTTTTTTTTTTTTTTTTTTTTTTTAATAACAATTTTGAAGA
>JAACJT020000105.1:19900207-19999002 GCA_009936485.2 Gymnarchus niloticus | reverse complement strand
CGAGGCGGCGCAGGGGTGGGGGAGGCGGCGCGGGGGGCGGGGCGGGGAGCAGCAGACTTGCAGGACCTCATAATGCGAAGGACAGACTTTCACCATGGAGAAAATAACACAAGTCCAAATAAATCCTGATCAAAACACAAGTCAGATATACACATTCAAGCCATTATCAACATACAGACACGACATTTCTAGAAGTCTAGAAATCTAGCATGACCGGAAGTTGTGAGAATTAAAAGTATGAAGAAAAACCTGACTGCACGAGTGAACAGATGAACCAAGATGCAATGTTTCATAAACAGAGACATCGTAAATGACAGAATCAAAATGTTTTTACTCATCTACACACACTTCCTGGAGTGAGAACAAGGATCCACAATCCCAATGAAAACATGTCTACCTGGTACTCCCACTATAGGGACCAGAAAGTCACCTGGGCCCATCACACCCATGGTCCAACAACCCTACCCTGCTACTGTCTGATTCCTGAACTCTAACCATAAATCCTACAAACAGGTCTCCTGGTATCAAACTCAACGGCAGAACTCAGCCATTCTTCGCAGAGTTCCCCATTGATTGGGCTTCTGTTAGTACTCTGCAAATTACCTAGAAATCAAACAGAAGACTAACAGACTAACGTCTTTACGTTATACACACTTCCGTATCTCATTTAGAATCTGAGAATCCCATACACTATCCAATATAGTTCACAGCTGACTAGCAGCTGTAACCAGAGGAATGCAAACTGATCATGAAGGCCCTCGTCCCAGAGTAGCAGTGACCTTTAAAACTCATATAAACAATGACACAGGTCTGGAAACAGCCCTGCAGGACTGATCCCTGACCTGGGGAACCAAGCTGGTTAACAATTCCACAGCGCACATTGCCAAGGCCCAACGGGCTCCCTCAACCAAGACCAGTCAACCAAGGGAAGGAAAATTTTGCATTCCAATTGAGAAATAGCACATAGGCCTAGTTCCTAGTAAGCCAAAGCCCCCCGCCACACACCTTTCCCCCAACACTTGCACACCTATTTACACATAAACAGGTGGCCGCTCGGCACGCTCTCCAGACTGATCCTCCCCAAACACACACACGTGTGCACGCACACACACAAAATTCCACAGTTTTAGTCTTCACAGTGAAAGTCCACAGTGCAGATGGCTGCATTTTCCTCAGCCCAGTTCCCTCTTCATCAGCAGTTAAATGTCAGTCTAAAACCACTTAATGCTGAGGACCAATGAAGTCAATCACTTTGAAGTGCTATGAAGGGGCTTTCCTGTACAACGAGGAGTCTGAAAACAGTGGGCAGTCAACTGTAGAGAGCTGCAAGTAAAAACCACACACTCCCCAATGAGGGAAATAGCGACTCTTCAGAAGCCCACTGGAATCCGCTTTCCATCAGTAGCCTTCCTGTCTGCATCTACAAGCTTATATTCATGGCACACAGCAATGAGGTCACATGGTTGGGAGCTGATCACACAACCTCATGGTTTCCTGCATGCATAAGTGTGTCAGCTCGATCCTGGGCTTAAACTCACCAACTAAGAAGCAGACACGCCATCACACTAAACCAGTAAATCAAACTAACGTTCCATCATGACCCCACAATTATGGCCTCTCTTAACAGCATGCAAACAGGTGTCTCCAGAGATCTGGGAACTCCAGTCCAGCAGGAACTGAGATCCTGTGCTCAACACCCATGAAGGTCAGTCCATGAGTCAGTAAACATGGGCCTTTCATGGCAGGAGATGCAGGATAATAGAAAATTATAAAAAATTATGCAAAAGGCAGGGAGTTTACAGGATCCTGAGCATGCCAGCACCGCAACTCCCCTGAGTCAATATTAATGTGTGAAATTACAAAGAATTTTACAACACTGTGACAAAGGTAAATAAATAAATAAATAAATAAATAAAGTCAGTCACCTCCCCACCTACAAATTAAGTTCTATAGCCTGACAGCAATGAAAGAGACAGGCTAAAATAAGAGAGTTGAAAGCCCAGGATTGGCAGAAATTCAAGAGTTAACACTTAGCACTGCTTAACGAAAACGCCTGCCAACAGAAAGAGGAAGCTGGCCGGAAGGTGGGAGGGTGGTTACAGGAAATGACATCACTTCTGTATCACCAACAGCAGCAACAAAATCATGAGGAGCTGAAGACACAAGATTATTCAGGACAAAGAAACGAAGCATAATGTGACAGAAGTACTCTAAAAGCAGTCATTTCTGGGCCCAGAAATGCCTGTAGAACCAACACCTCTTCACTCATTTACAGGTTCCTGCAATTCTTCATTTTATAGCACTAGCAATGAATTTATGCTGAAGGTCTGAACAGACGAAAGCCCATCTTCAGCATGGCATTAATGTTACACAAATATACAGCCTCACAACTTCTTCGGGTGTGTATGACAAACCGGAGACACTAGAACAAGGACCTGCAACAAAAAAAAGTAACCAAATTTACCATTATGACATCAGTGGCAACTCCTGAAGAACACAATACTGCAGTGTATTCTGGGACAACAGCATTATGACACCATAAATACAGAACCTGTGACTAAGAAAAGTGAACCCGTTTCCTGGCATCTTTGCATCTAATGACCTAATTTTAGGGCTATAAGAAATGCAGCAGCAGGTAGGTTTCATAAAGCAAACAACTACACAGAAAATGGAAGATGTACACCACAGAGGAACACAATTCAGAACAGAGGAACAGTGTGGCGATTAAACTGTGCTTCAACAGATGTAGCAGAACAGAACAGGGTAGAGCTCTGGATCTGCACATGAAGCCACCCCTCCTGCCCCTTCACACAATGGGCCTACCCCGTTGTCCAGACCCTGCAAAGCTGCAGTCACGCCTTACCAGGTGCAGAATGAAGCAACGCACATCAGCAAACGGCATGGAACCTGCTCCACCCACTCTACCACAGCCCACAGAGCCAGCCATCGTGCGACACCTCCCAACCAGGCACGAGTCTGATATACAGGCCAATAAAACGTCATTAATATAGCCAGCAAATCCGCACTATTTGCTAGCTTCACCTCACCGCCATTCAAACCCAGCAAGATGAGGGCCATTTACCAGTGCAGTAAAGAATAAAGAGGGAGCATACAGCCACAGGTCAGGAATCGCGAGAGCCACACAGGCCACGAAGAAAGTGACTGGAGACGGCAGGAAGGTGGTTTCTCTACATGTTCTCTCCTTTCCAAACCAACAGCTCATTTTACATCATCGAACGACTGTTAGACTCAACCAGACTGACACAAACACAAAGCGATCTATGAACAGGAGTTTCCAGATTCCGCTGAAAAGCAGCTTTGAAGCACCGTTATGTCCAGTGCTGCAGATACAGCCTTGCAGTACCTTTTCTCAAGGCCCAATCTAAGGAGGCATCAAGCAGGTCCAAAGCTCTCAGGTGTGAAAATGCTCACAGGATGCTGTCAAAACTCAACGGCATCCCCATATGCATGGTACCACAAACACACGTAACATTCAGTACAATAAATAAGCCAACACAGACTTCATTTTCACTACATCTTGGCTATAAAGCTTGCATACAGTTTAACAGTTCACTTTTGGCATGCTTGCGCACCTCCTTATTTGCAAAACAAAAATCAGTTTATTTTTACGCAGTGCAACTCAGCAGTCCCAGAACACTTATGGAAACAAAACCACAAATGCTACAAGGTCACGGTCAAAAGAAACAGTAATTTGGCACACAGGACCCTGGTGTTCACAAGGGACTGCAGCGCAGGGCTTCATCTTCCTCACCACCACCCCTCTACTTCCTTTATGTCCGCCGCAACTAAGTTTTTTTTCCCCCCCTCCCCTGTGGACAGGATTTTTGATGAAACGCTAAAACAATAACAGGTCGACTTGAGTTATAGCATGAAGGAGCCTGTACACATTTAGGTTTGGGAACACAGGAGGAGAACAGTACAGGTTATACAGACACTGGGCACAAACAGGCAAAGCCTGGAGTGTTTCAGGGGTGGGTGCACTTAAACAGAACCAATAACGTCCTCCCCCGTCACAACACTACAACGTAGACCATTGGTAGGTGCCTGAACAGGGAAGTGCTGTTTCAAAGGGGTTAAATGACGTTTCTTCACAAGATGGCGTACAAGCCTCCGGCTGGATGTGGACAGTTTACGGGAAGAACTAAGACCTCAGACGTGGGCCATTTCCAGATTTTGGGGGGACAAGGAATGACACACACAGGAAGTCAGAGGATGCAGCACCGTGAGAGAGAGGGAGGAACAAGCCATGGGACTTAAGCATGCTGCCAGACATCACCCACTCACATCATTCACATCCACTGAGCAAAAAGGCAGCACAGAAAACAGGGGACAACTCTGCAGCTGTGCAGCCGACAGCTTTACACTTCACTCGGATAGGCAGGGCCTCACTGCGGGTATTTCTGAACAGATGTGTTTTGATGGTCGAGGGCTGGGGTACCATGACGCTGTAATTCATGTCTCCAAGCAGACCTCGGATTTGGTAATGCCACGTCATCACACTGATGCATGCGCAATAAGCCAGCAGGCGTGCACGCGTGTGTCTATGTGCGGCACCTTTGGCGAGAAGGGTGGGGCCCTGGGCCGGCGCTTGGCTCCAGACACCGCCTGGGTAGCGGATGACGCAAGGCCTGAGGTTTCAGATCTGGCCATCTGGACGTACTTTCTGTCTACCCGCTGCTAAAATTAAACCCTGCCAACATCAGTTTACTCTGATTCACCCTTCACGGAGGACAGGGAAAAGTTTGGGCTGGGGATTTGGAGAAGACAGAGTCAGAGCCACCGAGACATGACATCCCGATCAGAGGCAGAAACACTGGAGCATCCAGGAAGTGTCCCCTATAATCAATTAGCTTTACCAAACACTATAGCCAAGCCCATATGGTCCAGGAATCTAGTATTAAGACAGCACACAGACACACGACCTATGTCATCTACCCTCCTTCTAAGGAGGAGCCCGTAGAGTGAGATGTTTAAGGGTTTATTTTTCTCTCTAATCACACAGGCTCCATCCAGCTGCAGTCCATCGGTGAACTGGCCTGGCCTCCATTCACAGTTTTTTTTCATTCTCCCCCCAGGGACTCGTATCCTTCCTCAGGCCAGGCTGGGGGGCATCAACACTATTAACAACCTTCTCTCCTTTCAGGTATCGTGTTTACAAGTCTTTCTGTCCTTCAACAGCCTGATCTCGGACTCTCAGAGAAAGACATAACTGGCAAGAGACAGGGCTCCTGGCCAGTCCATAATGACAGTGACACTCCTCTGAAGTCACTGTCACCTCGAGTAATATCACACGAGAAATTAAACAGTACAACCTAACCTATTGACAAACACACATTAGGAACAATATATGGTTTGAAGTGTGATCATGTCCTATTCCACCATCACACCCAAACATTTGGGAAACATGAACCTGGCACACACCATTCAAAAACACCCTAGACGAGCCACAGTTTGGTCACGAGTGATGACATCTACCAGAGTGGGACCTGTTAAGCTTCATGAATGCTCCCTCCTAGTTCTCTGCAAACTCTGAAACTATTACATCCAGAGACTCTGAATTTATGTCCAATCACACAAAAATATTTTCAAAAATTACAAATATTTTAGCAATACCTGCAAAAATCAGCAAATTTGGTGTTTTTTTTTTGCAATATTCGGTGTATCAGAATTTTATGCAACACAGTATAAAACACAACACAGCTGAAGTCATATAGTTCATTTTTGGAAGTGCCTTGTGTTAGTTTGGACTCTCGTCAGCTAGTCTACACCTGCATAAAGCTTGGTGCTCCTGGCACAGCCAACCCACCCCCATCTGTAGGTGATTGGGACAGCTGCTTCTTCATGCAGCTGGAAATATTAAATTAAAACGGTGTTCAAGGAAACCCCCATCCAAAGAGTTTGGTATTTTCTAATCCACTCATCCCTGACTGTGTGCTAAAACGATCCCCAGTCCCATACGAGTTTTAGACGGATGCATGCCTGCCTGGCTGTTCCCAATTCACATGTGCTGCTTTGGTCCACATCCTCCCACAACTTGATAAGAAGATCAACTCTCCCTTACTTTCCCACAGAGGGAGAAGATCCAAGTCTCTCCAAGAAGTCTTGCTGCATGTCCTCCACAGCTGAAAGCCGTTATAGCTAGAGCTCAGAGCGTGTTCACGTGAGCGTGCAGGAAGCTTTTTCTGGACAAGAGAAAGTTGCCAAAGGAAATTTCCACTGTGACTGAAAATGGGCAATTTAACAAAAAGAGACAAAAAGGTTTGAAAGAGGGAATTCAGACAGTGGAGCAGCTGGATTATAATATAAAAGCACCTTCCTACAAAAAATTCAGCCAAACAAATAATTAGGCTACTTTCCTGAGGACGCCAAAGCCACAGGGGAGTCAAAGGACGTTATATGTCTGGCAATAGTGCCAAACCAACACCATGTGGCTCTGTTCTTCCAGGCCCTCTTCGGTATTCTACCAAGATCTACATGGGAGGTCCAGCTCAGCCATCATGTCATTGCACTACCTCCTTTCCTTACTTTTGAAACAACCAAAAACAGGAGGACTATTTCTCAACTGTCTTCTCAACAGATATGAAATTTAAGAGCTTCCTGGAGCCATGCAATTTCAGACAAGAATCTGCCACTGAAAGGAAACCACACACACACACACACACACACACACACACACACGCGCGCACACCACTAATTCCTCACAGGACACACAGGTGTAGCTATCACTAAGGTCCACTGTGATACCAAACCTGAACCAGGGATCATCTTTGCCCTCAGACAGTGCTGACATCATGGAAACAAAACTATAGCCATCAGTCAGCGGGCCACCTAGGACTACACATTGACACCTGCCCACACATACACAAACTTCTCCTCAAGCACCACTCATTTCGTTAGATGTTCATTTTACACATCATCAACCCTTTCCTTAGGACACATGCCAAAAATAGGCAAATGCACCAATCCAATTAATTACACGTTTTAAATAGACACAGGTGCCAAACACACCGAACCCATTATATACAGGCTAATAAGGCTGCGTACTTTTAAACTACTGTCTTGAAGGAACACAGCTGTGCAGCAGTTAGTGTTTTTCATATTTAGAATGTGTTCTATAAGCATGTGGAGAATTTGATCATTACTATGTCAGTGTACAACATGAAAAGAACACCCAGCAGCGAACCACAAAGAAACAAACACAGCTGACAGATACTGGTGTCAGGGCAGAGTCTCTCAGTCCTGGCCGTTTGTCTTGTGTTTGCCAGCTTACAGTATTTCTACAGTCATCCTCTCATGAGAAGGCAAATGTGTTAAATCACTCAGTATTCACAGAGTGCTTTAGTGAGTTTCAGTCTGTCAAAGGCAGAATTATTTCAAAAGATCATTCAAAAACCAAGAGTCAGATGAGATAGGAGTTGCTTCTTTTCAAACCTTCCAGCGTGGTCTGAAGGTCCTGCATTTCTGTACAGAACAAAATGCAAATGAACACACAGTGAAAGCCACAAGTTTGCTGAAGCGGATCATTAGGACATAAGCAGACCAGTCTTTGTGCGGAGCATGGCACTAAAGAGTCACGGGTACTTTTGAAGGAAGAGGCAGGACAAAGTACCAGGGCTGTTGTGAACCAAGCAGTAGCCCCACAAAAACCCACGTGAAAACGACCACATATTCCACCGCTTCTGACGGCCTTCAGTACATCGTGTTCACAGCAGGCTGCCCCCATGTTCTGTTTCAGTTCTGGTTTCCAACCCCCCCGCTAGGTCTCTCTGCTCCTACCACAACACCATGGAAGAGTTCAAAGGTCACGGCAAGCAGCAGTTATTCTCAGAGCTTCTCCAGATCGCATCAGAACTTTCAAAAACTCCAGTAACATTTCAAAAGTAACGTCAGCCTCTATTCTTGACATTTCCTGAAAAAGGTCAGGTTTATAAGGCGGCACTCGTGACTGTGGTTTTATTACAGTAAATCGGAGATTACATCTTCAGATACTCCACCAAATCCTTTTATTGCAAAGTCAGGTAACCATTAACCCCCCCGAGAAGTGTTGGTAGAGTGATCTGAAGGACCAACTAGAAGGTTAGTCCAAAACGATTCAGAGACATGACCAACGGCCCATTTAAAACATACACCGAGAGCCTACAGTACACAATGACCTGTCATTTATGTGCGAAGAATCTAATCAGAGCACATCCTTGTCCACATGCCGAACAGGAGCCAGAGGAGGCAACGAATACAACTACTGCACTTACAATGAATCGCGCCATTATACGGTACAAAGTTTGTGTGAATTAAATACATGTTCTCCTCTTCAGTTGGTTTACTTTTACTGCTGATATGCTGATGGTAATGCTGCAACACCCACAAAACTATGCAGAAGTTATCAGGAGACATTTTTAAAAGAAACATTACTTATTTAATCTGGCATTACTTCTACCCATGTTGGCAGAAACGCCTTAAACACAGTGAGAAGGTGGCAGTTCAGTGGGCACCTCAAGCCCTGTCTGCAGTGGTCTTGTGTCTTTTCTCCACACCACCACCCCCCCCATCACAAAGCTGTGGTCCTTTTTACTTACAGCATGGTACACCATGCCAAGGCTGCATCCTGGAGGTGTTACCTGCAGGCACAAGGCTCATTCTTCCTGGAAAATTACTGCAAAACCCTACCATCGAGGTCTAGGGAGAGACTCTCGGAGAACTTTGTCGGGACGTACCCAGGAGCAGCAGCTTCACCTCCCTGGCCGCCTTCTCTCCATCCTCCCGCAGGTTCTTGTCGATCATCCTGGACCTCTCGGCGGCCGCCTTGTCCTCCTGACTGACCGTGCAGCCCATGCTTCAGGACGGAGAGACAAGAGGAAAGTGTCACTCGACGGTGCGCTTCCCTCTAGCAGCCGAGCCCGACTTCCCCCTTTGAATGAAGGCTTATCTTGGTCTCACCGATCAAGATTCCGGAACGAGTGACGCCTCACACGGTGAATACTCACGCTCGGCTGTTTCAGAAGTCCGCGTGCACTGTCGGCGTCCTCTTTACTTCGGAATCTAGAGGACACGCCGCTGGAAATAAAGCATAACGGTCCTGTAAAAGTTCGGGGGGTGGGGGTGGGGGGTCGGACCAGAACCGATGGAAGTTCAGTCACATATAAACCGACACGTCCAGTCGGCACAGCGCACTTTTAAATAAACACAGTGGCTAAAATCGGTCACAGCTCAGCCCTCCAGCCTGCTACAGCTCTTGTGTCCTGCTCTGATTCACGGAGCTGCCAGCTTACCGCCACACCCGGAGCGAAAGTTCCCCTCCGCGCGACGAACAGCAGAGAGAGGGCGTCGCCCAGCAGACGCCCCGCCCATCCCCGCCAGCGTCAGCACGCCCGTTACCCTGGCTCTATGGGAACTGTAGTCCGTAGTAAATGTGGCGTGTGTGCATAGTAACTGATCGTTTGTCATAATGTACTTTGTCTTAAACTTGTTAGAAGTGTTAATGCGAAAAATTAGATGTGCATATATTTAATTTTACGTCTTGCACAAAGATCACACACACACATCTTATTCAAAATCGCTTGCATATTGTTGCTGTAAATGTCATTTCATTAAAATGCAAGGTACCTTGCAAAAGTAAAAAAAAAAAATGGCAAAATGGGATCTTTCTGAATCTTCACAAAGTTTAATACTGCAACTAATGGAAATGTAGAACGACTAGGACTGAAGCGGTGAAATGTATGTCTGTCGATTCATATACAAACACACCCCTGACTTGCAAAAGCAAATTTCCGCAAAGTTTTACGCCAGTCGTGTTTTTTCCGCAAGTCCGACACACGGGGGAAAATGCATCAGTAATATATTGGCGCAAGTTAAGCAAAAAGAAGAAAAAAACATCATGATACAGTACTGCACTTGCTTTAAATCCTAATAGTATTCTAGGTTCCTGCTGTTACAGAACAGTGGATGATGTTGCGTTAGCGCTATCCGTGAAACGCTGGGTATGTCATATATATTTACGCAAGTACGGATTTACGTAAATCGGGGGGTATGTCTGTGTAACCACAGTTTCATAAGACAAGACAGTGGTGGACAGAAGTGCGGTGTCTGATCTAGGCCTACCCTCTATACAGGACAAAGGAAGTCATCCCCTCAAAAGAGAACCCATAAAGATGCGTATTCAGTCGTAGGCTCGCATCCCAAGTGCTTCATACTTTCCTTCATTTCCCTAGCATGCAATAAGGTTAAGTCGCCTTCTCTAAGGGCACGGACACCAGTCAGGTGATATGCGTTACACGTACCCACCCTCTCTAATAGACCAGCTCAAGCTTCATCCCTACCGAGACATTCACTACAGTTTACATTATTGCTTCATCGTGGCATCATGTTGCCAGCATTCGCACCTTAAGCCAATGCACTTACAATGGCTATTTGTACTGTTTGCACGTTTATTTATTCTTTTCTACACAGTTGTATTTATTATATTTATCTTACTATTGTACTCCTGTAAATTCTGTACTCCCTGCCATCATTATGGGTCGTCACACCAAGTTTACATTCTTTTATCTTTTTATTTTATCCTCATGCCTCTTTTCTGTATACTTGTACTACTGTGCTGTCCGTCCGTCATCCTCTGATCAGTGATTCCGAAGTTATTCCATGTATATGATTTTTAGGGTAAAACGGACAGGTACCCACAAACACTTCAGGTACACAACAGCGTCACGTACTGTGAGTGAGCCACACAGGACCGGGGGAGAATCCTTCATTTAAATTCAAGTTTGAAGATTTAAATGTTTATCTTATCGCAGTGTTATCGGATATTAGACTAAAATAATAAATATCTCCCTCCACTTTTCTTATAGATATGCAAAATATTTTTTAACATTTCATACAGACTGTTATCTGTAATAAGTTGTGCACGACGTTGCTTTTAAAGTTTACGTACGTAACGGTAACAGAAAATTCGATGACGATAAAAAGTGACCCCAAAATCAAAACCGAGTCTTCATGCAATTGGCTACCAAGAGGTAAACGGAAGGCTGGTTTTGTCGTCATGTTTGTCATATAGTGGATTGCAGCGTTGTTTGATCATTTACATTACATGGTTATATTTACATTAAAGCATTTGTTGTACGCTCATATGTGCGATTAATGTTCTCATTCTTTTAGCAGACGCCGTTGTACTGAAACTGCTGACAAAAACTGTACAGCATCTATGTTTTACCGATGCATGAAATGATGTAACCATGCTTGCAGGAGTGAAGTCTGTCCTCTGTGATTGTTAAAGAAATAGGAAATAACAAGGTTCTATCTGTCAAAGTCCAGTACCGGAATTATGCAAACGTATGACACAACACTGTCTTGTTTTCCTTTTTATTATAACATCCATTGCAACATCAGCAATGCATTTCAATTTACTGATAAAAACACTGACATGAGTTTTTGTTTAAAAGCATTTTAAACGATTATATTTGTTTTTGCCAAACTAAAATTTCTCTATTTACACTATGAAACTAGATATGCATCAGGAATATAAAGGGTTTACATTTATGTACAGTATTTATATATGTTGTTGTGCAAATCCAAAATTCATACAAGATGTTGTTTACTCAGTATCGTTTCATTAGGTGAATCACAAAGGTATCCAGAGCAGAAGGTACAGAGGCGGTTCCCAGACATGAAGGTCAGTAGCAGCTTTCAATGGCAAAATGCCGCCCCCTGGTGTTCGGGTTTGGCTTGTGTTTTGCTCGTTTCATTCAGTGGGAACGCTGCTGCACAGTGTTTCCCATCTGAATGTGTTGCCCAAAGAGTTCCAGCTGGTCAGTGAGGTATGGGTAGTAACTTAAGCCAAAAAGATGTGAATGGCAGACTCAAACTGATATGGGCAACAGCGAATCAATGACTGACCACGCACACTGGGGACATTACTGTTCAGGAGGTTTGTGCTTCATAACCATTTAGTCTCACAGAGAAATGACTATTACAATTGTACAGATATACAACAGTAGTGAACTCACTCTGGGATCAGAAACATTACAAACTCCACAGACCTAGACACCAGTCACACGACAGTCACAACCAAAGCTTTGTGGTTTGTGTTCTTTGTTTAACAATCCATAAAAGTTACACATTTCAAGGAAGGAAGAGCTTCCCAGGGATAGTATTGCATTACAGAAAACTGTGACATCCAGTTGGCTATTTAGCATATGGTTGACCCGTGCATGAAGGCTCAGAACCTACTGCAGAAATACAACTCCAACAAAAAAGTCAAGAAATCAAGTCAAACACATCGAAGACTGTGACTTGTTTATGAGTGTTCTTGATTTTTGGACATTGGGGCTTGGTTGTAGGATTTCTGTGTCCATGAGACAAAAGGGGTGTAAAACCAACCTCAACCAGACAACATTGCAGACTTTTCCAGCTTTCTGTTCAGCACACCACTTCAAATGGACTAAACATTTTCTTCACAACACTGATAGCCTCCCAAATCATCTTTCTGTTTAGTCAAGACAGGTGTAGTCCAACATTGGGTGCGCTTGCTCAGTTTTTGAACACACTAAACAGGACTCAATGGAAGGATTTTGAAATTACTCTTGTATATCTTTATACAGTGTTAATGAAATTCTAGTGTTATTTGGATTAGAATGTGCAAGCTATAATTAAGGATTTAATCCAAAATTGCATTTAGTTTGCTTGGGCAACACAGTGGCCATGTAGGTTAACCTTTGCCTCACATCTTCATCGTTGGGAGTTCTAAGTTGCCCACAGTGTGTGTTTGTGTGCAAACTTGTGTTTGCATCCTGCAATGGATTGACAAGCTGTCCTGGATGTACATTTTCCTTTGACTGGCTGAGGCTCCAGCCTACTACAGCTCACCAAAAAGTGACCGTGTATTGGATGATAAGTTTCAAGTTGAATGGATGGGAACCTCTAACCAAGAACCTCCATTCTTAAACCTCAAAGTACACCATTTAGTCCAGCTCATGTCTAAATGAACCCTTCCATGCATGAGTTATGACCCGCTGAGACAATCTTTTATTCTTTTCCATTCTTCTTTTAGGATTAAAAAATACTCAAGTGATTTTACTCCAGTTGTACTTTTTAAAAAGATGCATGCATTATACTGCATGTATTTGAGTACTTCACTGCAAGTAACACATCTAATTACTAATAAGTCTTACAATGAATCATAATTGAAACCTTTGCTCACTTTGGGGCAACGTCTCCTAAAGAGGATTTCATGCAACTTTAAACTTGAAAGCGATCCATATATTAAATAATGGGATTTAAATATCTGTCCACTGTATGCACGTTGCATTGAAAGATTAAATTTGACTGGCTTTTAACTGAATTAATTAAATACGTTGTGAGAATTTTAACCACAAGACACAATGATCACTAGTTATTAATACACTTCTCTCTCAATATGACACAAACCTGGGGTGTGTAACACCTGCTTGAGGGTCTGACTCACTTGACCATTTTTGTGTCAATTTTCTCCCCTCTAATTTATATTAATATATGCTGGTTTGCTTCTTTTTTCTAGTTCCTGGCACAATTGCACATCCTTGTTCATTTTAGAATATTGTTCTGTTTCCCCATTTTGGTTGTGTAGTTCACCCATTCCTCCTGTGAAACAGGGAAACCACCAAAATAAACCGAGTCATGATTCTTAAATTTGGCGTCACATAATTACCTTCTCTATTCGAGTACAGCAATGTAGTATTATGAAAATACCTTCTTTTTCATCACTTCTGTAACTAATAGAATATATTTCTATTTATACATCTTTAATAATACCACATTAAGCTACAGGAACACCCTAAATCTGATGCCAGTCATTGCAGGGCACATACTCACACATTAAGTGCAAGCTAGAGACACAAAATCACAGTCCAAATGCATGTTTTTGGACTGTGGGAAGAAATTGGACACCAGTACAAATATGGAGATGACATGAAAAAAATACACACCACACATGCACACACAAAGCTGGGCTCTGGAATTCAACCTACAACTATGGAGGTGTGAAGCCAGAGTGTTACCCACTGCACAACTGTGCCATTCTTAAAAAAAGATAGATAGATAGATAGATAGATAGATAGATAGATAGATAGATAGATAGATAGATAGATAGATAGATAGACACCAATGAGGCAAAGTATTGAGACCACTCCAGTGATTTCCCTTAGTAGGTGGTATGACCACCCTGTCCTACCAATACTGTAGCTTGGGTATCTGAACATTTCCACAGGGATGCTGTACCTTTCTGACACCAAAGCTTCTTGTAGAGCATCAAGAGTCCTCAGTGATTCTAAACTCCAAACCTGTTGGTCAAGGTCAATCCCACTGATGTTCAATAAGACTAACATCTGGCAAACATGGTAGCCAGTATAGTAAGCTGACATCACCATCATGCTCCTCAAGCCATTTGCACATACTCCTACCAACATGGGAACGGGAATCATCCTGCTGAACCAATCTGTGTCATTGGGGTAGACAGTCTTCATGTAGGGGTGGACCTAGTTCACCAGGATGGTCAAGTAGCCTGGAGCGTTCAGCACAACTGCTCCTGGTCAGCATGTGCCTGTCCTTTAATATCCCCATTGTGATTTGTACCTTTATAGGTGTACCATCTGGCTGCTCGAAAAAGTTAATCGTTGTAGTAGGCTGTGGTCATAATACTTTGGTTCATTAGTGTATGTACATATATTATCATTGATTAAATGAAAAGTAATTATTAATCCAACAAACCAACGCAATTACACCAAAGATACAAAAACATTAGTTATTTTGTCACCACTATGCTTAGTCCTAACAACAACCGATTTAGCAAAAATGGAACAATAAGCAGCCCTGCTTTGATTTTAAGATCATCTCAGTTAACTTTCTAATCAAGCCATTCTTAAAACTGACTCACTCCAAATACCACCTGGATGAACCAGTGGAACAAACAGTGTACTACAAAAAGCACGGTTGCAAAAGTCAAGCTAGCTATACCACACAGCATAATACAGGGTATACATTGTGAACAATGGTCAGGAAAAGCAAGAACAGTTAGGGGAAAGGGCAGAATACACACAGTACTGTGAGGACCAGGGCCAGGAAAAGCAAGGGCAGTTAGACCACACAGCAGAATACACACAGTACTGTGAGGACCAGGGTCATGAAAAGCAAAGAGAGTTTGACCAAACAGCAGAATACGAAGTTTACCATGAAAAGCAGAGCTGGGAGAAGAGAGGTCAGCTGGACCACAAAGCAGAACACACGGGGTATTGTGAGGACCAAGGTCAGGAAACAATATGTCCTGTTTTCATTAAGTGACACACTGAAAATGCGTTCCAAAGACACCTCCCCGCCATTCATCCTGATCTGCTATTACAACACTTCTCCTGAAAAAAAGCCTAAAAACAACCCATGTGAAGCACAAGCCATAAGAGCCGCTGTGGCTAAGGAAGCACTTTCTTCATTCACACGCAAATGAGATGCCATAGTTCTGGCTTGCTGTGTCCAAAGGTGTTTCAGGTACTGCTGGTGATCACTCAGCTTGGTCTGGCCATGATTCTACCAGATGATACATATGAGTGTTTGTGGCCTCCAGTTGTTCAGATCAGAACAGGGCCACAATTTTTGCAAGGTTCAGAATCCAGCTGGGCTCCACATCTCAGTCCTGCCACTGGATTGGTGACACATGTGGGATGATTGGGATGCCCAGTGGACTTCTTAAAGCCTGATCCCCCCCAGACCACTCCCTTTGCCTGACCCCCTGACCTGCTGGAAGAGCTATTGCATATTTGACATCACACGATCCAAACTAGAGACACCTACACAAAACAAAAAACAAACAAAACAGAAACATGGGGGATGAATCCTAATGGCCACCGTTGGAATTTTTGCTCCCCGTGGTCCAATCAATGATAATGAAGCTTAGGCTCATTATCATAAACAGGAAACCGACTCCAGCAAAGCAGGCAGCCTGAAAAGTAAACAGTGAAAGAACCGATAAGGCAGAGTGTAACAACAGTGAGGCAGAGTTACAACAGTTAGGGTCAATGAAACAGAGCAACAGTAAGAGAGTTACAGCAGTCAGACAGATCTGCAACAGTGTGAGAGATCCTAAGGGGACTGAGAAAGAAACTTCTGGATAAACCAACTGAGGAATGGGTGCAGACACTCACTAAGATCTTCGGCACAGAATGCATGGGTTCATCTTGTTTGGGTACAATGCGGATGTAGAAGATAGCGGGGAAGATGAAGATGAGGCAGGGGGCTGATGTCGCACCTGCAAGGGGAGATGACACAGTGTAAACACGCACGCATGCACACATACACACATGGCAGGACCCATCAATATTCTCGTCCAATACTAATCATAGGAGTTAAAGACTTTAATGGAATGCCAAAGACATTCCTGTAGTGAACACCTGGGGAAAAAAAAACTGGATTTTACGAACAGGACATCAACAGCTGGCATAAACCTAGCAAAGGCCACTATGTTGGGCTGACTTCAGAAACCCACCGATGATCCCAAAGATGCCCAGGATGTTGGGAGCGAAGATGACCAGCATGTTGATGAGTACCAGGAGAGTGATGGCGATGAAGATGTGGCGAAGCCAGTTGAACGTCTTGTTCGGGAAGAGCATCTGCTGGATCGCCCTGCGGACCTGGCAGAACGGTAGAGGGCAGAAGCAGGCAACGGTGTGACTGCCAACATCGGAGTCACGTCCCTGGAGGAGTGCATGTATCTGAAGTCACATTGCGTCATTGTGCTGGGTGTTAACGTAACGTATCGCTCCATGACCTAAGAAAGTCTAGGGGAAAACCGACCTGATTTCATGGCCAGTAACATAATCAACATGAACATAAGACCAAGAAAAAGATTTGCTTTTTGCAGTCCATTTATTTACAGACATGCCAGGAACCCCCCAGATATTTGGTTGGAAATTGTGGTGACAAATGACCAAGAATTATTGTGTTAGCATTTATTATTACAATTACAAGCTTAATTATCTCTGCAAAAGTTCCTAGTGTTAGTATTATTTGTGTGGAATGGATGACAGCCTTACCTATATCTCCTTTCTGTGTTTTGGCACATGATTGCATGATGCACAGTCACCTAATTTATCAAACAGTTCGACTTTCTCTGTTGCACGATGGCATACCGGAACTGTCGGCTAAGCTTTACATGATCGATAGCAGTTTTAACTGATTCTGCAGTGCATATTTTGCATATTCGCTTTTAACATGTGCTCTACGTTAATTATATAGTCTGTGTTTAGCCTCGCAAATGAGGTTGGAATCCTCAGTGGAAAATGACTTTTGTCACTGAATAAATAAATCTGCATATAATAGGTCAGAAGATCCACTGGGGCCCAACTTACAGGGAACAGCACGATGGGTACCGTGAGCGTGACGGCTGTGAGCACAGCCAGACGAACACACAAGATGAGCGTGTCATACGGGTCGATGCGGCTGTAGGTGTGCAGCAGCTCCGCCTCCACGCTATCTGCAGAGGAAGGCAGACAGGGGATTTTGTTATCATCAGAAGGGCCATGGCTACCTTAACGTTAGCCATATGCTTTTCTCCCCAATAGGGGGAGCAGCTACATAATGCTTGCTTCTCCTCTTGGAGTCACTTCAGCCATAATTTTGAGAAGATATTTCAAAAAGAATGACCCAAATTTACGGGTTTAACCAATAAAGACGCCAGTGAGAACTCAATTACTCCACCAGAACAATCTGTTTCTCTGAAATACATTAGGCCATGAATATTTCCTCAACTATAGAGCAGTCCGGGGCCGAGCCTGTAGACTACAAGTAGGAAGCGAAACAAACATCCATATAGGTGCCCGGCATGCTCTGTCAGGCAGTGGGATTTACCACGAAAGGTGCTTTCTTCCAAATCTCCACCAAACCCAGGACATGCAACAGACATGACGTTCATGGGAGGCTGAGGGTGATGCGTGCAGAGTAAAGCAGCTACAGGCACTGGCAGTTGACCAGACCTCACCGTAGAACGTCAGGTATCCGAAGAGAGCAGCCAGGAAGTACATGAGGTACATGATAGCAATGGAGATGTTGGACACATGCTGCATCCTTCTTTTGGAGGGGCTGTAAACAGAGAATACTGCGCTGGGAAATTTCAAGCCAAAACACACATGCACATCAAGCACACAAACACAGGTGCTAATAGGAAGTCAAGTCTGTTTTTCATCCAGTTTTATCCAAGCTGCAAAAGGTACTATTCTTGAAGTACGGCATTGCATCTTAACTCAACCTAACAGATACTGGGTCGAAGAGGTATAATACTGCTGCCTGGGGTCAAACTTATATCCTGTAAAACTCCATACCAAGGGGTAAGATACAGACATAATTACAAAATGATTAGGATAGCAAGCTAACTGCCAGCAAGACACTGTGCTGATGCAAAATGCAGTCATGTCACACTGGGAGGTAATTCTTAGCTCAGAAGCGCAGCAAAAAGGCATGCTGGGAAAGGGGAGGGGCTTACTTGCGCAGTTCTGTGTAAATGGGCAGAACCTCTGGGTGGCACACAAAGGCAAAGGCAAGAATGGGGATGGTGTAGGCTGTCTGAAACACAAAATAACGTCTCGTCACCATGGTTACAGTGCTGCCAGAACCAGACATTTTCCACCAAGCCACGGTTTTACAGCCTTTACAACCTATTAAAGGAAGAACATTGTACTGAGTTTGCTAATTGCTTTCCGGTGATTAATTTCGGCTGGCAAGAGCCCACAATGAAACCAGCACCTGTGTTCTACCCAAAATAGAACATATAGTTAAAGAACATTTTTTGTAAAGGATGACATTTTTTCTATCTGTGTACCTTCCTGTGTTGCTAATTTGGTGGGATTTGGGAAAGAGATGTAACTGCTAAAAGTGTGATGTCTGAAATTCATCTAAACATATAAGGACCAAATGATTCAGACTGATCTGTTTCAGGCCATTGTTGTCGTCAAGGCATTAAGCCAGGTCTTGCCTATCCAGACATGTTAAATCAAGTTTAACAGCAATGGTCTGGAGTGAAAAGATCAGTATGTGATGGAGGTGAACTAGTGTGCTACAGCATCCACATCAGGCCATGTATATAGCAGCAGTACCAGTGCATTACACCCTAACTAGTGTTCCCAGTCCTGTTGTAGTCGAGACTCTGTCTGCACTGGCGTCAGCTGAACTCTGTAATTCCTAACTCAGAATATAACTGGGAGATGTCACCATAACACTGATTATAACCTTTGGCCCAACGCAGTAGAGGGGGGTATTCCACGAAGCGAGCTAACCTCATATGCCAGGCTTATTTCAACAATCCCAGCTAACTTGGTTCCACAAATGAGGCTAACCTGAAGCGCCGCTTAGTTACTATGGCAACATTTGCTTTTGGACAAGCCTGCTCCATGACAGGCTAGTTGTGAAGCTCAGCTTAGCTTGATGAATACGATTGGACAAGCTGTGTGACGTCTCACAGCATGTCATTCCGTGGGGCTGGGATTCTGCCGCTCTTCTCTCTCTCTCTCTCTCTCTCTCAATAATTACTGATTTCATGCAGGCAACTTCAGCTACTCAGACTGCATAAAATGAAAAATGGACTTCTCCATGAACAACCATGGCGTGCCTGTTTATAATCTAGTTGATGAGGGAGCGCGGATCATTCACAGAGCTTTCAGGCCACAGGTTCTACTAATGTTTCAGCCCAGGATACAGTAGATCCCTTGGATGCTCCGGATGAATATTTATATAAGCACTATAGATTTAGTAGACGCAATAGTAAACATTTGTGTAAATTACTGGAACCTCACATTTCACACTCGTCGCTCTAAAGCCCTTACAGTTTCAGTCTTTGTGTATCGCTTTGTGTTACTTTGCCAGAGGCTCATTTCGTTACAGTGTTGGGGATGCAGAACATCTACGCAAAAGTACAGCGTGCCATGAAACTAGAAAGGTTCGAGTTGCACTAAAGCACTTTCTAAATACATTCATCACCTTTCCCTGCCACCGGGGCATTCTTGGCATCGAGGAGACTTTCTTTGAAGTTGATAGTGCTGAATCTATGAACAATCAGTAAGTTGGATTAGTAACTGCATTCAGTTTGCCAGGCTTTCCAAATGTCATTGGAGCCATAGACTGCACCCATGTCAAAAGGGCTCCAGCAGGTCCCACAGAGCCTGATAATATAAACCGCAAATCTTTCCACAGTATTAATGCACAGGTAAGTACTGATAATACCTTATATTAAGTACATCTAAGGTAAAGTGGTCGTCAAACAATAAGTCTTCTGTCTTTATTACCATCTCCCAAAATGTTTCAGATGGTATGCAATGCAATTTGGGTTTTTAAATGAATTCTGTACAAACGTAGCTCCAACTAGTTTTACCCTTACCATTTTGAAGAATGCTTTTGTATTTAATCTTCACTTGCTACCAGGACCTTTTAACCCCACTCATGTTGCTCCTAAACCAAAGAATTATACTACTTCATTTATATATTTATCACTTTTTGTCTGAGGTGGACCTAATTAATTTGCATGCTGTCCTTAACTCTTTTACAGATGTGCCTTAAAAGTACCTTACGATCGTGATTAGAATATGTTTATGTCAACGAAAATGTTGTTTATTATTGTAACTATAGCTTTTAAATACTTAAAACTGTTCCAATATATCTTTAGTTGTTTAATACGTATAAATCCTTAACCCTAAGAGGTGACTTAAATGATGTTCTTACGCATTTAGCCTGTCAGCAATTTTCTGCCAAGCAGCCTCACGAGCTTTATGGCTGTAGTGTTCCCTTTATTAATTATTATATCTTTATATTCTTCATACACTTGTATTAATAATTCTTGATCTGACTGGGTGAAGAACACAGCCCTTTCTGTCCCTTCAATTCTTTCCTATCTGGCATCGATTATCAGGGCAGCCTCATATGTTGCGTGGATGCGCATGAGCCTCGCTTGCCAAAGCCTGTCTTGAGTTAGCAGGAAAGAAATAGACCTGAATTTTGTTCGTGGAACTCATTGAGGTCTGAAGTGAACCGTTAGGCTAACTTAAACAAGGTTATTTAACATAAGCCTCAATTTTATAAGCTCGCTTCGTGGAATACCCCCAAGGTCTGCAGCATCACTGGGGTAGTGGGCAGTATCTGTGTGCGAACGTGTCTGCAGTATGAAGGTTAATATATTCCTGCGAGCATCACCTGAATATTGAGGTTTAGCATGCGTGGACTGCAGAGGCTGGCTGACTCCAGGCCAGGGCCTCCATGGTAACTGATGGCAGGCTCTGAGCCACCACTGGTGTTGAGTATTACCGTACTGTTGGAGGAGAAGTCTCTGAAAGGGCATGGAACCTGGAACTTTTTGTAGATAACCTGTGGGCAGTTGGATTGTTTCTGTGGTTAACATGGAGCCCACCAGCTTACTAGGCAGGACTCTTCTGAGAACATAGTGTGCACGCAAACAGAGCACAAGTTAAAAAGAGGTCTAAATAAATAATGTTGTCACTAAAAACAGAAGAATGAAAGGACCCATACTAAAAGGTCAAATGATGGACACTCAAGTCATGGCCACACCCAACCAGACACACCCAGCATACACTGGCTCCTCCCTCCCAAAATACTGAAACAAGCTGTCAGCTTCTGGACTTTCTGTTTGCCTGGATTTTGGACTCTGTTTTGTGGGTTGGATTTGTTTGCCCTGCCTCCTGAACCCCCCATGGATCAACCTTCTGCCTAGCCCTCGACTTTTGAGTATTGTCCTCTGCTCCGCCTCAATTAAAACCTGCTCTATATGCACTTGTATTTGTCCTGTGTATTCATTTCAACTCACACCAGACTAAGCCATTTTTTTTTCCAAAACTGTAACTTTTTAGACCTGGAATTAATTGTTTCCTTCCTGCAGTTATGGTAAGTAAATCATTTCTATGTTTGTCTCAGAGGCACAGCCCTTTGCCACCTTCAAGTTGAATTTTGGACCAACATTCACGGTGACGTGGACTTCAAACTTTAAAAAAAAAAAAAACAGGAAAATGAATGTACCGAAATAAGGAAGAACACCATACAGCTCAGAGAAAATCCACTGGTGTAGCCGAGGTACCCTGAAGAGAAAAGAGGACAAGTCAATAACACGTACACACAGACAAATACATGTACATATACAGTGCTATGCTTAGCATACTTCTCTTTGACGCTCTTAGCATTCAGTTATATTAAATTCTGTGCACCTTTCATCAGTTTCACTTGCAGCAGGTTCCCAGGCTAAGCAGTCACAGAAACAGCTCTGAGTAGATCAACCTCAGGCATCAGCCCCATCGTTTCTAAAGGCCTTGTCCATTACCGAGAGCAGTGAGAGTTATTGCTGAGGGTCTCATCAAAAATGTGATGGGGTATTGAAAATGGAGGACAGTGTGTAAGAAAAATAACTGAAAACTGACCATTGGTGAACCTCATAATGTCATGGAAGATGGTGTGTGAGATATAGGAAGAACGAGTATGTTTTCGAGTGTGCAGTATTGCGGGCCTACGTTTCATACATCTTTAATGGTATAAAACAAGATTTCACTTTACGGGGAGAGAGACCACAGTGCTTTGTTTGTTTTGGATTAAGCAGCCAAATGACTTTGTATGTTTGTTTGACATTCCGGCTCATTTGTATCCTTCGGATGATACAAAAATTCCCCATTCCACAGTGAAGTCCCAGTGTCTCCCACATGTGTTCAGCATCCCAAAGAATGAGTTTTTAGAAAGGGTTAACGTGATGCACGGTAACAGCATGTCCCAGAAAAAGGCCCCTTGTTTTTCTGAGCCGCGGAAGCAGAATGATGTTCCAGATGTGTGGTTTCACTGGATGACTGTGTAGACACAGATAGGTTGACTGCTGACTGAGGTCATCTAGGTGACATTCAAAGCTGACAGAGAGCGTGCCGTTTCCATAGGAGCGCCAGTGGAGGTACACGTGGTACCCTTGTTTCCTATGGCCTGGAGCACGGCCACTTGCATGAACGCTTTCTTCTTCTGACTGGTTCGCACAGACTTGTCACGTGTAAGCCATTAGCCCACATTAACGTGCCTATCAGTCTTCGGTGTTTGCTCTGGATCCACTGTAAACGTACTTATCTAGCTAAAAACATCCTCATTTCAGTTGTGCTTAATATTCCGTTTTTATCCAAAATGAAGGGAGACATAGTCTGATTGGATATGTCTAATTTAATGGGGAGGCTTGCTTTCCCCAGACTACAGTACACAGCTTTGGCAGTGAAAATTAAACAGATGAGGCCTCAATTTTCACTGTATCGATTCCTTAGCAGCAATAAATTTTACAGAGGTTCAGACCTCTTCGTAAACCAGCATTCAGTTTTGCTGGACAGTCTTTTTACCGCTGACTGTGGAACCAACCGGCTTATGTAATTGGAAGCCCATCAGTCCAATGGCCAAAATTACAGGGAATTCTTCTGTGGAGGAGATCTCAGCTGCAGAGGAACTCTTCTATCCAAGTCACACTGCTCTTACCCCTTCTCAGTGACAGAACAACCCAGTTCTCCTTCCGCTGGATCCATTCCACTCTTTCCCCTTCTCAGTGACAGAATGACCAAGTCATTCTTTCACTGGATCCATTCTAGTTGTACTTCTTCTCAGTGACAGAATGACCCAGTTCTGCTTGGGCCACTTCCCTCTCACCCTTGCATTTCTGACCCGGCACATTCTCCACATATTTATACCAAGGATACAGCCGCTGCCTTTTCCCGTGTGCTAGCGAGGCAGAAATGCTGACCAGAATTCATTACCCATACTGGGGCAATGACACAGACAATGTGAGCAGTTAAGAGTATGGAAAGATGCATGCCATCCTATTCTGCAGCAGTAATAGGAATATAATATCCTGGAGATGGACGGAAAACATCCATCCAGAATGTAATGCTCCTACACAATCTGGCTCTCCAATCAACCACTGAAGAGTATTACCCACTTTAGTAACACGCAAATTTAATTATACTTTAAAAATAGCCAAGAAAACACCAAAAAATGAGTGTTTCTGAAGAACAACCTTGAAAGCCGGTGTATAATGTTAGTAAGGCTGAATAATGACTAGGACTCAGGAAGTATGGTAACATGGACAAACGTAACAGCGGTGTTGTGTCAGAAACAGACTTACCAAGCTGCTTCATCAATGCCAACGGCAGGATGACGCTGACAGACACTATGATGACTAGGTAGTTTCCGTTGAGATACCACTCACTGTGTGACAGAGAGAGAAAAGCAGGGGTTATACCCCGCCCCAGGGACAGGAGCTCTCAGATATTCAGGGTCTTAAGGCTGAAGAGGAACATACAGTGCCCTCCACAATTATTGGCACCCCCTGTAAAGATTACTAAAAAAGGTTAGAAAATCCGTCCTTTGGTGAAATAGCTTCATCTCACACTGAAAAAATGAGAAAAATCCACCCTTCGACTGAAATAAATTCATTCATACATAAACAAATCCCTCATCGATAAATAATTACAAGAGCAACATCCTCGTTTAGTAACCTCATCAGACCCGTAGGGGGCAATCCTGAAGGATCACTCACAATGCACACATGGGGAAAGTCAGACGCCAAATGAAATATGGGTAATTCTGAGGTTTAACATTTCACTGTCAATGCAACTGAGGTCATACTCTGCCAGGTGCCCCTTGCATTCGCAATAGCCTATCCTGTTATGGAAGCCAAGAATATGTGTTTTATACAGAAGAGACGAAACACGTTGTCAGGCCAAACAGAATGGAAGAGGAAAGAATCTAATCAAGACAGCTGGTCTGCTTAGAGGTTTGCAAGTCCTTCTTCAGGCAACACAGCTGTCTTAACACAGCTGTCCGATCCTGAGAGATCATGCTGTTACTGCAATAGCTCATCTGACCACTGACCTTCTCCACCACTGACCATGTCAGGCCTGTGCTCTCTTGCATTTTAAACTTGTCTATTAGGAATCTAGTCCTTGTGGTCTTTGATTTGAACTGATCTTCTGAATTTTTTCCTGAAATGTCTACCATGCCTCAACTAATGTCAATGACCCCCACTATGCACCTTTTTTTTTTTTCCCCAAACCTCCACCCTTCTGTGTTTCCTCATCTGGATGTAAGGGTCTCTCAGGGTATCATCTGGTCTCTTTCAGTGGGTAGCTCACTGAGGGTTCCGTTAGGTAATCCACAGCCATCTACGCTGAGGAGGGCCAGGTTCAGTCAGAATCCCTAACCTTATGCAGGAAATTCATTGCTGTCTTCCAAAGAAGCCATATTGTTTGGTTTACTTTCTTCGCTGTCATTTTGATCAATTCTGAGGTGGGGATATCAATGGGGAGAGCAGGTATTGGGACCGAAGCGATAACTAGATCAACAATTGTTATTACATCTGAGCTTATACTGTACATTATTCAGTAACCGGGAAAAAACATCACTAGATCTGGGTTTTAAGGGTAAGATGCCCTCCACACCAGGACATGGACAAGGGCACTGTGATGATAGAGTGCAGTAGTGACAAAGACCTGTACTTTAAATCTTGTCAGTAACAATCGATTAACAAATGAATAACTCACCTTGAAGGGGAGTCCACTCCCAAAAAAGCCTGAATGACCAGAGGGAACTCGTACTTCACAATGTAGAGGTAACTAGACATGGCTGCATGATGGGAAAGATGGTTACAGACTGTTAAAGAAGAAAATGACCATAAAATGAAGAAATGCATCCTGTATTTTACATGAGCAGTCATTTAACTGGCCATCTTAAAGACAAACACTGCATTGTGTCTGTTCAGCAAGAAACAACAGCTTGTTCATTGTAGTGATACATGAAATGAACACCTTGAGAACTGGAACTGACAGGGTTGAGAGAGGAGAGGCATCCTGCTCAAGCAGCACTTCTTTTTGTTTACTGTTGCAAAACTTAATTTCTTTTTGTCTTGACTGCACGTTGGTAAGGAGGAGAAAGGGGTTAGTGTAAAGCTCTCTTTCCAGATCAACTGTGACTGAACCAGAAATGGGACTGAGACTGGGACTGAGACTGACAGGGTTAGGGACAAGGACAAGACATGGATGAGATGGAACAGGGACATGAGGAAGCATCGGAGTTGAGTTGAAGCATGAGAGCTTAGACTGACACTAGAAGATGAGCTAAAACAAAGGCTAACTGAGACTGACGCTGAGAATGTTGTAAAGGCAAAAAATTGAATACAGATATGCAGATCGAGTCCAGGAAAGAAATTTGGGACTGAGACTAAATTTAAGTCTAGGACAGAAACTGAAACTGAGCCTGGAACTCAGATAGGGAGGGACAGCAACAAGGACTCTGAGTAAGGTGTGGAGAAGACAGGAAGGCCGAGAAACAGCCAGAAAGATAAACAGGGGTGTAGCAAAGACAATAAAAACAATGTAATGAAGACTGGTAGGAGAAATGTGTCTTATCTGAGTGCACAGGGAAAAACGGTGCTGCAAAGCTGCTTGCGACATTAAAAAGTACTGTGGGAAATTCTGGCACTCTTCAGCCATGTGATAGGACTGAGATCCACTTACTCCACCTACCTCCTATGTTTTGTAAGATAATGGCAATCCCAGCAGCCATCTTCCCTGGGGTGCCAAACGCTCTGAAGCCCAGCTGTTCATAGGCTCGGATACCTAGAGCACAAAGCCCAAAAACACAAGAGCACTGCTGCCAACAGCTGCATCTACACAGGTGGGACGTGGAGTGATCTGATGGCAAATGCTGTGTTACTGTTATTGAAGCCTGTGCTTGTATTACTGGGTTCAATTCAGAAAAGAACCACAATAGTAATAGTAATGACTGCTTATTCAAGGAGTAACCTACAGTGGTCTTCATCTTTGAAACAAGCTGTAGAACCGTAGAATGTAATATTACAGCTAAAAAATGTTTTAGGTATACATGCAGAAAATCTGCAGGCAAAGTAACATTTCAGATTTCAAATTCATTCCATGACAACCTAGTGAAGTTGCATCAAGAAATCAACATACCTCTACATATGGCCTAAAGAAGATTCAAAATAAAAAGATCAGTGATGATCTAAGAAAAATGAACACCACGTAGGATATGCATAGTGAATGATTACACACTCAAGCCAATGAAATGATTTGTCCTCTGACCTGGGTTTGACCTGAGTTTGGACAACTATGCAACCTTAACGTGCCAGGCATGGGCAGGGAGCCATGCATTCTGTTCTAAGGGCCAACTTACCCACAATGCCTGAGGACTTAAGCAGCAGATGAATAGAGTAGGACGAGAGGCCAGCAATAACAGTGAGCAGGAATCTGTAGATGAAGTCAAATGTTCCTCTGGTTAACAGCATTATCATCGTCGTCTTAATTGGTATAACATGATCATATTAGCTTTTCATTTAGCCTTCAACCTGTATCATCCTAAACGATTCATTAGTATTTGCATTAAAAAATAATCCATCTATTTTATCTAACTAGACCAAATAACTAGACCAATCCAATCTATTTTATCTAACTAGACCAAATAACTAGACCATTCATACATAGGAAGTCTACACCTCAATATGATATTCTTGGGGAGTAAATATTTACACTGAGAGCACAGAGATAGTTGATGAGGGGACAGGAAATGTGTCCCATGTACAGAGAAGACCCCAGGTTTCCCCAAATACAGCTCTGGCCTTCAGCTTCTGACATCTGCACAAACACCACAACATGGAAGTAACTGAAGAAAGCTGATCTGCCTGCTTTTTCCGAATGTGGCCTCAACCCTTCTCATCTGATTTTCATTGTGTTGCTCCTGGCCTCAGATTTTGAACTCCAACCAGATTTTGCTCCAGCCTCACCTCTGCCCCTGTCATGGTGGGGTGTGTAGGAGAACCTCTGTGAAGGGTGGGAACACGTGAGGCTGACAGACCTGACCCCGTGGGCCAAGTCTCACTTTCCAAAAATTCCTGTCGCAGCCAGAAATCTTGCAAAGGAAGACAATAAGCGACAAACTCCACAGATTCGTCTCAGTGTGCCAAATGCAAATCTGTGCAGAAACACTGTACACTGAGTGCCGATGGCCCTGATACTGGGCAGCCTTGGTCTGTGATGCCATAATTTTACTTCTTCATCTTGTGGACTAAGCTTGCCCCACAAAACTCTTTAAAGGTCACCTCCCCTACGCTGAAACTCTTGACTTCCAGAGGGCACCGGGGGGCATCATGGGGGCAAAGCCACCTTCCCACAGCATCTAGCAATCTCTTTTGTTTCTGCTAAGGCCCACACAACAGCCCACTCTGTGCCATAAGTTCTTCCGGGGATGTAGTCCACCAATACCTCTCTCCAGGGGCACAATCGATTCCATTCAGACATTGACGGGGGCAGCTTGCTGCTCCGGACATAGCTGAGGCCCAGAGACTTCAGGATTAGGGTAGACCCGAGGTAGCTCAGAGGTAAACGTCTCAAATTGCTCTGTGTCCAGCTTATCCAAGCTTTTACAGCATTTGGGACAAGTGTCCAAATCCAGAAGATAAAAAAATATTAGCATTGAGGCGATTGTATCATTTTTTTTATATGGGTCACTGGCGTTTCATGTGGTGTTTTGTTAAAGGGAGCATTGGGTTGTTATCACTGTAGAGTGCAGTAAACACTACAGGATCGCTATTAAATGACCCCCATCTCAGGATAACTTCCCTATCTTTGGCCCTCAAGTTCACTCTGTGCTATTAACACATTTTCTCTGGCATACCCTGACATTTTCCCCCATCCTCTAATATGAATGTGTTCAAGGATCACGTGTGACTGTAAGCTAGACATGTTCATGAGTCATAAACTGCAAGTCTGAATCAAGTCTCAAGTCATTGGAATAGAGTCCTGGTCAAGTCTCAAGTGTCTAATGTTTCAGACCTAAAACAATTTAAGAACAATATCTTGTTTGAATTTTATCCAGTTTAATAACTATTACGTATCCACATGAACCACATCTATGGTTAAGTATTATCCTTATTCAAAATGCAGAAAAAACTCTAAAAAAGGTAATATTGATGTTTAAATCAAAACTGTATTTTGTCTTGCTTTCTGCCTTGGATTATGTTGGTTCTTTTGCTACACATTTCTGTTCTGAGGCAAACGTCTCGATGCTGTGACCCTCTGAGCTGCCACAGATGGCTCCAACTTTGAGTCTGTTGCATTATTTTAACCTGCAGATTATGAAAGCAGATTAAGCTGCAGTTGCTAATTGCATTGCTGGCGAACTGGACGCATCAAGCGCTAAACTAAACACAAAATATACAACACTGCGTCTTTTGATAATGATGCAAGCTAACTGATTAACGGCTTAGCCATTTCAACACGCACTCTATGTGGCAAATGTAAAGATGCTACCTTGAAGAACTATTTCAACAATGATAACTAGCTTAACGCTAGGCAGCACAGCATATATTAGGTTTTAGAAAGAATAGCAAGAAGAGAATCCTGCTGTGCTAGCTCGAGGCTAGCATTAGGCTAGCTGCAAAACTCCTCTATCTGGATGCATTTTAAGTGCCTCATCAAGTTGAACATGGTCGACCCAGTGTCTTTTATGTTTCTCACATTCATTACAGGACACATTTTTCTTCTGTTAAGCCCAAAGGTTTGAAATCCCTATATCCAAAGGCTAAGGTGTCGCCTATGGATATCTCTGTCAAAGACTTATTGTGACCAGCACAGCATGCTATGTGAGTAAACATATGAGCTGGCAGGCACTGTTAATATAGTGTCATACATTAAAGCACCAGGCAGTGCTGTAAGTATGAAAAGTTTTCTCCTACAGAAAAGCTGAGCGCCTTGCCAATCTTCTGAAGACTCATATTTCAGCAGTGATTATTCAAAAGCCAAGTCGAGTGTGAAGTACCAGCAAATTAAGGACAAGTACGAGTTAAGTCTATTTATGTAGGAGTCGTCAACTCGAGTGCGGTGTGCTGTGCCCATCTGAGGCATGAGCTTCTCACAGGACCCCCAAGGTGGAACATTCAGGCTGTAGCACCCTGCTCTGTGAATCTTGGGGAATCAAGCAGCTTGACAAACTCCACAGTAACAACTGATCACAGCCTGGATGTCACTGCTGGCTGAAGGCCTTGCTCTGGACTCTGCTTTGGGTCAAAACCTGGACAGATATTAGTGAGAAGACCTGAAACAATTGTAACAGTAACTGTACTGTAAATTGTATGAATATATCGAAATTGAAATCAGTGTTTATTTTCCCCCCAGTTTCTGTGAATTCAGCTGCAGTAAAAGTATTCTAAAATCCTTATCAATAATCCATCAATCCATCCATTTTCTATACCGTTTATCCGTCAGGGTTGCGGGGAAGCTGGAGCCGATCCCAGCTGACTTTGGCTGTGAGGCGGGGCTTATTAATGATCCTGAATTTTTAATACATTTTCCTGGTTTCACTAACAAAAATTTGTCATTTCACTTGTGAATTTGCTATTACTTTTTATCAATATCTGTTACATGACTTTCTTAGCGCATGTGATGAACTAGTGGTGCTGAACAAATCCCTCTTTGGCTGATCCATGAAACCCATGAACATAGTCAGAGAAGGTCACAGTGAAGAAAGGAATTTTGGAAGCTTTTTATAGTGCTATGGTTTAGTGCCCGTGGTGATATGGGAGTAAACACAGAGGAATGGCACCAGTCCATCCGTCCATCCAACTTCCAATCACTTATCCTGGTGAGAGCCACGGGGGCCTGGAGCCTATCCCAGGCAGCAGAGGGCACAAGGCCGGGTTATACCCTGGACAGAATGCCAGTCACAGGATACATTCACGCACATACATTCGCACACTGGGGGCTATTTAGGGATGCTTATTAACCTAACTGCAATGGCTCAGCATATCAAGAGGAAACCCAAACGATTCAGAGAGGACGTGCGAACTCCACACACACAGCAGTGGAAGGATACAAACTCCCAAGCTGGGAGGTGTGAAAAGGCAGCGCTATTCACTGCGGGAATGAAACATGTGTAAAAGTTAAACAAGACCAGACACTGGCTCTGAATAATCCGGGTAGAAATTATACTCATTTCTCTGACATTTGAAGAAGAGCTCTAAGGAGAAAGTCTTTGATCAAATCCTGAAGACTACATACAGCACATGTAATAATTACAATAATCACATATCATAATTAAGCAAAGCAGTAAATTGGTGACATTTACTTCAGCTTTGAAATGCAAGCACAAGACAGTGCCTCTCTAAATTCAGATCAAGATAGTTGGCCTGGGATCCATTAGTTAATACCTGTATGACGCTGACATTGAAAGTTTTATTATGTTAAATAATCACTCCTGGAAAGCAAGTGAACTGTGGTGTTTACTTGGGGCTCTTCTCAAACTGAGAATCCATAGGACGTGAAGATATTAGCAGAGCTTTCACATCAGCTGGTCTTATTGATTGGAAGCTAGGCCAAACATCCTCAAACCTAAGTCTACTCGGTGCGGGGCATGGCCATGGCCACGGCCACACCCAGCAGGTGGTTTGGGTTTAATCATGTCACAGTAGCTCCTGTGACAGAACACAGTCTAGGTGGTCTTATACCCCAACAAGACTCTCATTATCATGATCTGAGCCCAGTCATTCCCAGGACAGAAAGTTACTCTGAGTGATCAAGTCTCTCTCCAGCTGTCATTACAATACACCAAAACAAAACAATGCCAGTCCCTTCATGGGCTGAGACTGAGCATTACATTTTATTCAATTCTAGTGATGAAAATTGCTACTCAGTATTAAAAAAAACAGTCATTATTAATCTAGTGCATCTGTCTGTACATAAGGCAATAGATACACACAAACTACACACAGGGGCTTATAAAATAATGGAAACACTTCCCTCTTACAACCACTTATTTAGGTGAGGTCCATGAAGGGGGTTGCGAGTAAGGAGTCTGTTCCTGGCAACACACAGCACAATGCTTGGGTACACCCTGGACAGGATTTCAGTTCATCAAAGAAAAATATATGAATATTAAGGACCTAATAAGGAGTAGGACCACCCTTTGAGAGCTTTAGTGCTTTTCATAATGCTGTCATACACATTTTGAACTGTGTAAAGTGGAATACTGATTCAAGAATAACTAATTCTTTAACGGATGAAGAAGGTCAATATTAATGCTCAAGAACTTCCTAGAAAGATCTTCAAACTTTTATATCTGGTGATTTGAGAGGCCATGGAAGGTGTTTAACTGCATTCTCAGGTTGATGAAATCACTCTTCAATGTGTTTAGCAGTGTTTATCTTCTTGGAATGTACTACCATGTAGAGAAATCATCAGACCTAGTAACCCCCACAGTTACCCATACCCACAGAAATTGCAGCTTTCTATTGGCTTTCTCTAAAGGTAACTGCATTTGATTGTAGGAGAAGGGTGACTCATTCAGACGATATTACTTTTTAAAGTTCCTCAGCAGTTCAGGTCTTGTGCACCTCCATCATAGTAACATATGTCTTTGTGCATTGACCTTGAATACAAATGGTTTCTGAGTGGCAACTCCTGCCATAAATTACAACTTTATGAAGCTCACAGGGTGCAATTTTGTAAAGGCTGAATCACAGAAAGAGTGATACAGGTGTTGTCATCTTTGAAGCTATACTTTTGTGGCATTTAAGAACTGTTTACACGTCCGTTTGACCCTGTAACTACAATTCAACCTACACCACTGTTCCTCTTTGCCAGTCGTGATTGCTTATGCTTGGCATATGCTGTCATGATTTTTCAGGCTGTTCAAGTGACACATTACATTAATGTCCAGTTTATGTCAGTAATGCACCTGCAGTACAGACACTAACTATCTGTTCTCTTTGGAACTCTACCAACTCTCTTTTTCAGCTGAAACACACTTTTAATTGTCATTCAGTCTAATATGACATCTTTGTAGCTGGCTTTGAAATTGTGATTTTGTTACATCAATGTCCTTTTTCATGTGGTGTTTCCATTATTTTGTCGTATACAAACATACAGTATATAATATATACCTGTGATATGCATATACAGAATGCACACTGTAACATGTAAATGCATTTCTAGGATTCGGTCACATCACTCACAGGAAGAGGACAATCCCAGTGTTAGCCATGGCATAGGCCAATCCCAGAATGCCACTGCCCATGATGGCATTCCCCAGGTTGAAAATTGACATTCCAAAAGAAGTCTTCCCTTCAAACTGACAAAAACACAAATACGTAAGTGAGAAAGTTCACATTTTACTAAGGATTTGTTAAGAAAAGTTCTCAGAAGGCACTGGAGCTCACATCAGTGAAGCGAGTTTTCTTCATGTTGTCCATATCAGGCAAGAAGTCTTGGCTTTCCGCCACATTCCCCTCAGCAGTCTGGAGCCTGCGGGGATTCATATTGAACAAAAGCACTAAGTTATACGCTTAAAATTCTTCAAACTGCTTTAATTAAAATGCTTTAGCGTCTATGGCCAAAAGATGCCTCATCAGAATGTGCATGCATGTAAAACCTGAAAAGACCACGACATACCTGGACTTTTGGGCAGAGTTTCTGGATAGTGCCGAGCATCGAAGCACGGAAGCAGAAACGCAGTATGAATTACACTTAGTGACGCAGGTGTGTCACACACACACACATACACACACACACACACACACACACACCATGAATCTAGTCACATTCCAACACTACATTCAGTTCATTCAAACTCGTTTAAAAAGAAAAAAAAAAAAGTGTGAGGTAATCGTCCGCCATGTTTTGTTTAGTGATGGAGCAGGCTGGGAAGAACCATTTAAAGAAAACATTTTGGTGCTGATCATAGAGAATCACTACCCATTCCCAAGGCATGAGCCCGTCATAGACTGTGCATGTGGAGAGAATTAGTTCATCTGTCAGAGTTCATAAACAGGATTTGGCCTTTTACTGGTACAGGGAGCAGGGTTAATCATCTTATTGGTACAGTACATGAACAAAGTTAGGCCTCTTACTGGTCTTTGTTCTCCGGCAGTGTCTTCACATGCCCCATTGCCTGATCCCCAAGGTCAGGACCCTTTCCGTTGGGAATGGTGTTCATCTCTGACTGTGCAGCAGGCTCCATGGTCTGGGGACAGATTATCCTGGACCCCGTTGATGCTGTGAGCAAGTTCCTGTCCTCCTTCCCTCAGGGATCTGGGGAGATGCAATGGTTTTAGAAGCATCCATATCCTCCAGAGAGCAGGCAAATTAACCAGACAGACCTCAAGAGGCAGTTGGAGTATGTGTAAGTGGAGGTCAATTTCTGTCAGATCATGAGTGTTTTCAGTAGCTATATGTTTGTGCATGTATATGAATGTGCATGACAAAATATGCACATGTGCATCTTAGCATGTGAATGTCTGTGTGTCTGTGAATGTGTGTGTTTGTGTGCATGCATGCATGCGTGTGTTTTCATGTGTGCACCAACTTGGCCTCATTACTGACCCTCCGAACATATAAAGACAAACACGAGCTCACACAATATCTATTTCAATTTGTATGTATATTAATCACTCTTCACCATTTGTTTTCTCATAATTAATCCAATACCCAAGGTGCATTAAAACAAAAGAAACAAGACCACTATAGCACAGTGGAACAAGACAGAAAAAGACTCTCAGCACCAGAGAGACATACAAATGTTGTATGCAATTTTGGGAACTACTTCAAGAACGAACTTGGAATGACTACTAAGACGATGTTACAGAAATGTTTATCTACTGTAATTGTATTTCCATTAATTGCACAAGACTTCATGATAACACGTGAGACCCTCATAATGGTTCAGATTTCAAAATGTCGGAGTTTCAGGCATTGCAAATCCAGTCCATACAGGTCAGTATGTAGACAACAACTCTCCATAAATCCTCTTTCATTCCCATGATGAACATAAGGCTTCCAAAGTCGGCTAAGTGGAGGTAAAAATCCAACCTTGTGCTTAACCTCAGGCGGAAACGATCTGAATGTGCATTCAGAGTACTTTCTGGGGAAGGTGTTTGAATTCTAAACTCCTTTTAGGAATGACAAAGAAATGTTAACAAAATGAGAGAGAAAATCTAACACTTGCTTACAGAAAAACCTCAGCTACTGCCTTGTGCGGGGGGGGGACAGCATAGAAATCAAGAATCCGGTTGCAAACAGTGGATGTCTCCAAGTCCTCTAATGCTGTCCAGTTCCCTGGGTCACTGACAGGTATTTTCTGACCGGTCTACAAATGAGCACAGAGGGTGTTGACGCATGACTCAGTGAATTCCCTCCCTACCGTCCTCATCAAATTATGGTTTCAGCCACCCCAAGCCTCCCTGTGGCTCCATCTCCGCTTCAGGTCCAAGTATCCACAAGCAGACAAGGGAGTCGGTGTGCAGAGAGAGAAAACAGCAGTGACATGCAGCTCCCAGGTTCCTGTTGACGGGATCAGACTGCTCCATTTTGAAAAGGCGCTCCTAATTTCACATTAGCTATGCAGCAAAAGACTGGATTGAGCCTTCTGTAAACGAAGGGGGGGGCTGTGGAAACACTGAACCAGTGGGGCCCAGTGGAGAAGATGAAAAGCAGTAGAACCAGCTCTGACCAGCTTAGAACCAGTTTGGACCATGGCAGGACAGTCTTTGTCTGTCTGTTTTTGCATTCCGATTTTTTTTTTTTTTAATTAGGAAGGGTTTAACATAACAGCAGTCTTCATCCTTACTGTGTTTCAAGCTCCTTCTTGGCAAAGCCTCAAAACTCCCAAACCCCCCCTTTAGCTCCAGCTCCCCCCACCCTCACAGTTTTTACAGCTCCTCGCCATCCTAAAAAAATGAAACGCCGCACACTGAGAGCTGAATAACTAAAGGGTGTATCCGATCTGTCAGGACCACCGTCCCACATTACTGGTTCCATCAACCATGTTACACGCCTAACTACGCAGCCGGGGTCTTCTGTTTCCCTAACCAAAGCCGAGCAACGTGGCTGGGCAGCAAAGCATGGCGCACAAAGCAACGTGTTATGCGGTTTCCTGGGAACAGCTCGTGGAACAGTGGGACTATTGTGCCAGCATCATTACACCCCAGGACCCCTTGGCTGTGACTCACCGGGGCACTTGAGGGCTGAAAAGGTGATTCAGTGGCCTGAGTTGGAAAAAAAGGCAACCTTAAATTCAGCAGATGCCAGTGCCTGGGCCACCCCCCACCAACCCAACACCACACCAATCACAAACAGGACAGACAGCACGAGCAGCACAGAATAAATGTGAGAAGCTGAAGCACCACGAAGAGGGCATCTCTATGTAGGCGGGGGGGGGTAACAGGGTGTGGAGTGCAAGCCTCATCATGGGACAGGACAGGTTAAGCAATTATTTGCATATGCATCAAAACAGCTCTTACTCATTAAAGTTATATGTACACCCCTGCTCGAGCAGTGACACACAGACAGGTGAATAGCAAAGAAATGAAGGCATCCCGATGAAAACCTGTTTCTTTTCCTACCTGATAAGAATACAAGCATCACAGAGTTGGCTAGACCAAACTCAAGTTACTACAAAACTACAAAGTTGTGTCCATGTATAATTGATGGGGTGGGGTACATGCAAGTAGTCCCTAAAATACAAGTGAACTTCCCCACCCCAATCTAATTGATGCACTGAATTGGGGCACCTGCTGAAATTGACAATGACTGAAGAATCACATCATATATTTAAGGGTTGATCCCGTTATGCCCCAGATAGCCCCGGACTGGGACAGCATAGGTGACTTGGAACTGGTAGATCTTTTAGATCATCGTCTGCTGCTATATCTGGCCCGGGAAGGAGCAAACTGAAGTTGTCTTCTTTAACCCTGGGTGAACAAGCATATTTAGTTGTTTTGCCATCCAAGGATTATATTAATGCTTTCTGACATGAAGGGCACAAACAAGAGACTATTTCACCATGTGCATCTACTGGTCATGGAGGGTCCTGTTTAATTACAGCATGTACCACTTTCTTAATGAAATGCTGCTTGTCTGAACAAGTTCTCTGTGTAAGTATTTATAACTGCTAATATAATATAACATATCATAATGCTGCAAACAGAACTTACCACCCTGACTACCTAGGGACTTCAAGAACGCATTTTGGCTTCAGGCCACATCCACCTAAGCTGGTGCCGTTAGCCCACGTATTGTTTAACAGTTGCTCTCTGAGCACTCAAAGTATGTGTTACTTTACATACCAGGATGCTGTATTCCTGGGCTATGGGCAAAAGTGCTGAGGAAATCCAATGTCCGCTCTACACGTCAATCACTGTGTGATGCACAGGCAGCTTTCCGATGCATCACCATGCCTTCCATCCTTTTCCGCTCCTCATTATTCATGGTGGACTGCATTAGGGCCACTGTCTCTGAGGAGGAGTGTGGATCTCAGAATCCCAGGTGAGTGAGGGCTGCATAAGTTCTCCTGCCTCAGCTGATTATTGCAGAAAAGAAATTCCTTATCAAAGCTCTGATACTACCCACAATTCTTCACTCCATCCGAGAGCATGAGAAACTCCAGAAAACAGACAGAATGGTCCATTAGAAATGAGTCTGTGGAAACGCTGATCCTGAGAACTAGAGCAGTTCGTCCGTTATGTCACTACCTGGGGATGATATCACACATCTCCAAAGTCACCGAGGATAACAGCATCCCTCATCACGAGAAAGAGCACCAACAACATTGCAGGAAAGGTTGGCCTGGTCAGATTAAGAGATTAAACTTTCCCTGCTGTTGCCTGATGGCCTGCTGTTTTCTGTAGAGTCTGACAGCCATTCATGAGGATTAAATCTCAATGGGACGGAAATTATGATAAACCGCAGGCACGTCACACCCACGTCTCTCTAATCCCCTTTTAAAAACTATATTAATCATAGTTGTCATTCATGTCATTAAGATAAGTGTGTTATGCCAGCCTTGGCCCAGGGTTGAGAGAGAGGTATAAAAACAGTGAGTACCCAAAGAACTCCTGAAACAAACACATTTATACAGACATCAACATTGCTGAAGTCACAGACAGTGAGAGATATTGAGGTGGTGCATATATCACAGGCATTACAAGAGCTCATCCTTAAAGACAAAAGGCCCTAATTTGCACCGGTGGAAAGTAAGACACAAAAGTGGTTTTGCTAATTTCGTATCAGCGCATTCCTCATTTTCACACCAAGCGCGCGCGTTTTCAAAATAAAGGATTTTGCGCGCGCTTCCCGCTCGTAGGAGTGGTCTTTTTTAAATGAGGTGTGGCTGGGCACATTGCACGTGCATTGCTATTTTAAGGCAGCAAAATGACATTGTGTTTTTGACCAACAAAAACACGTCTAAAGTCAGTGGCATATTGTTAAACGATATTTAAGCGGCGCATTTTAGAAACGTGCGGGTGCACGGCGCTCGTTACGGACACTGGTACACGCTTGAAGTGCACTAATCGTTATTTGTTATTTTATTTAATTCATATACGTTTTATTATAGAGTACAACTTATGGAGAGAAGTTCATCTCAAAATTAATCATTGAGATAAATTTATCTCCATATTCCCACACCTGCTTCACCTCGACAGGCCTAGGTGGACCAGTGGTGCTCGTGTAAATGATTCGCTCCCGCCTTTTCACTTTGTGCATGAGCACGTATGTTTCCTCGGCCGAAAACCAATCTGGTTTGCCAGGTAAACACGCCATTATAATAGCAATCCGCCATAGCTCATGGGCCCCTGCCTTTTAAAGGTGAGGTGACGTGCCATTCTGATTGGTCTATTGCATGTTACACCCAAAATACACCTCTGAATAATTAAGAGACTTAGGACAACCTTTTTGCGCCTTGTGCCGTCAAAATAGCGAAATGGATTTGGACACGCCCATCAATGTTACTTGCACCTTGCGCTTTACATTAGATCGTCAAAATAGAGCCCAAAGGATTCATTTCAAAAAACACAATTCTAAGTCTACACTTAGGCAGAAGGTCCAACTGAGGGCGGTGCATGAGACATTCACATCCAGCATTGATTGGTTAGTTCAGGATACTTCCACCCATCACGGGTTTTGAAGCCTCATTTAGCACCAGCATTGATTGGTTAGTTCGGGATACTCCTGCCCACCATGGGTTTTGAAGCCTCATTTAGCACCAGCATTGATTGGTTAGTTCGGGATACTCCTGCCCACCATGGGTTTTGAAAGCTCATTTAGCGGCAGCATTGATTAGTTAGTTTGGGAAACTCCCACCCATCACAGGTTTGAAGCTTCATTTGTCCCATCACTAATTAATATCCCCTTGACCCTGACACCTACATAACACTAACTATTAAAATCATTACTTACTACTTTTATTATGGGCAGTCAAGTTGATGTCAATTCCTGGTGACCATGTAAACAGGAAGCCCTATAAGAATACTGTCGTCTTTGCAGAGTTTCAGGATTCCAAAAAGCACATACATGTTGTGATGACTGAGTCTATCCATCTTGTTCCCAGTCATCCTCTTCTACCTTCAACTTTGCCAATCAATATGGTCTTTTCCAGTACACTGAGTCTTCTCAATTTGTCCAAAATGGGAAAGCTTCAGTGTGTTCATGCATGGTTCAAGTGAAAGTTCATCCTCAGTGTGTGACTGGTACTGAAATCATATCACCATGGGGCCCTGGATGCTGGCTGACCCTACTCACTTACCCCAAGCTTTGCTCACTTGTAATTAACTTCAAACTCAGTGATTTTCGTATCATTAAAACATCTCTATTTCAGAGAAGGAACAAGAACTAACTGTACAACACCGAAGTCCTTTGTGAAAAAGCACTAAATATTGAAATCAATTTCCCCAAACATGAAATGGAATTACATGTGAAGTGACCTGGGAGAAAGGAGTACAGACTCTGTAGGCTCAAGGGATTTACAGAAGCATAGCTGAGAGCTGAAGCCACACACCTTCTGAGTCACACCAAACAGTTTTTGCGTCATGTATGCTGACAGAAATGCAAAGAGGATGCCGTAAGATGAAAGGAAGCAAACTTGCTATTTTTATCACTTTTATCATTTTTATATCACCAACAGATGGTGTAATCCAGATCATACCATGGTATATGCACAGGCATGTGTTGGAAATATCGAGGTGCTAGCTGTGGGACTGCAGACATGTTACATGTAATGCTAGTTTTCATACATGTGGATAATAAATGACATGAAACCTGCCTGTCTGTCAAGTCCCTCCTCAAACAACTCAGAATTTAATCATGGACCACCAGGATACTCTGCAGTTTGCTCAAAAGGCACCACCCAAGCACGTCAGCTAGGGAACAACCTCAAGGTGATGCATGTTGGTGCTTCTAGGGGATCCTGGATCATGAAGTGGAAAGACATGGAAAGACTGGAAAGACGACACAGTGTAACTTACTGTGTTGTGGTTAAACAGGAGACTGGACTGGAAAGACGACACAGTGTAACATTGTGTTGTTGTCTGCTAGGGGAGCACTATCCTGGAAGGGGACACAAGGTGACTAAAATTGTTTAGGAATGCTGGCTCTGTTACCAGGCTAACCATGGACAAACTGGAGATAATCAATCAAAAAAGGATGACAGCAAAGGTATCAGCCGTCAGGCCCAACGTGACCCATCCCCTTCACAAAGCGCTCCCTGTCTGTACTTTTAGCCATTAGCCGATCCCACCATGACGTGCTGAAAGGAGATGCTGATTCTCCTTTCTCCAAGTGGCCAAAAGACTGCATAATGGCTTCTCTAAACTAGATCACACTCATTCTTATGCATCATTACTGGACCATATTCTGAGTCACTGTCTATCAGGGGTCAAGTAAAACCATACATACAAAAATCAGCTGTTTATTTCTTTTTTTATTTCTCTCATGCACTTTTGGTTCTTCCTGTTATTTATCAATGAATCCTCAATCTACCACTTATCCAAGCCTGATTCTGTACAGGAAACCATATGACACAAGGCAGGGACATCCTGTATGGGATGCCAGTCCAAAGCATGGAACATACCACAAGCAAGTTAGAGAAGCCGATTCACCTAATCGCATGTTCTTGGACCGTGGGAAGAAACCGGAGTACCTGGAGGACATGTAAACACTATATACATACAGTCAAATGCAGAAATCAAGGCCACGATGATCTCATGTGGGCCACCATGCCACCTCTAGTGTTATACAAGAAATAATTATTAAATTGTTCTGAAGTCACTATCTCTCATCTTCACTCATGACACTCAAAACCGTTTTTTGCTGCATCCCAAAACAAGATTTGGGATAACAAGAAAAGGAACAGAGTCACTTAAGTTTATAATCTTCAGTCTCCAGTAATTGCCTCTACTCAGGGTACACTCTACATAACATATAAAACATAACAGATTACATGAGGAATCAGACTGTTTGTTGTTCTAGAATGCATGACCACGTTGACAGTTTGTAATTCTAAAAATGGCCCGTTTTTGCATGTAAAAATCCAGTCAAACAGAAGATCCCTCCCAGCGTTAATAGGCAGTCAGCTTCAACCTTCTGACCTGTGGAATCAGCATTAATAAGCATCAGGCCTGGTTTTTGTGTTCCTGTTCTGTCAGCTCACGGTGACTCACTGGGAAGGGGATTTATTTATAGAACCAGCCATACCTCCTGTCACAGTGTTTCAGCGTCTGCACTCCAGTGGGCAGGCTACTGCTGCATGCAAAAAAAAAAAAAAAAAAATCACTTGGGTACTGAGCAGGTGCACAATGGGACCTCATACCCGTAAGTTTCTCAATTTCCCAAAAACAAAGAAAGGACATAAGAAAGCCACAAGAGAGTGAATTCCCTACACTATAACTGTCAGCTCACACGTGCCACACTTATCTTTCAGATACAGAGACTGAGAACCCATGCAGGAAATCTAATTATATCCACTTATATAGCGGACAGATCAAGTACCATAGCTTTAGTCCAATGGGTTCCATAAGGAACATACTGTAGGTCCATTTTCCATAGTTGTTCAGTCATGGTGAGGCACCAAGCAAGGGACCAGCACAGGCTCTCAGTCCATCATAGTGTTGTCTTAAACTGCACTCTTCACTTAATTAAACTGCATGTTTGGACTGTGGGAGACAACTGGGATGCATGGAGGAAAACTGCACGCATAGAGAGACGTAGTCGAAATCAAATGGACATCCCTGGAGGTGCAAGGCCACAGTGCTCTCCACCGAACACCGCTGGCTTGTCCTATCATTAGACATTCCCACCGTAAACATTAGGTGAAGAACAGAACTGCACCTTGCATGTCCTTCACTGTCAATCAAGCCCAGTGTATCTTAGCAGTTCATTACCTAAGGGGAAAGTGAGGAGCATGTATGTTTCAGCCAATGATGTAAAGAGAAAGAAGCAAGTCCCTCAAACAGCTGTACACACGAGCCATCTACAAATCAATGTGCTGTTAGAATTCTATTATCCAAGGCACCTTCTCCACCCATTAATCTTAGAGTGGTTTCTGAACCTGGTTTGTCTACTTCGCTAGCAGGCAGAGGTAGCAGGAAGGCCAAAATGGAAAAGTACCAACCTGCTCCAGTGACTCTCCCCCTCCCCTGCCCCTCATCAGCTGGATGGGCCTCGGGGTTCAAGGTTAGTACTTTTCCATTTTTATACCAGAGTCAGCACAGCAATGCCGCTCTATCCACAAACTCTAGCAGAAAGGGAGCCAAGCAGGAATTTCACAAATATTCATAGACAACATTCACTGCACATGGGTGTGGGGAGGCGGACCAATCACATTGCACCGATCAGTCATACCCTGTCAGCAAATTCCATGTCCACGCGTGAGGATCTCTGCCAACCAGCGGATTGAAGGTTTCTTTGCGATCCATGACGTGGGTGTTCTGTAAATCATTCTGTCAGATGTCGAAAACTGGGACCAGGCTGCCAGATCATACCCATTTGAAGACACCAGGCAGAACAACAATATACTTCTGTCCTTTCCTGCAGTCCTGCAACTACAGGAGCATACAGATTTGGGACATGACACGCCAGGAGAAATACCAGTTATGGAACTGAAAACAAACTACTGCAAGTTAATCTACCATTATAACATGCTGTCTGGCAGGGCCCTTGGGCTAGGCCTACTTAAGTCTACTAGGAAAGAAATGAGTAATAGAAATATAACTAAAAAAAGACTGAAGATGAGCTCAGTCTTAGTGGTATCCACATCTGCCTCATTTAAGCCTCCCAGACAATTACAATTGCCCCGGTGCCACTGTGTAAAAGAAAATTACACTTGACCTAGTGCCCGTGTGTAAAATATAATTACAATTGTCACTGTGTAAAAGACAATTACAATTACCACAGTGCCAGTGTATAAAATACAGTGACAGCAATTACAACTGCCACTGGTACCAATGGTGTATTAAAATTGCAGCGTGATGAGGGTGTCACTGGATTGTTACCCCCTAGTTTCAGGCTTGACTGAAGCAACACGAGAGGCAGTGACAGTAGCTCTTGGTCATCACAAATACTATGATTGACCTAATTGGTCCAGCCAATCACAGAAACATTAATCAGCCTGATTCAAAGGAAAGGAGAGTTTGTGCTCCTTCCCTGAGCTTCCCCCCCCAAAAGGAAAGAGGCACTTTGTGAAACTCTTAGACAGCATACCCCATTGAACCCTTCTCAGCATATCTTCTGAAGATAGCATCTCTGAACGTGGATGACATTACGGCAATGCATCACTCCAGGTACCCGTTAGTGGAAGGAAATACATAATCTCTTCAGAAGAATTAAAAATATATGCTTTCAACACATAAGATTCCTCGTACCAGATTACATGATGACTTGCCTTCTAAACCACAATTCTCCCAGCAGTAAATGTAACATTATCAAAACCAAAAAGAGAGACCCTTCTACTGATTTGATTCCCCTGCCATGGAACCCCCTGCAAGGGCAGCGGTCAGGGCATAAACAGAGTGTGTTACATTGCGTACGACCACATGCCGATGAGGAAACCTCGACACATGGGTTGCACGAGGCGAAAAGAACATCATGGCCAAGGAACAAGCACTGCTCTGCAGCTCCACGCCAAGCTGTGCCAGGTCCTCATTATCTAAATCATGCGCCCAATAACAAAGGGCCATCGGTTTTCACTGACCAGCCTGCCTTACTCTCAATTGTTGCTCTTCACCTCTATGAGGAGGAGGAGCTTGGGACGAAGTTGGGGAGTTTGTCATGGGTCCATTCCCCCGCCCACTCACAACCGACGAGGTCACGTCTTTTCCATGGCTACCACCTCAAAGCCATCTGTTCCAGCACCGCAGACTCCATCAGATTCCGCTCTGAGAAATCCTTCCAGCTTGGTAACTGGTACCTTTTTCTCCTCAGCCCGCGTCTTATCCTCCATGCAGTTCTGCAAAGTAATCCTTACACCGAAGCCAAGCTCAGGGGCTGTAGACTGAGAGCTGTGACTGTTTTCCCAAGGAGTCTTGCATTCTAAACACATACCATCATGTCTCTCCTGCGGTTGAAAGTGGGTCTCAGCCAACGAGACTTCATTCACCTCTGGCTACCCTGCTCAGTTCGGCTTCCTAACTATAAGCCATCAGCTCACCACTTGCCTCGGAAACACACAGATTAAACATGCAGAGATGTAGACATTCATCTTACCGCTTCTGCAAACAGAACATTACTGCTTGACTATGGTATGCACGGCATGCAGTATTACATTTTCCACGATGTTCCTCATTCTAGCACAGTCAGAACATCTCATGAGCTAGGCCTGCCATCAGTGTGCTTTATACAACCAGAACAAATGCAGTTATTTACTTAGACTTCTATGTTCAACGTATGAGCACAAAGATCAAACGCATCTATCAGAAAATATGACCATGATAACAGAATTTGATTTTTTCCTGATTTCTCATTTTTTGTTAACATCATCACGGAACTAAATAAATCGTACCTGACTACACGCGAAACATCAAAACCGCATCGAATGTTTGTCCGCTCGGCATTTTTCGTAATTTCATTAGTCCCAAGGTGACATGGCTAGAAAGGCTTTCTCAAAAACACCTGACTTGATTAAAAGGGACGACCCTCTTTCCTAATAATTCAGAGCAAACTGCTCTAGAAAACTATGCTGCTGGTAACACTGAGAAGTATTTATTACAGAAAATGCAACATTCTTACTACACAACAATTAGATTGACTACAAAAAATTAGAGAGGTGATTTGAGGCGATTCCGTTACTGAGGCAGACGCTAAGGTGTTGAGACAAGTTTTGGATTCATTACAACAATGCCAAGCACAACAAAATCCACCACAGCATTAATTTTTCCACTTACAAAAGATAAACAAACACAGAAGACTTATAATATTATGAACAGAGAACCTTTTCCATTTTGATTAAATTTCCCAGAATGGATCAAACAAAACTATCAAATGTTATCATTCCTAAATGTTTGAAAGGTTATCTGTATGGATTGCCAAGATATACTGTCCATGATCACAGAATCTGTGTTTTGGTTAATAAAATGTCAGGCATGGTAGGCAGAAAAGTAATGAAGTAATTTTCTGGATTGGTAAATTATCTCGCCATTCTATTTCCCATATGTTCCTGTAAAATAATGTATGTAGGCCTATATTTTTCCATGTTCTCTCATAACAGAAACCAGGATCGTGCAGCTACATGCGATAAGAAGGCAATCTGAAATCACGGTGCCCAAGCCCTCAACAGATGACTAAACTGCTTCATATAATCACAGCATACTCAGTGCTACGCAAATAAAATCTTCATATTCACGTAGGCTAAGACAAGGAAAACAATCATTAGTATGAAAAGTTCTGTGAAAACACTGAATATATCCACATCCTAATAAATGCTTACTTTTCACATCATCCTGCAAAAATATCAATATTTATGCAAAAGACCATGAAAGCCTTATGCCTGAAAAAGATGAATGACACATCACTGACAGAGTGTCACATCAATTATACAGATAATCTACTATACTCGAAGGCATGTTGGTCTATGACAGATACTTGAAGCAGGTTAAATGGCGGATTCTCGCACATACATTGATACATACAATGGCAGCACTGAAATTAATCATGTTAACAAATGAATTTAGACGTGTACCAAGTGTATTTTTTTGTATTTTGATTCTAGTTGGAGGCAATTAAAAGCAAGTATGACAGACAACACATATAAAATGAAAGTCACATATTTCAACATGTAAAGTTACTACATCTAAGCAGTTCTTGTTGAAATTATGCCATACAAGTTATTTGGTATATTCTGCAATTTGATTTGGATGAGAGTTTTGTGTTTTTGTATGTGTGTGCATAAGTGCATGTTGAATCAGTTGACTGATATTAAAACAGATGTAGGTCTGATAACCTTATGCAGAACACATCAAACAGATGCAAGGCTCTCTCCCAGCTTCTTACCATCATCACAGTTTCAGCAGCTGTCAAGGGCACTGTCTCTCTCTCACACACACACACACACACACACACACACACACACACACACACACACACACACACCACAGCATTTGGTGCCTGAGGTGCTGTAAGGCAGTGGTAGGGGACAAACTGTCAAACAGGCACATCCTGCTTTGCATTCCCTTCGTCACCACATTTGACTGTATCTTTTCTCCCACGTTACAAAGGTGAATTGGTAATTAATCACCCCTTACCACACATAAACATTATTATAAAAAATGTTTTTGACACCTTTGTTCAACAATATTCTGTCTTAATAACCCTTTCAACACCTCTCATATGGCAGCTGTTAACTCAATAACACTGCAGCACAGTTTGGTGGCCCTGTTTTGGTATAACAGCGTGTGTTTGCATCCTGTTTTGACACACTTTGTTGGGTTTGGGAAGGATGACAGGTACTGTATTTGCATAGTATAGGCTCATATTCTCCATGCATTAATTATATTAATTATCCACATATTATAGATACATTCGTTTAAACAGACCACAAAAAGTGCATTGCTCTTTCATGCTTGCCTTGACCTATTTGGCAAACGCTCAAGGTGAGAAGGCAATGAATGTGTAAGATTTTTACATTGGAGACGACGAAAGCTTAATGTCACCCACTTCGCTGGATTTTACATTATTAACGAGCAGTCCTTAATAAAGATTACTAAATAGTACAGATTACACATCAGCCACATCTAAAAAAAAAATAATCTAATTTTATAATAGCTGATATTAAATCTTAAAATTAAGATCTTTCATTTTTAGCTCCAACACAATGGAAATTATAGAATAACTCAGCACTATATATACATAAAGTGCTAATTTAGCAAAAACCAGGAAAATTTAAATGCAGCCACTTAAGTTAAATAAATAAAAAAGCAAACAATATTTAAAAAAAAAAAACCCAAATCGATATTTATGAAAATGATTCATTTTTACGTGAAGTTAGTAAGCCGCTGAATTACAGTACAGTATTAACACACGTTGTACTTAGTCTTTATCGTGATGTGTAATGTAAGAGAAATAAGTTAATAGATCTTCCTACAAACATGTCGATTTTTTGTAAATTGGCAATGACAGAAATCAAATATATGACAGCTGCCAGAAGGAAACAGGTTCAGCAAACTGCTTTTACAGTCTTACCAGTCACACACAGAGTGAGCGATGCCACTGAAGTGCTTGGAACAGGCTTGATTGTCCTCTTTTCCTCTCCCTCCTTCCTTCCTTCCTTCCCTCCTTCCTTCCTTCCTTCTTCCTTAGGAAGACAGCGGCTGATCTTGCCCAGACGCTTGTCCACGCCGTTTGGAGGAATGAGTGATGATCTCGGTGTGGGTCTCGCAGGTTCCGCCTCCTGCGCTGCGCTTCCAATACTGGAGATTTCGGAAACGTTAAGCTGACGAGATGCTCCCATATACCCTTCCTTCAGGCACACATGGGAGCAGATCTAGAGAAGTACAGACTGCAGTCAGCATTAAGCACGATGACAAGACTAGCTGCTTCGAAATGAAAAGAGCGCAGCACAATGTTACACAGCCACACGGATGTCCGACAGACTCACAGCACGCTGCGCTGGTGCTCAGTCGCCTGGCAATTCGCTAGTCTCCTCTAACTTAATTTTAGTGATGCCCCTTTTAGGCTACCTGTCAAGGCACCACCAGCTGAAAGTCGGAGAGACTTGCTGTGAAGACAGCTTGCACGGAGGCGTCACAGAGCTGCCGTCCTGCTGGCTGTAATATTTCTCGGTCATCCGTGTGTGTGTGCGAGTGTATGATGACGCCATGCTGTCGGAGATATCAAAGATCACATTTCCTTCACCTGTCGACTGCACCCAAACCAGCCAGAACGACAGCAAAACTACCTAACAGTGAAAGAGGCTACCTTCTGTTACCTGTCATTTACTAATCATAATGTGAGTGAATTCTGCCAATGATTTCACAGCTCAAAATCTGTTCCAGGTTCTGTTAGTAACTGTTTTGGAGAGATTAATTAAAATTGAAATATAATTAGTTTATTATCATTGTAAAATGGTTAGATAATTAATGTGGCAGTACATTTCTATGACTGCTGGTATTCTGTCAACCCTAAACCCAGATGATTTAAATATTGTGCTAATTTGGAGCAAGGTAGTCTTTTCGCTCAGTATTGAGGATGTGGGTGATTTCAAAAGATCTGGAAGGTATGGACACACTGCAGGCTTTGAGGATGTAGCCTTAGAAAGACTGTAAAATTATTTTACCTTTTTCATTAGGAGATGAGATTTTTTTATGTAGATATATCAGAGCACTGTAACCTCACACCTCCAGGATTATAGAATGTGTATGTTCTACCAGTATTCATGTGGCTTTCCTGTTTCCTCCCAGGAATCCAAAAACATGTTGCGGGTGTCTTGAAATTTCCCATATTGTGTGAGTGTGTCCTCTGACTCCATACACACTGTGATCATGGAATATTTACAAATGAATCTGTAACTACAGAAAACCAAATTCACTTGAAATAGCTTCAGTGATGTTGTTCCATAGCCTTACATTTCACCTTATGGGATTTTAAATAATGTCTTAATATCAGTTCATACAGAGCACAGCTCTGTTCCTATTAAGTATTATTATTAACCGAATAGTTAAAATTTCGCTGCTGCCCTTGTACATAAGTAAAAGGTGCACATGTACGTATAAAATTGGTCACATTTTCAAGAGGTTAGCACACCACCCAGACCAAATATTACATCATATACAGTAGAACATAGACTATCTGAACATTATTCATCCAAACCTTCAGTTATCTGAACCACCACCACCACCCTATCAAAAAATAAATAAATCTTTTGTCCACAGGTTGTTGAGTTATTATTCCTGCTGCATGATGTCTTTGTTTACAATTATTTATTTGAAGATACATGCAGTTGGCTATTGGATAGAAATAGGCTTAATTTGTCATTGTAGAAGTTAAAAATCAAAGGTTGGCTACTGTGTTGACTTAAGACAGCTTCCTGTGACCTTGGTGCGTCATTTTCTGCTGGACCATTGTCCACCGGGCGCACAGGAGTGTGGTGTGGGGTGGTGATTAGCTTTCACTGTCATCTTTTAACTTATTTTGTTTTGAATGAACTGGAAACTCTCATGTATGCTTGATTCTTCAAACTATTTGATGAACTGATGGTCTCAGTTGTTACTGGGGTAATCAATGTTCTACCGTATTACAAACCTTGCAGCTTGGACAGATGTAGATTCACAGGTTGAGTAAAGTTCATCTCAGACAGTAGCTGTGAACTTACAATAGCTGTGTACTGTGACATGTATAAACTTATATAGAAATAATTTTGGTGATTTTTTTTGACTGTAGTTTTTTCCTAATCAATTGCCACTATAGTAAATGGCCTCTTTGTGAAAGGTCACACAGCAAGATGTGTTCCAGGTGCCATTCTGAGGAAGATGAGAATAGCACAGTGTGCAAACAGACACAAAGAAGGGTCAGGCTAGCAGTCGCTACAAAGCTGCCTCTTGTTTAAATTGTAACATGAGCAGAATGTTCTGCGCTGTCATTTCAAATTCGTGGAAAGGACATTGTCCTCTGTTATCCCTTCTAACATATCTGTCCAACGTCTCTCTCCACCCCATTGTGCTAATTTTGAGCAAGTTAGTCTAATTAGGTAACCCAAGTCTGTGTAAAATTTGGTCATTGATTTTTTTTGTGTGTGCTATTCACATGTAGGGACTAATCACTTATTGAAAAAAACATAATACTTGTGTCTCAGATTTGACATGTATGCTTATTCTTGTTACATTCCTATGATGCAAGAAGGTTATCCAAGTCTCGGCAATTTCAGTTTGCAAAATGTCATGTAATCCATAATGAAAATGTTGTGATATCTAAAGCATTGTGTTTGGTTTGCTCTGCCTACGCTTCAAGTTCACCTTAGGGACAGCTGATGAAAAAGGTCCGAGTGCCAGTCCAAGTTGATGGACTTTAAGCAGTCAGTCTGTTTGCTGTTCTGCCTCATGCCTTAGAAGCCAATAGGGTTGATATGAAGTGAGAGGATTTGACTTTCCTGCTTGTTATTACCCATTTTTGTTACTTGTTTTAGCTATTTCACTATCATAAAGATGAAAAAGTGGAGTTTCCCTGAGTTTGTCTTCACCAACAGGTATTGGGCATGATGTTAGTGCAAGCAGTTGGCATGGCTTTAATGTACATGTTTTGTAAGTGTAGATTTAACCAGTCCCTCTCCTCTGTAAAGGAGTCATCTTCTTAACTGTTTTGGATCTTTGCAGATACTACTTCCTTCTAGGGGATCACCATTTTGCTTTAATACCCACTTATGTAGCATGGGCTGTCTGGTTTCCACGGACACAACGACTTAGAAGAGCTATATGCATAAAGCAGTGTGTTGCTCTAATTAGTAAGGAGTGTGTTGTGATTTATCTATACCACATTGGTGAACTTATTCACAAACTGCAGCAAGTTGTTCTGGAAACCATTTGAGGAGATTTCCTCGCTTGTCAGACAGAGAACTTAATGGGCGAAATTAAAGGCACAATCCACAATTAAGCACTGTGCACACAAGATTGTTGCTCTGGGATAGTGGCAGGAGTACCACTCTCAAAGTAACATATCAAGGGCCCACATGTTTTTATATCCATCCATCCATCCATCCATCCATCTTCAAACTGCCTTTTCTGCTGACCATTGCATTAGCGGGGATCTCTTTTCCCAAGGTCATTCTGAAGGATCTCCGGGCGTTCCTAAGCCATTTGGATAATATAATCTCTGTAGGACATCCTGGGTTTGCCCTGGGATCTCCACTCAGTGAGACATGCATAGAAGGCCTCCTATGGGATCCAACCAAGTATCAGGCTAATGAAATGCCCAATCCACCACAGCTGACTCATTATGCACAGGAACAGCAGCTTTATTTCAAGGTTTACCTGGATCTTCAACCTTCTCGCCCTGTTATTGAGTGTGAACTTGGCAAGCCTTGCATCCCCATGGGGAAAACTACTTTTATCTGCTTGTTCTCCTGACCTTCCATCATTGTTTACATCATTACCGACAGCTTATGATCATAGGTGATGATACAGTTATACACTGACCAGTAAACCATGAGCCTCCTCTAGCATCCTTCTCCTGCTTCCCCACCACAACCCAGCTCAGTGCCTTCACCGTAGCCATTGGACCAGCATGCGCTGGAAGTCAACAAGGTTCAATAAACTGCCATGAAAAATGAACAAAGTCTCAGTTATAGAGATAATGCAAAGGCATACTTATTACTGATCTAACAATGCAGCAAAATAAATGTGCATTAGTGAACAACATGAACAGCCAATGTCTACCTCATGAGCTGACTAAAGATACATTTAAGAGGTATGTCTTCTATAGAGTCTGATGTATGATTTCTGCAATTATGAAAGCTGAACTGGTGGCCTGCAAGCTAGGGGAAGTAAAAGATGACAATCTTTGGGAGTGGTTGTACATGCATCCCCCAGGACAACAGAACATGTCTCCATTGTGAAATGGATTGATGTCTAGCATCCTAACCTACAATAGAAATAGTCGCTAAAAGAATAAGGAATGAAAACTCTCTACATCAGCATGGTGTTTGAAATTAGACGAAGGAACATATAATGTCTTTTCAGGGATGGCACAATTATCTTTCCATACTTCATGCACATAAGCAAGATGTGATTTTTATAATGGAGATATGTAATTGCACACAATCAAGGTAATTAAACAAGCAAGATATATGATTTTTCTCCATCAATTGTGCCTTTTGCTTTCATGTTCCCGAATACCATCACTAATGAGCAAGATTCCAAGCTATTAAAGCTTCTTCACTAAAGGCAGATTGTCCCATTATCTGACAAAAGCAATTCACTCTTTCTCAAGAGAGTACCATGGCTTTGAATTTCGAGTTCCTGGTTCTCTTGGCTGCCACGTCACTCTCAGCATTAGTCCACTCAAGTGGGTACGAGAGTTCAAAGAACGACATCACCCTCAAATAGCAGAACTGTCACCCCCCGGCCTCCATACTGGATGGCCTTCTTAGACACAGCTGCACCACGATATCCTGTCCATGAAAATCACTAATTGGCATGGAGACAAAATACACCCTTTTCAGAAACTAATACCGGCTCTAAACGACTACCAGTTTCTACCCGCACAGCTAGTACAGCATCCATACAAGGACAAAACAGCACAACCAATCACCCTTGTACTCCATATTTCTGCAGCACCTTCCACAGTATGCGTAATCAAATGCACTCTCCAAGTCCACAAAGCACACTTAGACTGTGTTCCCATGAAGCCTCATACAGCATTTTGAGCAAGAATATTTATTCTGGTATTCCACAGATGGGCCGGAATTTACATCGTTCTTTGTGAATCCTAGGTTCAGCCGTCAGGAGATGAGTCTTTTCTCCAGTATCCTGGCATAGGCACCCATGACATTGATCTAATACACCATGACTTACCTCAAGACAAAATGCATAAACATCACGGGTGAAATAGTATCAAACTACCTATGGCCATCTATATCTTTAATAATCATCATTCTATTATAGTTACAGTGCCAGTCAAAACATTGGGTACACCTGCTTCAAACCATAGGTATTTACACTTTAAACTGTATATATATGCCCATTAACAGGAGTGGAAGTTGGACTCTTGAGTGAAAATCTGTCGTATTTGGGTACAACTGCAGAGCATTTGTAATATGAACTGGAGCACATAAATGTCATATGCATGGGTCCCACAGTCAGACAAGGACAAGGCAGTGTCATGGTCTGGGGTGGCTTTGTTGATAGCAGAGATGGTGATCCTTACCAAAGTCATGGCAACCTCAAGATATACCATGCTATCAGAATTACAGCTGATGAAGTACCCCTTCATCTGCAAGACAACAACACAAAACACATTTCAGACCTGTGCGGAACATATCTGGCAAAGAATGAAAGAGAGGGATAACTCAAACCAGTGACCTGGCTTGTCCAATCTCCAGACCTCATAGAACATGTATGGGACAAAGTGGACAGAAGAGTGAATGTAAAGCAACCCACCAGCACCCAGCATCTTTGGGAATTGCTGCAGATGAGCTTGGAAGACGTGTGAGGTGATCTCCTGTTGAAACATCATCACTGAATATCTTATGTTTATGAAGTTGTTTTCAATGCAAGAAAGAAACTTAAACCTGCTTAAATATATAATTGCAGAGGCCTTGTCTGCACTGGCATCAATATCAAAACTACAGTATGAAAAACACTAAAGGTGAGGAGACAGTTGATCGTTGTACTCTTTACTAGCACCATCTGCCATTCCAGCCAAGTTCAGTTTATTGTCTTTCTGAAACTTCAAGCATCAGAGACAGTTTTCACAAGCTGAGTTCAAACAGGAGTCCCCCTCCATGTGCCTGTGCCGAATTTAACTCATCAGAGAAACCAGGCTGCAGTGCGGCTAGCAGCTGGAATCTCTGATAGCATTCATCTCTGCTGGAGCTATTCCACGAAACATGCTGGACCGACAAGGAGCCGCTTTGTGGGAGAACATACTTGAACATGACCTGGAAAGACGTTGAAACAAATGGGAGGAAAAGCAAAAATTGCCTTATTCTTAAATGAACAAACATGCTCTGCAATGGCCAAATAGCATTTTAAATCAGTACATCCATCCATCCATCCATCCGGGCATCCATCCACCCATCTATAATGCTTTTTCCAGTTTGGCATCACAGTGAGCATGGAGCCTATTCCAGGAAGTCCAGAGCACAAGGTAGGGGGCATAGCATTCAATTCAATTTATTTATATAGCACCTTTTAACGAGGAGTCCCAGGCCCAAGGTCCCCAGAGAGTAAGCCAGGGGCAACAGTGGCAAGGAAAAATTCCCTCAGGAGGAAGAAACCTTGGGAGGCCCATCAATCTCTGGTAGGCACTGTGCAGGACAATGATATCATGCTTAAAATAGAGCAGATATGCTGTCCTAGGAGAAGAAGCATTATGTACTTTAATTTGATATTTGAAAATAAATATTAGGCTTATAACAAGTGCTGAACTAGAAACAGGTCAATGGGAAATAACATGGAGTAAAATGTTGCCAAAAATGTGTTTTAAAATGACATATTTTTTGATAAAGAGAAGAATGGCTAACATTCATGAACAAATGCAGTTGTTGTCCATGGTCATGACTGTTGATGCATTAAGTGCCATGACTGGACCATTTTCTATTACTCCCTGTTGGGTGAATGACCAAAGCAATAGTTGAACGGGGTCTTTTATTCAGGGGGTTTGTATTTATGTGGTTAGTCTGGATTGGGTGATTAGTGAAGAGGTTAGTGGAGCTACTCTGGATGAGTAGTCAGCTGAATGACCTGAGAGAAATGGTGGGAAATAGCTGTAGAACTGGGCACATTTGATCATATTTTATCATTCTGGAATTCCTATATGCAAAGTCTTTCAGTTAGATGTCTACAAAGGCTAAGTTCTGCTTATAACCTCATCCTCAAATAAAGCAAACCAAAGGCCACACAGGCTCAGATAAGATCAGAAATGTTAGTAAAAATCTTACACCATTGCCGTATCGTAGCAGCTAATCAAATAGTGTGCCGATCTGTTATGGTAGCATGTGGGATTGCCAACTGACCATGACCAGAGAGGACCACACGTGATAGCAGAATAGGGTGCAGAATTGAGAATCTAGATCTTGCTACGTGTAGACAAAGAGCCCAAAAGTCTTGTACTAGTAAAATACCTTTGTTGGCTGGCTAGGTGGCGCTGTGGGTGCTGCTATGGCCTTGTACCTTCAGGGTGGAGGTTTGAATCCTGTCTCCATCCTATGCATGTGGGATATACATGTTCTCCCCATGTCTCTTCGGGTTTCCTTTGATTACTCCACTGTCTTCCTGCTAAACCATGACATGCAGTTAGGACAGTTGGTGTCTCTCAATGGCCCATAATGTATTAGTGCCTGTGTGTGTCTATGCCCTGTGAAGGACTGGCATTCCAATACTACCTGGGGTAAGCTCCTGTCTCCACCAGTGACCCTGCTGAGTGGAGACCCTGCCCAGGATATCAGTGGAATACCATTGGTAAAGATTAGTTATCCCCCTCAAAATGATTTCTGTATGAACTTCTCATGTCCTCTGCTTAGATAGCTGACTACATGTAAATCGGTTCTCTATAACAGTACATTTTAATATCCACTTATCCATGTTCCAGCTACATATCTTGGTTGTGCTGAAAGAACTGCCTAAATGCTACTCATTTTATAATGATGAAGAATGGCAGGCTGAATGTATGTGTAAAACATCCAGTTTCGATGACACAACAGGGCCAACGGAGAATTCAGAAGCACAACACCACGCAGTTAAAGCTCTGAATTCACAGATTCATAGATATCTGATCTCAGTGCTTTACTCTAGGCGAGAAACTTTTGTTGTCCTGCAGAGTAGATCAAATTACATGCAATAAACAAAAAGACCTGAACATTCTCCGATTTAGTTAATTCTCAGCCTTACTTCTTTTTAGGAACTACGAGTAGACAGCATCTCTGAATACTAAGAGCCGATTCACAATATGCACAAAGGTTTAACCTAAAGTCAGAGACAAGACCTTCACTGTGGCTTTTCCTCCTGCTAATCTGTACCTAAAAAGCCCCCAGCTTTGATTGACATTAACCTGTAGAGCAGAAGAATGCTTCAGTTCAAACATTTATTTCATTATTGTTGTAATCAGTATTATCCTGTAAACTCTCTCAGAGTTTAATTAACTGACTACCGTGTAGGTGAAATAAAAATTGGATATAAAGAGTTACTCTCCATTACAAGGACAGCTAACCCATTTATCTCAGAATGTATTTTCAGAACTGTTTGGTTGCCCAGGAAACATGTAGACTGGCAAAGGCTGTCAGCCTTTACCACAAGTCCAGAGTTTTAGTGGTGCTGTGTCTTAGGTTGACCCACCAACATAACGGAACAGCAAAGCCATTGAGTCATTCAAGTTTCCAGAAGCCTTCAGAGGATACTGTATGTATCACTCATCAAAACTTTTTCCCAAAATAATACATTTTATTGTAATTTGAGTGACATCATTCGAAACAAAATTTGGCATGAAAGTAAAAACGCACTAGTAACTGTCAGACTGCTTCTCCAGGCATCCAGCCATTAGTTACTCAGGACTGCAAATATTGTCTCACTTTCTGCTGGGAGAGTAACTGTTAACCCTTTAATGTATGGTACCTACATGTAACAGGTATTTAAATTCCATTATCTAATATATGGATCGTTTTCAAGATAAAAGTTGCATGAAATCCTCTTTAGGGGACATTGCCCCAAAGGGAGCAAAGGTTTCAATTGGGATTCACTGTCAGGTTTATTAGTAATTGGATCTGTGTTACTTGCAGTGAAGTACTCAAATACATGCAGTATAATGCATGCATCTTTTTAAAAAGTACAACTGGAGTAAAGTAACTTTGGAATATTTTTAATCCTGAAACAAAAATAGAAAACAATTTAAAATATTTTGTCTCAGCCAGTCATAATTCATGCATGAGAGAATTAAGGACTATGACGGTGGTTTAATTATTTTATGAGCTGTCGTATTAGACAATGTCTTTCAGATTGTCTTTATACCAGAACCATCTGTTGACATGAACTGGCCATGGCTCTAAATATAGGCCTACAGGTATATTTTTTTGTAGGCCATCTCTTAAAACATCGATGTGTGGACTTTGGGGGTAATGTTTCAAAAGGAACTGCAGAAGGGTTCTCATGCATCCTCCAGCTTTGGATGTGGGTCAGACAATGGGCTTGGTATACAAGCAGAAAACAGAATTCAATTCCTTATTGCATGCATAACATGCATTTCTACACTGTTCCGTCTGATATACATTCTGAGTATGGGGGTGAGGGTTGGAGTTTCTTTCCTGGAAAGTTTGTTCTAAAAAAACAGAGACTCAGTAGTAATATTGACCCAGGGAGATCAATTTCATACATAAAGATAAAAAGGCCCTCTTTATGCATGCCATTTCATCTCTGATACCAGCCCAGGTGTAAATATTTACATTGCCAAGTGCGAAGGATTCCAGTGCAAAGAAACAAATCATATACGTATTGCAGTGTATTAACATTTTTTCCCGCAGTCCAAAAACATGCAGCTGTATGAAGTGACATCTTGGAATTATGTGTGATTGTGTGTGTGAGCAGAAGTACAGCAATGGACAGGCACCCCCTCCAAAGTGTCCTCTGCCTTACACACAATGATCTATGGCAGGGGTGGCCAACAACAGGCCATGAGCCACATGTGGCTCTTTGCATGTATTTTTGTGCCATTTCTATAGCATCATAAAAAGCAAAAAAATTTCAGTGCCAAAAAAAAACAGGCATTCACCTCCCCTCTCCCTCATGTCTCTTTTTCCTTCATATTAAGTGAAATAATATGGTATTGAATGCAGTTTATGTTTAAATGCTTTATGTAAACATTCACTATTTAAACACATATGCCTGCATCAGCGTTTTATCTTACTGACTACTCCTTTTTAGCTCACCTGATTGGCATGCATAACCAATCAGAGCAGAGCATGCAACATTGAGATGGCCAGTATTAAACCTATTCCTGACGTTGGATCCAATCAATTGTGAGACTGCACTAATAGAAATATAACCCAATTTTCTTGCCCACACCACTCTCCTAACCAGGTTGCACAATGTTGTGTCCCCCCCCCTCCCCAGTTGCATGCTTTTTTTTACCGGCACCACACAAGCATTGATTGGTAGTTCAGGATACTCCCACCCACCATGAGATTTGAAGCCTAATTTATCCCATCACTGCTTTACTGCAATATCTATTAATCTGCAGTGGAATTTGGTCAATATACAAATAATACACAAGTCAGTGAGATAGCTGCCGGTCTTGTCAAATTACATCTGATGCATTGGTACACAAGCTGGAAGGGGGGTCATTTTTTTAATAAATATAAGGGCTTAAACAATTGACAGTAGTTGGCCTGCTTATAAAAGCCAGTCCAAATAAAATAACTAGATGTTACAAACTAGCAATTTGTTCTCATCTACAGAGCTTTTCAATCATAGCCATCTTCTCACCACTCTTTCATAAAACCCAGCTTTGTGGAACATGTAAGTTATATGTCTCTCGTGTCAGCCTGGAAGCTCACCTGCACCTCCAGAGCCCCTCATCGACCTCTTGACTGCTTCTCTAATGTCCCCCTTTACCCAGTCATAGATTTGTGGTGGGCAACCTTCTTTTTCAGATAACGTTACAGTTGTGCAAGATTCTTTTCATTTTTTAACAATGGTTCTATCTGTGCTCCAGGAGATTTTTTTAATAGGCTAACCCTGGTCAGTTCTTGTTCAGAACTTTCTCCCAGAATTGTTTGGATGAACTCCTTGGTCTTCATGGTGTGGTTTTAGATATGTTAATAATAATAAACTCTAGGGTCTTCCAGAGACAAGTATTTATTTTAGTGTCATGTGACACTTTCTTGCACACAGGTTGACTTTACTCAAGCAATCATGTTACTTCTAAAGGCAACTGGTGTACTTCACATTGAGTTTCACAGCAAAGGGGGTGAACACTTTTGCATAATTAATAATTTGGATGACAATCTTTTCCCCTCACTTCGACATTAGGAATTATTTTGTGTAGATCTGAGACATAAAAACTCCAAATTAAATCCATTATAGTTCAAGGATGCAACAAAACTGAACATGGAGAAGCACTAGTGGAGTGAATACAGAGCACTGCATAATTGCAGAGGTACAAATGATCCAAAAAAAAAAACTAGTATGAATCAGTAGGGCCTTACAAGACAGAAACTTCTGCTGACCTTCAAATCTTAAAGCAGAGGCAATTCTGGGATCTGATTTTACTGTTGAAATGCTTCTGGTGAACTCTCAGTCATAGAGATTTAAAGCACCAAAAAAATCCACATGAACAACCTTCAGATTATGTAATTGAAGTAAAACATCAGATTATCTAATTAGATCAAAACAGAATAAATGTTCAGGTGACCAGGAAATGAAAATATAATCCACGATGCTTTTAACAGTCATTAATAGGGATTTGTTCAACAGGCTGTTGCAGATAAATACTCGTCACCTGCTCAGTGGTTAACACTGTAACCTTGCACTTCACAGTTAGGGGTTTGAATCCTGCAAGCAGCTATGTGTGCATGGCGTTTGCATTTTCTCCCCATGCTTCGCGGGTTTCTTCCCGCGGTCCAAAGATATGCGATTTAGGTTGATTGACATTTCTAAATTACATGTAGTGTGTAAGGGCATGTGACTCTGGCCTGTGAAGGGTTTTTAAAAGTTTATTTTTAATATGTAGAAAATCTATTAAAAGCTATCATGTTGTAATCTGATCACTGTTCTTAGACGTTTTCTCAAACATGGATTGGAAAGCAAGTCACTCAGTCAGAGGTGTTAATACTGCCCTCTAGTGGCTGTGGGTACAATTGCCCATTTAAAATGCTGCACGTTTTAAAACCTTTCACCCACACATTCCTGTAAATTCTCATGTTACCAAACAAAGGGTCCTACTATAAAACCCACATTCCTGATGGAGAAGAGCTCATAAATGTACAAGTCATCTCTCACAACCCACTCTGAATTATTTTAGAGCTCCATTAGCTTAGCTTCTTTAACCCAGCCGCTGGGGGTGCACAAGCCAATGTATTCCTTATTGCCAGTCCCAAGCCCGGATAAATGGGGAGGGTTACGTCAGGAAGGGCATCCGGTGTAAAATTTCTTGCCAAATCTAATATGCGGACAACAACACAAATTTCCATACCAGATCGGTCGAGGCCCGGGTTAACAATGACCGCCACCACTACTGTCAGTCAACAGGGTGCTAATGGAAATTGGGCTACTGTTGGCCAAAGGACTCGAAGGAAAAGAAGAGGGGGAAGGTGGGTCTGGAGACAAGAGGAGAGAAGGAAGGTTATGGGAGTGGAAGTGAGGGTAGTATGACTGGTAAAGGGAGAGAGCTAGCTGGTATGATGGAGAGAAGGAAGGTTGATATACTGTGCATGCAGGAAACCAGATGGAAGGGGAGTAAGGCCAGGTGTATTGGAGGCAGGTTCAAACTGTTCTACCATGGTGTGGATGGGAGAAGAAATGGGGTAAGCGTTACAAGTATCTTGAAGGAACAGTATGCCAAGCGTGTTTTGGAGGTGAAAAGAGTGTCGGACAGAGTGATGAGTATGAAGCTGGAAATTGAAGGTGTGATGAATGTTGTTAGTGCATATGCCCCACAAGTTGGGTGTGAGATGGATGTCAAAGAAAAATTCTGGAGTGACTTGGATGAAGTGGTGGAGAATGTACTTCAGAGAGATTGGTGACTGGAGCGGATCTCAATGGACATGTTGGTGAAGGGGATGAGGAGGTGATGGGTAGGTAAGGTGTCAAGGAGAGGAATGCAGATGGTAGTAAATTTTGCAAAAAGGATGGTCATGGCTGTGGTGAATATGTTTTTTAAGAAGAAGGAGGAACACACAGTAACATACAAAAGTGGAGGTACGAGTAGATGCACACAGGTGGATTATATCCTATGCAGAAGGGTCAGTTTGAAGGAGATTGGAGACTAAAGTAGTGACGGGAATGCGTAGTTAGGCAGCATAGGATGGTGGTCTGTAGGATGATTTTGGTGATCAAGAAGAGGAGAAGAGTGAGGGTAGAGTCAAGGATCAAATGGTGGAAGTTGAAAAATGAAGACTAAGGTAGAGTTCATGGAGGAGTTAAGAGAGGCACTGGGTGGTAGTGAAGACTTACCAGATAGCTAGGCAGCTATAGCAGAAGTGGTAAGGGAGACAGCTAGAAAGGTGCTTGGTGTGACATCTGGTCAGAGGAAGGAAGACAAGGAAACATGGTGGTGGAATGAGGAAGTACAGGAGAGTGTACAGAGGAAGAGGTTGGCAAAGAAGTGGGATAGAGAAATGAAGAAAGTAGACAGGAGTACAAGGAGATGAAGCGTAAGGTAAAGAGAGGTGGTGAAGGCTAAAATTAAGGCATTTGGCGAGTTGTATGAGAGGCTGGACACTAAGGAGGGAGAAAAGAATCTGTACCGATTGCCTAGGCAGAGGGACCGAGCTGGGAAAGACGTGCAGCAGGTTAGGGTGATAAAGGATAGCGATGGAAACATACTCACAAGCAAAGGAGAGTGTGCTGAGCAGATGGAAAGAGTACTTTGAGGGGCTGATGAGTGAAGAAAATGAGAGAAGGTTGGGTGATGTGGGGATAGTGAATCAGGAAGTGCAACGGATTAGCAAGGGTGTAGAACAGCTATGAAGAGGATGAAGTATGGAAAGGCTGTTGGTCCAGATGACATACCTGTGGAAGCATGGAGGTGATTAGGAGAGATGGCGGTGGAGTTTCTAACCAGATTGTTTAACACAATCTTGGAAAGCAAGAGGATGCCTGAGGAGTGGAGAAGTCCACTGGTACCGATTTTTAAGAATAAGGGTGATGTGCAGCACTGTAGTAACTACAGAGGGATAAAATTGATTAGCCACAGCATGAAGTTACAGGAAAGAGTAGTGGAAGCTAGGTTAAGAAGGGAGGTGATGATTAGTGAGCAGCAGTATGGTTTCATGCCAAGGGCAATACAGATGCGGTTTGCTCTGAGGGTGTTGATGAAGTATACAGAAGGTCTGACAGAGTTGCGTTATGTCTTTGTGGACTTAGAGAAAGCAGGGTACCTAGAAAGGAGTTGTGGTATTGCATGAGGAAGTCGGGAGTGGCAGAGAAGTATGTAAGAGTGGTACAGGATATGTGCGAGGGCAGTGTGACAATGGTGAGGTCTGCGGTAGGAGTAACAGATGCATTCAAGGTAGAGGTGGGATTACATCAAGGATCAGCTCCAAGCCCTTTCTTATTGGCAATGGTTATGGACAGGCTGACAGATGAGATCAGACAAGAGTCCCCGTGGACTATGATGTTTGTGGATGACATTGTGGTCTGTAGTGAAAGTAGGGAGCAGGTTGAGGAGACCCTGGAGAGGTGGAGGTATGCTCTAGAGAGGAGAGGAATGAAGGTCAGCAGGACTAAAACAGAATACGTGTGTGAGTGAGAAGAAGGACTGCGGAATAGTGAGAATGCAGGAAGTAGAGTTGGCGAAGGTGGATGAGTTTAAATACCTGGGGTCAACAGTTCAGAGTAACGGGGAGGTGGGAAGTGCAGGCAGGATGGAATGGGTGGAGAAAATTGTCAGGAGTGATTTGTGACAGACAGGTACCAGTAACAGTGAATGGGAAGATCTACAAGATGGTAGCGAGGCCAGCTATGTTATATGGGATAGAGACAGTGGCACTGATGAAGACAGGAGGCAGAGCTGGAGGTGACAGAGTTAAAATTTGCATTGGGTGTGACGAGGATGGACAGGATTAGGAATGAGTATATTGGAAGGTCAGCTCAGGTTGGACGGTTGGAAGACAAAGTCAGAGAGGCAAGATTGCGTTGGTTTGGACATGTACAAAGGAGAGATACTGGGTATATTGGGAGAAGGATGCTGAGGATGGAACTGTCAGGCAAGAGGAAGGCCAAAGAGGAGGGTTATGGATGTAGTGAAAGAGGTCATGTGGGTGGCTGGTGTGACAGAGCAGGATGCGGAGGAAAAGAGGAGATGGAGAAGGTTGATCCGCTGTGGCGACCCCTGATGGGAGCAGCCGAAAGTGGATGATGATTATTCACTTAGCTTCTTTGGCTTTACATTTGTTCCTCAAACGAACTCCAATCCACTGCTTAAAACCACAGGGGGAAGAAAAAAAAAAAAACAGAACTAATGTTTGCAAAAAAACAAATCATTATTTTCATACCTCCGTTGAATTCTTAATTCACAATTTTCGCTATACAGAGGTTATATGGCAGTAACAAGAAATTGTTTTTCAACCAATAATTAGTTGAATATGAAGTTCAACTGATTTGGGTATTGTAAACATACCAACTCAGGTACAAATATACAAATATTCACTTTACCAAGATGCCTCTGAGGGCAGAATTTATTTATACACAACTAAAAAGATTAAAATTTTTTCCTGTACAAAATGTCAAACTGTAAATGCACAAAATGCTACAAAAGGTATTTCACAAAGAGAAATTAAGTTTAGACAATATATACACATTAAATTAGCATGGATCAAGATCACCTTGGCAAAAAAGCTGAACATTGTCCAAAGTGGAGATCAAAGGTCTGCCTTTGAAGACAAAGGACAAATCATCAGAATTCTAGTGGTACTTGTATTGGGGGTACAATGGCTACCACCACCACACACACACAAAAACAAACACACCTCTGCTAAGTCAGTCACCGAACAACAACTTGGACCTTGAACCAGAGCTGATGCAGACTGGTAACAGGCTATCAGAAGGTGGCATTAACTTTGCTGAGGTTAGTCTGGTTGGAAGGTAACAAGCATTTTACTCCAGATCTGTGAAGCGTGCAAACATGGCCTTTCGAACGGCATCCTTGTAGGTGTCAGAGGAGGACAGTTCATAGGAGCTCGCCTTCATCCCCAAACCGGCGCCCTTCATCCTCAGAGAAGTCTGAAGGAGAAACCTCAGGGTCAGGTATAACTGAAACAGACACAGAGCTCAAGATGTAGGGGCTTGGCTCACCTGGATGGGTGCTGTGATTCCCTGTTGGTTGCGGCCCAATCCTCTCCCCTCTTGCCAGCCCATGGCCTGTAGCATTTTGTTGCCAATGTTGTCACTATTCAGGCTGTTCTTAGTGGGCTGTTCATAATTCCTAAAGAAGGTACAATAACGAGAGAAAGAGGAAATTAGCACACTATCATTTCAGTCTTGACGAAACAGCTAATCAATGATAATGACGGCAGATTAACGTGACAAATTTCACGATAACCAAGAAAAACAAGTTGTATTGTGTTAGTAGGGTGCGCTGTTTGAGGAGTACACACTTACACTGTCACTGGGGGCTCCACAACTTTCTTCTTTTTTGGTGCCGGGGGTTCAGGAATGCCATACTTCTCCCTCCTCTCAGCTGCTCTGTCCCTGTACTTCATCTGCCACCATGAAGAAAACACCGCTCAGACTCCTTTCTAGGCTATTTAACTGCAGCAGACGCACAAGACCACAGGAACAGCTGGTACCTCCGTCTCCTTCCTCTCCAGCTCCTCCAGCTCAGATTCGGACAATCTGGACCGTCTGTGAATTTCCAAGTTTTGCTGCATCAACGGAATAAATCACTGTGTGTTAAGGCCGTACATGGATCAGCTTCAAAAACTAATCTTCGAGCAGATTAAACCATGGGGCATATCTGCCTAAATCCCTGGCTCCATTCTGGCTTGCGTCACCCACGCCCCAGCTCAGGCGTGCGAGATGCTCCCCTACCCACCTTGTGCAGCTCTGAGAGCTGCTGGTGACGCAGTAGCGCATCCTTATTGGGGAACTGGCGACGACAAAGCAAACAGGCCATTTTTTTCCAGTCCGTCAGCACGTCAGTTGCCTGCTCTCCACGTCCTGGCTCCACCTCCTCTGGGTCACTGTCACCATTGTAGGCTGCCACCAGGCCACTCTAGCATGACCAACAAATCCCATTAGCCTCTACAGCTGAGCAATGCATCAAAACGAAGCTTAAGGCCATCCCAAATACTGAGGATGACCACCATATCTACCTTGACTGGATTCTCCTCTTCTCCATTCTTTGCTAGTTCAGACATCAGCATCTGCTTCTCCATTCCCCAGGTCTGCAATAAAAACCCACAAGTAATACCACCAGAAAAGCCCACTACACTAACCTCTCTTGTGTATCAATTTGGAAGCTCACTCACCTTCTTCTCAAAGAGCGCAAAGCCAGCGTCTGCTGCCGCAGATTCCTTCTCCTCCTCGCCCTGGTTCAAAACCTGAAAGTTGCTCTTGAAACTCTCTTTCTGTTTGTTCAGGCTCTTGGCCCAGCGTTCCATGTCTTTGGCGATCTGGTTGAGACGCACACATGTTGGCATAAGTCGGTGAGCTTGTCAATCAAATGCTGCCTTGGTTAATGGTAGCTGCTACTCATGGCAATGTTCATGACCCCCATCCATTTGCAGGTCTAAACCTTGTGAAAGCAGTACCTGCTGTGCCGTCTTGTTCTTGGGTTTCTCCTTCTTCTCCTTGGGTTCTTTGCCGGGTGCCGTGGCGCTGGCCGTCTGGGCTACCGTGCTGCCGGCCTGTGTTGGGGTCGTCTCCACTGCTGGTACATACACCTGCTTCTCGCTGTCCCAATACAGGTACTGCTGTGTCTGGGAGTTGTAGAAGTACTGTGGAAAGGAGGAGAGCAGTCATCTCTGTTTCTGTGGTGACAGCCTCAAAGCAGACCAGCGGCACTCACCTGAGAGTTTGGATCGTAGTACAAGCCTGTCTGGGAATCATAGTAGTATCCAGACGACTCATCAAACTGGTAGGTTGTGGTGTCGAGGACAGCTGGCAATGACAGGGAAAGACAAGCTAAACACCCATCCACCCTCATCCCTACCAAAGGTGAGTCTACCCACAAATGGGGTGCTTCAGTTTTTCCCCCCCTATTTTAACAGATCTTACCTGGCTTGCTGTCAGCAGGTGCTGTAGTAGTTGCCCCAGTAGTAGTGGCAGTTCCTGCTGCCAATGCTGCAGGGCTACTGGATTGTGACGTGGCGTCCGTCCGCTGACCTGCTGCCTGAGACTGTAAGAAGACCGACTATACGTGTCTAAGGTGCAGACTCAAACATACCACTCTGCAACGCACCCAACACGTCACAACTGCAACGCCGCTTACGACGAATGACGTAGTGGAGGAACGTACCACTGTGACCGGCTGGCTGATAATATGAGGCCGGTAGGCCTGGGCGCTCTGAGAAACCTCCACTCCTGCACCAGGCATGTTCTTCACCCCAGGGGCAGCTTTGAGGGCAGTTAATTACAAGTCAGGGGAAAGCGAGAAAGAAACCCAGCAAAGGCACAATTATTCACACAAAACGGAGCAATAGAGAACCTGTATTAGCATCTATATTATAGTTTAAGACTGAACCAAATACACTGGCTTTGCAGCATGCCTACCTCCTAGTATCCCATTTCCAGGTGCAGGGTTTATTCCTTCGGTCTGCTGGTAGTAGGATTGGTAATCTTGACTGTACTGCTGGGGGCATGCAAACAATTAGATACGACCATACATACATGCTCACACTGACCATCTTCATCTTACTGCCTAATGCAGGGGTGTCAAACTCCGGTCCTAGGGGGCCACTGTGGGTGCAGGTTTTCATTCTGGTCAATTCCTGCTTTTATGTGAATCCCTATAATTTAATCACACCCTCTATCATTACTGTGTCAATCAGCACATTCTCAGCAGGGTTTTGTTATCGTTTATAGATTTTTTTAAAGATCTTGCTTCCTAACATCACTCGCATTTCTCCATTTGTTGCTAATTATCACAGCAGTGGAAACACAAATTAGGTCATTGGTGCTCTTTAGGCCCTAATGAGCAGCAATGACCTAAGGTGTATCCACTACTGTGATAATTAGCAATTGACACAGACCACAAAGATATTACTTGCAGTTTCTTTTTTACTGAACTAACTTAATATCCTTCGACAAACTCTGGAGAGTCAAGCTCCCTTTTAGGTCTGTTATTGACAATAAACATAAAATGACAGAATTAGGGGCATGATTAAATGATAGGGGTTCACGGAAAAGCAGGAATTGCCTGGAACGAAAACCTGCACCCACAGCAGCCCCCCAGGTCCAGAGTTTGACATCCCTAGCCTAATGGATTCACCCCATGGTAAATGTGGCTAAATTCAAGACAAATACTTAAAATATGACCTAAACATGATTATTGATTTACTGGAAAGTCTTCAACTGAGCTTTCCGGTAGCCAAAACATTTAATACCGAGTGACGTTCTACAGCAATGACAGAGATCAGGATGTCAATTCTGTTACATGTAGAGACACCAGCCTACAACCTCACCTGAGCATACTGCGTGTAGCCTTCCTGCAGGTAGCCATACTCGTTGGCTCCTCCCACTACCTGCAGTGGCTGAGAGAGCACAAGCAGCCGTTAGTATGCCACTATGCCAGCGTCTCAAAATGAGACCGGGGATTCTGGCAAATTCTGAGATGGCACAAGAGAAGCGGGAACCTGGCTGGAGGACCACTGTGCGGCTGCAATGGCTGTGCTGGCCACTGAGAAGGCACTGATCCGATTCCCATCTGGCAACAGCAGGTCCCTGGTAAAAGGCACTCTGTTACGGTCAAGTCAAGACCCCAGGTGCTTCGGCCACTTAGCTGATAGCCCCCTCACAGAGGAATCCGTGCTGAACTCACTTCCGAGCACTTCTGGCATAATCCACGCCAATGGTCTTCCCGTCCAACTTCAGGGGAGGCTGCAGGCCCTGTAGGACTGAGAGAAGCTGAGAGGCTTCCTGCATGAGACAAAAGTAGAGGACATTCATAAAGCAGAGTAGGATCCAGCAAGGATGCCACCAGTCAAAACGAAGGACCAAATACAGAGAATGAGCACTTACCAAGGGAGATCCAAGCTGCACAAAGGCAAAGCCTCGGTTCTGACCCGTCTGCTTGTCCTTGATCAGTCGTATGTTGCTCACAGACAAGGTGACATAAGGAGCCAGAGCTGTGATGATGGACTCCACCGTAGTAAGCGGAGCGATGTTCCTCAAGATGATGGCTGTTCAAGTCCACATCGCACAGGTCACAGGGTTTGAAGCACTTTTACCTTTTCCTATTATTTCTGCCATCCATTGCATATATAATGTTTATTCATGTTGTGGGACACTGTACACCTCCTTAGGCATGAAATACTCAGACATTCCACACAAGTCTGCAGAGCCTTAATGTCTGAGTGGACAAGCCCCCCGTTGAAGCCAGAAGAAAATAATCAGGAAGCATACTATCTCCGAAGTAATCTCCAGTTTGCTGGGGGCCAGCAGTCATTCCGGTGGGACTTGTGGACTCGCCATCTGAAAGCACAAGAGGCAACATTAAAACCAATTCAGAAACCGGGCCGGGGGGGGAGGGAGAAAACGCCAGGGGTGGCAACCATTGGGGTTCGTGCCAGAAGCACACCAGCAGGGTTAGCTTGCACAAGTGCAAATCAGTTTGAATTCACAACATATGTCAAGCCACCCTATTGAATACACATCTCTCCGTGGTAACCAACCACGCTCTCAAGGTGGAGAAGAGAACAACCACAGAGGGAGGGGCTAAAAAGAATCACCTACAAATACATAAACACACAAGACCCGCGGAACTGATTTCCTGGTCAAATGCTACGCGGTGTGGAATGTTTGGCTATCTTTCCTCCACCCCCAGTGCCTCCCGGAATGCCAGAGAGCTGATGGCTGGGGGCATGCTGGCACAGCCTACTTACCCACTTTAGCTGCTCCGCACCTGAAGCACTTCAGCCTCCTCCGGAAATTGTACAGGCCGCACTGCAAGCAACCGGTTATATTTTTATTCAAGACTTGACTAACAGCACTGCCATCTGCAACCTTTACTAGCTGCCTCTGTTTCAAAGCAAACTAGAAAACGGCTGCAACGGATGATTACCACAGATGGGTCCCTTCCATCTGTGTGACTGAAGACGGGAGGCTGAATGGTATAACCAATACCTGCCAAGAGGTACTTGTATCTAAGGTGCGGCACCAGCAAAAATGGAGCACTGGATTCTACTGGAACTGGGCATGTAAATGTGTCTGAGTATGGAAGGAACAGAAGGTGTTTGTGCATGGAGGGGGAGGACTTACAGTGTTGCACAACCAGTCTTCAAATTTGTGCCGGGGGTTGCTGTAGTGCATGGCCACAGTCTTGCCCTGGATAACCAGCTGTCTCTGCAAAGCAAAGAGCCCACAGTTACTCCCCTTCACCAGGTGCCGGCCACGTCCAGTTCTGTCACACTGCAAGAATGTGCGCACTCGGCAGGGGAAGCAGGAGTAACAAAGAGCACAGACGTCGGGGAGAGACGTGTGCAGGTGTATCTGAAGGTTTGTGTGGGACCCAAGTGCTGCCAGCTTGGCCTCGGCTCAAACGTCTTTGGCTAAGGGAGCCGGAGGTGCCAGAAGGGTCAGGACACAGAGCTGGAGCAGAGTGTGTGGTGAAGCCAGCAGTCTGCTTTAAGCAGGCTGATTTTCAGAACCCTGAAGCAGAGAGATGAGCCACAGAGCTTAGGGGGAGGGGCATCCTGGTTTCATTTTATCAAGCTTTCCTATTTAACCTGCAGTTCCACTAATATTCAACCTTCCAAGAGAGAAAAACAGACCAGGGGAGATAAATATGGTCTCTTTGGCTGGGTGCTAAAATCCTGCGTTTCCTAAGAATGAGTAAGCTAGTATTGTGACTTTGAGCTTCAGAGGGTCCACTATTCATTACTAGCCATGCAAATCTAAAAAACAAAAAGTATGGATGACCATTAATTTCCTATTTCCACTCAAAACTTTAATATCAATTATGGACCAAGACACATCAATAACAACAAAAAAGTAATTTAACATCTCAGGTGCCTCAGACACGGCCCATGATTCCACTTCACACTAAAGAAGTTTCTACAAAGGACCCAGCAGCTCTATGTAAACAGTCTGTTTATTAAAAGGAAAACTAATTCTTCAGTCTTCTCATTGCAACTCTTTTGCCTTTTTGTTTAGATCTCCAAGACAAAATCTTGACTTGGCGATTGTGAAGCAACCTGATTGGTCTCCATCCATCGGGTAGCATCTTGCAAGTGATTAAAGTCCACGAAGGCGAACCCTCGGCTTATACCTAGAGACAGCATTCAGATATAGACGGGAGCCGTGTTAGTCAGAGTTCTGGGAACAAAAAGTCAAACTCTGTCAAACAGCTTCACAACCCAAGAAACCAAGACAGTAAAACGGTGGATGGGCTTTGGAGTGGCAAGGGGCTTTTGAAAGTCAACCATAAGAAAGTCTTCGGATCATAATGCCGGAATCGTTCACCAGCATGCACTTGCACCACATCATCTTGAGAAGAGGACCCAGTTACATAACTACGACCATCTGAAGCTGACTGAAATGAGTTTGACTAATCCTCTCCTACAGCACAGTGATCTGAGAGGAGGCAGCATGGCCGGTCAGGGGAGCAGCTGTGGACAGAGGTCACTGGTGTACAACAACCTCACCTGTCCTCTTCTTCATTAGGCGGATGTCTGCAGGTTGTGGTCCTTGTAACTGGTCCACAGCAGCCCGAATCTGACAGGCAGACACACAGCACGTCACCATTCAAGAGGTGCGACAAAGCAAGCTTGCTCATAGCTTACAGTAGCTGGTTGACTTGCTCACACAGATTGCAGTCACACAGCTGAGACCAGACTGTGACCCTGACAGCAGACCTATTCTGTGTCCAACTGCAACTTGTAACCATTATGGCTGGCTGTTCCATTATGGTTTCCTAGACATCTCATTGCACTCAGTTGCATCAATCCTAAGGCCAGTTGGCTGCTTCTCCACAAGATGGCACTAGAGTTCCTGCAGTCACCAGTACAGTGTTACAGAACTGAGCAAGTCATGTGTCAGGAGCATGATCCCTGTGCACCAAGCTGAAACTCGTACTTAACTGGAAACAAGTAGCAGATATTAACACATCAAATTGTGCCTGGGGACAGCTTACATCATCTTCAGTGATGTGGAGTGGCAGACCCCTAAGCATGATGTTCTTGCTCTCCTTCTCCTCTCCCAGTTCTCCCCGGTAGTCTTGGTCAGAGTAATATCCATCAGAATGACAGCCATCGTCAGAACGGTCACTATTGTGTCGCTTGCGCTCTCTCTGTTGGGGCGAGATCGCAAGGGGAGGTTGATTAAGAATTAGTTATGGCTTACTTTGGACTTGCCACACACAAGGGACATTTGGTGCGTGTTTTGTAACAGTTCAGGTAGGCTCTGTCACCAGAATGTTCCTCATCTTGTCTCACCTGAGGGCTCTCTCGGTTCCTGCGGTCACCGTAACGGTCACCCCGCCTGTCATCGCTCCGACGGCGCTCAAAGTCCCATTCAGAGTCTCTGTCTCGCCGATCACGCCATTCAGAATCTTCCCAATTCTGGTCAGATCCGTACCTCCCACTGCGCTCGGTGCGACCAACACTACAGACACAACAGAGAAAACCATCAACCCCCACGATACTGACATCTGCAGAGAGGTGGTCTCAGGGGCCGAACAATCATCTGTATATCAGCTGAAGGTGCAAGAGTAAATCACCCGGCTGCAACACGAGACTAAGTCTGCATTTGCCTCACCGTTTTTTATCTGCTCCCATGTCCGTATTCAGCCTCGCCGTCCAAAAAATAAAACACTAGAGGGAGAAATACACATTGTTAAGATGACCCAAAGGGCCACCTGCACTGGACCCATTTGGATTACATTGACATGGCACCAACAGTTTTATGTAGAGTGGAGCAGTGAACCCTCAGGTATGATCTAGTGATGGGACTAATAAGGCTTCAAAACCTGTGTTTTAAAAAAAATCACAATTATTAACATTCAACTCATGGAGCCTTTTTTTATTCTACATCATGTAGGACATCAATAGACTAGCTCCTTAGCAGCTAGCTTAATAACACTGGCTATGCTAATAAGTGAATGACACCTCTTAACAACACCTTAACAGTCTGGGGTGAAGTGCGTTTTATATTTTCTTTTTTTTTGGAACACTCTCCCATGGCTCTGCAGGACTCTAAATTGAACTGATGGACAATGAAAGCAAGAGAGAGGTTGGCTCAACTGTAAAGGCCGCCCACAGAGAAACCTGATAAGTTTACTTAGCACAATAGAGAGACCCAACAGGACGCTCTCTCGGTCTCAAAAAAGTTTTCCAAGGTATTGTATACAATTTTCGGGCGTCAGGGAGTCGCGATCAACATGCGAGAGGCTCCCAGAACTTCTGGGAGAGGTGGAATATCTGCGAATGCAAATATAATAATACAAAAGACGTTTTCCTAAAGTAAATATCGCTTGGGTTACAATGTACCACAGACGCCGGATAAATCCGGCATTTTTAAAGCGCGCATAGAATAGCCGAATGCTTAGTTACAAGAGAGGTTTTCCTGGAGTAAACAAAACTTCCGGGAGAGGTGGGATGTCTGGTCTAACCATGCGCTAGCAGAAATAACTCCATGACGACTGAATACCTCACCATCTAGGAATGGATACTTAAGCTACAATGTTAAATACAATGTGACAGCTGAGGATTTACAGGGACCATCTCAGACGACTGGCACTGAAACGCGCTTAGTACTTAAGACGATAATAATGCAAAAACAAAAAAATTGAAGGACTTACCAATCTTAACCGTTTTGGGACGAACAATTATCATGTGGAAGATGCCTAAAAATACAACAGGAAATGTCCTATATGACTGTTTACTTATTTCAATTAAAGCAGTTCTACCCCCATTACGGTCTATAAGGTAAAATGGTTTCCAGAGTTTTCTCTTTCCCATTATGCTTTGCCGTTTTACGCCGGCCTGGGACCGAGTGCATTCTGGGAAAACGAGTTTCTAATGAACTGAGCGGATGGTTTCAGAACTACATATAAATGACTGGATGACACTATGTCGTTCTTATATGCACTCCCCATTTGGGTGGCCGAGTGAATATGTGGACGAACAGACGGACGGACAAACACTTAGATAAGACAGAAAAAGGAAATGGTTAAATGGATAATGGGCAGGGGTGAATTGAAGGCTGACTGTACAAAAGATGGATTATTAGTATATGTTAAGTAGTAGCATTCTATACACCAAACGACAAGTGTACGTGCCTTGTTGAACTCTTTTTACTCTTTAAACTTCATTTAAAATCTTGTTAGCAATCAAACCACCATCAAAATTTTAAATTTTAAATTACTGTATTAGTAATTAACTTAGAATCAGAAACTAGAAATATGCATGCGGGCCATACCTCTATACAACAACTAACTTCACATCTTTCTGGATTGAAATTCCATTTAATTAGGTAAGGAAATATGTGTTCTTTATTTATATTAGACATACAGAATACATACAATAACCATACATTACTTAGGCCAAGTAACTAGAAAAAAAACATCTGAGTGCAACACATCAGTGTGTTCTGAAAACTTACAAAAAACTGAGTGCAGGATGCCAACCTGAGTGCAGTAACAGTCTTCCACAAGAATGAGCATTTAAATTCCCCTAAAGACAACATCTGTCACTCTTCACACAATTTCTTTACAATACTGTGGTACAACCATTGACTTAACATCTGTTTAATAAGTTATATAAAAACTTTCATGTGTACTTTATTTTCTTAAATGCTGGCCATAATATGTCCACTTTAATTCTTTTTGCAAGCAACAAGTGTTCTTGAGGTGTATGAACTGTTCTTCAGGTTTATATTACACTTTACTTACAAAAGAAGCAAAACTGTGGCATGAAGTCATTCCATTTAAAGCTTTACAGGGCTTAAACAGTACATAGTTATAACAGTATGACTAAACGACTGTGGACAACCATATTGGTGTTTCCATAAACAGCTACCTGTATAAAAATATAATCAAACTTTTCAGCAATCCTTCTATTTTCATCTTCCAGGTTTGACCCTGACCTCTCCTTTCATCACCTGAAAATTCAATGAACATACAAAAAAGCTTTCTCCACAGAAAAAGAATCTCCGATTTAAAAACATGCACTTGGTTGGGGTGTCAGTTTCTCTTACATTTGCTTATTTGTGTGCCGCTGGTGATTTAATCGGTGTATCCCTGACTTGCTCAATCCTGGGAATCTCTCTGGGCCAGATCCTGCTGGCTATGACTCCATGTCTGTGTCTGATACAGGCAATGTTACACTGTTTTCAAATGTACTTTGTGTCAGAGAGTATGAAAAGCAGTATGGAATTAGTGATTTATTGTCTATGTATATAATACTACTAAAATATTTTGTAAATAGAAAAAAAAAAATCGGCAGATCTAACCCCAGAATGAGTGGTTTAGATTGAATCCATTAGATTTTTTATAATCAGAATCAGATTTATTGGCCAAGTACACATGCATATGAGGAATTTGACTCTGGTTCTGATGACTCTCCAAGTATAAGTTACATAACCACGTACACACGACTGTTAATTACACACCTGAGATAAAAAACGACAAAGAATGTATATATACATATATATGTATACATATACATACAAAGTGCAGAGTGCAACTCAGTGTAATAAATGCTGAAATAAATACTGAAAAACAAGTATTAACAATATGTAAACAGTATTGCAAGATCCTCGGAGGCCTGGGGGGAGGGGGTGCCCAGCCTGATTAAGCTGAGTTAACAATGTGTAAGCTTGATGGCCTGTGGGGAAAAAACTGTTCTTATACCTGCTTGTTTTGGCATATATGAATCTGAATATGAATGGCGTTATGAATATATAACTTCTTTAAGCAATAAAATTCACAATTGTGGTCGTTAAGAATGTTTGTTTTAATTTTAGGAAAGACTTGGGTAGTAATAGTTATTGTTGGGTAAACTGCACACAATCTTCGATTGTAGCCATTGCGACATTTTCTCATCGTGGCTAAAGTAAGCGCTGCAGACCATTTCCACTTATGGCCGCTTGAGGCGCTGCAATCCGATTCCCGTTATGGCCGCTTGGGGCGCTGTAGCCCGTTTACTGTTGCTGCCCCAGGGGCGCTGCAATCTGATTCCCGTTATGGCCGCTTGGGGCGCTGCAGCCCGTTCCCCATCGTGCCCACTGGGCGGTGTTACACTTCGGAGCGATTATCCTTCATTTTGTCCGAATGGCTTCCTTCCTCCCCGCTGCGCTTGTCACAGTTACACCGAGACGAATGCTGTAGTACTGAAAGTCAGCTCCTGACTTGGAGTGCTTGCTTTTTAGCTGTCTGGTAAAATCTGCGGCAGCTCAACGTGAAAAAATCGCCCGTTGCGGAGTGTTCTGTGGGTAAGTGGCTAGCTGGGCCTGTGGCGCAGTGCGTGCCGGCCAGAATCGGCGGGGTCCTCCTGCTGCTGTGGTGAGGTGGGCCAGCGATGATCGGTGCTCTCCGTCGCGTGCTGTTTATTTGGGATACAGTACGTGGGTTGTTCAGAGCTAATCTAGCTAAACTGGTAGCCTGCTAGCGAGTCATGCCAGAAGCGGAGTGACTTCAACGCTTGAGCTGTCTAATAACGATCATTAATGTGCACGTGAACAATTAAAACTTGATCATGCGTTAATATACCGCTTGCATTCCATAGACGTGAGACTAGAGACCGGCCTTCACCTTCCAGCTGCCATGGCGGAGCCCGAGCTCCTGCTGGACTCCAATATCCGCTTGTGGGTGGTGTTGCCCATCGTGTTCATCACCTTCCTGGTCGGCGTGATCAGACACTACGTCTCGATCCTGTTGCAGAGTGATAAGAAGCTCACCCTGGAGCAGGTGTCTGACAGGTATTGGCACGCAAGCACGGGCCACGGCTGTTTAGGAAAGCATGTCATCACTGACCATGCTGAAGTTTTCTCTAATATCCAGTCAGGTCCTCATCAGAAGCCGCATCCTGAGAGAGAATGGGAAGTACATTCCGAAACAGGTGAGTGTGCTTGATATTCACATGTCATTGAACCAACAATCTGTCCATCTGTCACCTGTTTTAGTGACTGCATGGCTCAGTTCATTGTTTTATTGCGAATGTGTGAATGACAACACTGTGGCACATAATATTAAATATCAGGCTGTTAGTACTGCCCAACTGAACCCCAATTTACAGTAATTAAAAGATTTTTAGACTTTGGAGTTTTTTAGACCATTAAATGTAAAAGTGTTTTTCGGTGAAGAACACTTTAAAATTCAAAATGTTGGAAAGGATGTTGACATGAGCAGTTAAATATAATCTGAGAAAACATTACCGTTCAATTTAACATGAGTGCCAACGTAAATACACATTGAGTTTTTGATTGCTTTGCATACTATGTATTAAAATTAAAATTGCACTCTGGAACAGCTGTACATTCATGTAATGCAGATTCAGTTGGGAGACTTTCTTTATCAGCTTCACAAACTTAGTCGTTTTTCTCATAAACTCATAAATGAACTTTTCAGAACCACCGTACATGAAAGTAATTCATTTGATGCATAAAATGCAGGAATCTTGAATTAACCTCCTCGTTTCTACCTTTCAACAGTCCTTTTTGATGAGGAAGTTTTACTTTAATAACCAGGAGGATGGCTTCTTTAAAAAGACCAAGAGAAAGGTTGTACCACCCTCCCCGATGACAGGTAAGCTTTTATGACAGTTGCTGACCTTGTTTGCATTCTTCCAGAATTTGTGCACAGTGCACTGACACAGAGAGAATGTGTGCATTACCTGTGACTCAGCAGGCTGTGTGTGTTTCTGCAGTCCACACTGTTTTAGTAATTTTTTTTCTCCATTATTTCTGAGCATGGCCTTGGATTGTTTCATTTGATGTTTTTGTTTGTCCAGACCCCAGCATGCTGACAGATATGATGAAAGGCAATGTGACCAATGTTCTTCCCATGATTCTTATCGGAGGATGGATCAACTGGACCTTCTCAGGGTTTGTCACAAGTAAGTGAATACCTTTTACGCACCTACTATGGGAAGAGAGAAACTCGGATTCACGCAGCTTTTTATGAATTCAGAATTAATTATAAGGCCTCCTCTGAGACGTCTTTGCAAATGGGGGGTGCAGTGTTACTGGCCAGCTGGTCTGTTGGATGAGCAGCTCACCAATGATTGTATTGTAAGCCTGTTGCATGTACTTTTTTTTGGAGGCCTTATAAACCTTTACAAATTGCAAATTACTCTGCTCTCATAGTAGGTTTGTGCATAATTCTCCTGTCTCTTTGCTTTTGTTTAAGAGCAAGTATATGTATGTAATTCACCTTAATCTCCATTCTCATAGCCAAGGTACCGTTTCCCCTTACGTTACGATTCAAGCCTATGTTACAACAAGGAATCGAACTCCTCTCCTTAGATGCTTCCTGGTCAGTGTCCTATTCTCTTGCTTTTGGCATGAATATTTTATTGTCTGTGGATGTTTGTCTGCTTCTAACGTCTTTTTTTGTCAGTACTGGCATTATGGTTTCCTGACTAGTTGGATATCAAAAAGGCAACTTGATATTATGAGTATTTTGTCTGCCCTTAAAAAAGTGTCTGCTTTTTCATTTTCCATAGGACAGTTTAAGCTTAATGAACATACGTCATTAACTGATGTTTTGTATTATGTGACAGTTTAATAGTGAAGAAGTCACATCTGCGACATACAGCACCTGTTGTGATGTACCACAGGCTGTGAAGTCATACAGGTCCCTCATATTTAAAAAAACAAAATAGACCACATGATTCTTGGGCATTCAAATTTAGAAGGCAGTTAAGGTCCAAAGATGAATGCAGTTTAATGAGCTTTGCTCCCTCGGTAACCCTTGATCCTGATACACATGGAGATAGATCTTACACCAGGGCATTTAGTCTGCTTTGTGCTGAAATACCTCTGGGACGGCGTGTGTCACTGTGGTGCCTCTGTAACAGCCTATTTGTGTCCACAGGGTAAGCTCAGCATCCTGGTATTTCCTGAATGTTTTCGGCTTACGCAGCATGTATTCTCTAATTCTTGGACAAGACAATGGTAATGACCCCCGCCCCATTGTTCGTATCACTGAGGAAGATGATCATTTTTCCATTGTCCTCTTCTATTTGGTCTTGTTTAAAAGACCATTGTCACATTTATGAATTCAGAGTAAATTATAATTTCACTCACTGACCTTGATCTTTTGCAGGTATTATAGTAAATAACTGCAACATCTAAAAAGTATCCAAATCTATTAATGCAAAATACTAACGCTGGCACTAAATGAGGCTTCGAAACCCATGATGGGTGAGAATATTTCGATCTCCCAATCAGTGCGGGTTTTGAAGCCTCATTTGTCCCATCACTACTGTTTCGTATAGAAGCTTTTCTAATGAAAGCTACTTTATGATGATTCTGTTTATTTTTTTTATTTTTTGGAGTGATTACAAGAGAGGTTTAATGTCAATTACTACAACGTCTTTTCCATATTAGACCTTAACATCTTGTGTGATTGAGCCAAGCTTCAATAACACCGTGCAAATGAAAACTTTGCCTCTTTCCATCAATTTCGTACTACACATGCTTGTTGTAAATTTATTTTAAGATTTAGTGGTGGTATGTTTTCAATGTTTTCCTCCCCCATAACGTGCAATGGTACCTTAAATGAACTAGTGGAAAAAAAAAGTTTCTAAATGATTTCTACTCTAATAAAATAGAAGAAATATTTATGTTAAACATTGTGTGTTCATCAAATAAAAGAATGTGACAGGTAATTTTGTGGAACGTCAGGTGCCGATCAGTCCCGGATCATGCAGGAGCAAATGAGTGGGGCAGCCATGGCGATGCCGGCTGACACCAACAAAGCTTTCAAGGTACAGTGCACAAGCCATTATGTGCAGCTTATGAGCGCATTGCTAACAATGTCCTAACAGTCATCTGCTTCTGCTCCTTACTAGGCTGAATGGGAAGCCCTGGAGCTGACTGACCACCAGTGGGCACTAGAGAGCGTTGAAGAGGAGCTGATGAGCAAGGAGCTGGATTTGGATGGGATGTTCAGCACCGAGTTACCGACCGGAATTTTTTGAATTTCTGTGCAGTGCTGGAGAGATGTGCTGCAGGACTGAGTAGGGGAAATAGTGGGCCAGTTAGAGAAGATCATCAGAGCCAGGGCTGCTTGAAGGTTGCAAGGTGGTCCTGGGGGGTGTAAACTTTAGCGTGACATTAATCGTAAAACAACTGTACCTCTCTGAGACTCATTAAGAATTGTCCCTAATACAAACATCTTGCATGATGCTCATTTGGTTCATGCTGTGCTAACAATAGCTTTATAATTTTAACTTATGGTCCCAGGAACGTTGGACTGGATGTTAGAGCAGTTTAATGTGGTAAAATTGGAAGTCATTTTTGGTGAACATCAGGATACTGTTGGTAATGGAACAGTTCTTTCATGCAGCGCCCAGTGTGATATATGTATGGGGATTTGCAGGAAAAGCATGGCTAGGTCTCTCATCTTCCCAGTCATGTTTCATGCTGCCTCCTAATGTCCTTGTTCTGCTCATCTCTAAAATCATTCCCTGAATGTGTTAATTTCTAGAGCAAAATGCAGTGCTGGAAGAAGCATATACCCTATCTGTGTGTAGAAATGTGATTGCTGCATTGTGTTTTTATTTATCTCTCAATCCATTTTTGTTACTCCTATGTTTTGTAAAGAGACTTTTGATGAGGCCTGTTGGAGTTTTTTTTTTTATTTTGAGATACATGACACAAATAAAATGCACTTGAAGTTTTGATATTTATCTGTACAACATTTCACTTAGGCACCTCCATATAGAAGGACTAAAATATCTGAAGTTTTGGAAAAGAATTTTAAAATGCTACAGTAGTAAAAGGTACAGGGTACCAGGTCCTATAAAGCTTAGTTACTTGTACCTGTTAGTTCAAATCATTGGTGCTAAATCTGGACCTTCCTAGTAAAACCTGAACTCTATAAATGGCTAAAAATATGAGTTCCTTCAATGAACAATGTGAGATTGTCATACGGTGGGGTGTATCAAGCCAAAGCAGACCCTTAATTTTCTGCGAAATTAATTCAGAAGGGATCCACAGCGGGTAGGATTAACCATTACCAGGTAAAGGTCAACCATTCTGAGAGTGCAACGCTGTCAAGCAGCCCGAACCATCGACTCCGGTGTGGAGTGTGTATGTAAAACCTGGACCTGGGGGTAGGATCCAGTGAAGGTCCGGGCTGTGGAGCCGGCCGTCCGCGTCGTTTTCCGCCCTCCGGTGAATCAGATTTCCGTCGCGTCCCTGCGGCTCTGACTCAGTAGCAGTATGATGGCTGAGGGTGGTGGACCGGAGCCCGATCCCGTGTCCGTCGACACGCCGGCTCCTTCAGCTGAAATGCAGAAGCAGAGCGTCGGGGCGCTTCTGAAGACCACGCTGCAGAAGGGAGACGAATGGTGAGATTTCGACCCGTTTGTCAGTCTGCCTTGCGGTGAGCCGGCCGGGCATTGCGGGCCTACTTCAAGACGCCGGGGGGGTTACGTATTTGATCTACAGGATAGTTCATTTACAACAAAACTAAGTAGTGTATCACACACTGGTTATTCACCTCAAAGCAGAGGTATTATCACCGCATTATGAGCTCGCTTACTATATACCAACTCTCCCCTACCCTAAGATCGACAGGGTGAATGCGCGGTCTGAAGGTGACAGGAAAGTCCGAGGATGTACAGGCCGCATGGGGCTTGGGGTTAAGGTAGTGCTTTGTCATGTATGCTGGTGTCACCCATAGAGCCCAGCACAATGACTAAACCCATAACGTGAAATAAATATAAAGAAATATTACAGAATGTATTATACGGAAATAAAAAAGCAGACTGACAGGAGCGTTAAAATCGAAACTGGTTAACCTTCCGCAAGTTGTAGCTTGCCGTACGTCCTTTGAATATTAGTTCATATTAAACACATTTATTTGGCCCAGTTAATAAGTTTAAACAGGTGCATGCCTCTGTCATAGCCTCTGGTTTCACTTTTTTAAGGTGTTCTTCTGTAAGTTACTTGTTTAGTAATGTCTGTTCATGACTTAACTTATACGTCAGTTAGATCATCCCTATTTTTTATTTTTTTTAAATTCAGTCTTAATAGACACGGTCACTGTGGATTATTTTATGAGCTTCACTTTTTAACGTTGGTATGAAGTTAATAGTGCAATACGTACAACATTTACCGAGTTTATTAAAAAAATATATATCTAAGAGTATGCGAGTATACGAAGCTCTTGGGGTGCCAAGTAAACATCTTCTATTACGTGTTCTGAACAACTCAATATTTACGGGTGGGGTTAGCATCTGTATAGGTACATTAATACCTTATGAATGTTCTTGTTTATCAGGTTCTTAATTGACAGCCGGTGGTTTAAACAATGGAAGAAGTATGTGGGTTTTGACAACTGGGATTTGTACAATGCTGGGGAGAACAGTCTCAATCCAGGACCCATTGACAACTCAGGGCTTTTTTCAGGTGAGCTTGACAAAGGATCTTTCTGTGTGTGGCTGTTCTCATACTGTTTCACTTTCTGATTAGCTTTCCCGATCCATTGGCCAACTGCAAAATCACTGCAGTGGTCTGGGGTGGGGGTGGGTGCTGATCTTGCTTTTTAGCTGTCCCTCTGCACTGTGTTACAGACCACGAGACTCAAACATTAAAGGAACACCTTATAGATGAGTTGGACTATGTTCTGGTGCCAGCGGAGGCATGGAACAAGCTTGTCAACTGGTACGGCTGTTTGGAGGGTCAGCGCCCCATCGTCAGAAAGGTGGGCCCCCCTTACAGGATTTAGTGTCTGCTTTGTATTCAGTTTCCTGCCAGCCTTGATTTGTTTTCATGGTAGTGGATGTCATTCAAAGTGTGATAATCTAAGCACATGTTTCATCGTGTCTAGGTGTGTCAGATTGATTCAAAATGTGAAGGTTAACTCTGGGGTGGGTGAGATATGCACTCATGATCAGCTCATTTAAGCCTTGCTGTTTAGTATAAGTGGCTGCAGGTCTCCTCAGTGTGATGTAAGTAGATGTAGCTTTCATTTTCTACATAGCATGGCAAAGGCCCAAGGAAAATGCAAGGGTTATGAATTTAATTTATGCTGCCTTTAAAAATTCATTGTACTGAAATATGACTCTCTACTTAAAATGGCATTTAAGGGGGAAGACAATATGACTGGTTATTGATTCAAAACCGGAAATACCTTTTGAGCTGCTTGGGGATTTTTGGATTATTGTTTGAATCCATCTAAATAACCTCTGTGTGGATGAATGGTCTGGGCTATCACAGTCAGGTCATGGCACTGGGCTTGGGTTCCAGTCCATCAAAGGGCAGTTACAGACACCAGTTAGCCAAGCTGCAGGTTTTTGGACTGTGAGAGGAAACCCACAAGGAACTGAGCTATGATTTGAACACCCAGCCATGATAGTAGTGGTTCCTGCTGAGCTACCGTGATAACCTTGGAACCATTAATATTAAACTCTAAATGATACAAGAAGGACCTTGGAAGCAGATTGATCATTTTCAAAGGAATGACTTCAGTATTTATCAAGTGACAAATTAGGTGGTTGGCCAGACGGAACCCATGTCAGGGGAAGTGTGTGCTGTCTTTACCCCTCCTAAGTTGACGCTACATTAGGTTCTCCCATATAACACATCGGGAATGATTGGTTATTCCAGCTTGAGGGAGGATTGGGGAAACAATAAGGCAGTTTATCCAGAATATAGTTCTCATTATGTTGCAGCTTACACAGGTAGTCTGCTGCAAATCATTCATTCATGTGGGAGCCTAAATACGCTTAATTGATCATTGTTGATTGTGTTCTTCATCACTTTGGTGATGTAATTGATAATTTGTTGGTTGTTATTGTTGCATTCCTTGTCATCTTGATGGCAGAATCCTAATAGTATAATTTTAGTGATTGTCAGTCAGTTAAAGGGAAAAAGTAATTGTAATCTGATCAACACTTTGAGACATGTACAACTTAGTTATTTAGAAAAGAGGGAGCCACACGGTCCCTTGACCGTTGTCTCTTACAATTTGTATGGAACGACGTCTCTTATAATTTGTGCTGAATTTCGTACCTCTCTTACGTCTTTTATGGAATTCAAACTTCTTGGATATAAACGAAAATAATATCATTGAGTTGTCTCTTGGATCATTAATTTGTGAACCGATGGGGAGAGAGTGAAGCGTCAACCGTAAGGCTTCTTCACAATTGGAACCTGCAATTCATGATGGGTCTTTTTCTAGGTGGTTGAACATGGCATGTTTGTGAAGCACTGTAAAGTGGAAGTCTACCTACTGGAACTCAACCTGTGTGAGAACAACAACATGGACAACGTGGTGACACGCCACTTTAGCAAAGCCGACACCATAGGTGAGATTCGCTAAGAATTCACCTGCGGCAGATTCGGTCACCTGACACTGACTGGTCTCTACTGTACTCTGTAGACACTATTGAGAAGGAGATGAGGTCGCTGTTTGGCATCCCAAAAGAGAAAGAGACGCGACTGTGGAACAAATATATGAGCAACACGTATGAACAGCTGAATAAGCCGGACAGCACTGTTCAAGACGCAGGTCTCTTCCAGGGCCAGGTGGGAAACTGCATCATGACTCTTCTACTTTTACAGGCCTTCACTGGGTTGAACGGTTTGGGTTTGTCCTGCAGCCTTTTGGTAGTACGCTTAGTCTACCCAGCTTAGGCTGGTTATCTTCCCATTAGCACCAACTTTCCCTTGCTGCTTTATCGCCCCAGGTGCTGGTAATTGAGAAGAAAAATGAAGATGGTACCTGGCCCAGACAGTCCACACATCCCAAGTAAGTCGGTCCCATTTCTTCTTGGTGTGGATTAATCTGTACATGCATAGATTTAACTCTAACAGTGAAGTGGTGAATGTTCCTCCTTTCATTTTACGAGCACATTCTCTTCCTGACAACTTCAGCCTTTTACAAACCGCTTCTCCATCACGTGGGTCAGATTGTGTTAAACCATTGAAATATTGGGTCAACCACATCTTCTCACACTCCGCATAAACATCCTTCTCGGAATTTCCCATGAGGCCCTGCTTTTGGTGTGTCCTTCCAAAACAAAGGGTTGCTGCTGCTTTTAAGGCACACGTCAAGCAGTCGCTTTATTCACAGGTCCAGCACTACCACATCTCGGAATTTCACAACATCCTCTAAGCTTTCCCCCAACGCCTCGGCCTCTATTTGCTCTACGGTGACGAACGGGGACAGCACCAGCAGCCCAGGCTTCTCGCTGAACAACAGCGTCACCCCTGGTAGCAGGTGAGCATGCGAACGCCCATGTCGTTGAGCTGCGTCTGTGCTGCTACATGCGTGCATGCTGCTTCATTCTCTTAAGCCCTGGAATGTAACGTTTGCATGTTGACATTAACACTGACCAGAAGTCAATACGTAATGTGATGATGAAATTCCTGTCCTTGCAGGCTGGGTGGCTATAATTCTTATAGTTCCTCATATAACTACAGAGAGGTTCAGTCTCAACCTGGCCTGTGTGGCCTAAGTAACCTTGGCAACACCTGTTTCATGAACTCTGCCCTTCAGGTAGGCGCCTGCATTGTCTAAATCTCTCCTTCACCGTGTGCCTATATGATGTACACAAGTGGTTTGTCATGAACCCTAGGTATTTCCACTTCAGCTTAGGAGCTGATCACTGCTACATTTATATTTTGTTTTGTTATATTGTTGCACATATTCTCGTTTTGCATATGAAGTTCCCCTGAGTGAAGTTTGTCCTCCAACTGTGGAAGTCGGCTGAAGCACATCTGTGTATATGTGCTGTTAATTGTCGTCACCCCGCCCCCCCGCAGTGCCTAAGTAATGCACCCCCTTTGACGGAGTACTTCCTGAATGATCTGTATGAATCGGAGATCAACCGGGAGAATCCACTGGGCATGCGGGGAGAGATTGCAGAGGCATATGCTGACCTAGTGAAGCAGATGTGGCAGAACCAGAGTAGCCATGTGGCTCCACGCATGTTCAAGGTGAGCGTGGAAGCGCAGGTGTATGCGATAAACAGTCTCAGGAGCTTTAGTGATAAAGTGACGGTTACGCATGCTGCCACCTCAAAGATGACTGTAGTTGTCCCTGTCCTTGATTTGCAGACACAGGTTGGCCGGTTTGCACCCCAGTTCTCAGGGTATCAACAGCAGGACTCCCAGGAGCTGCTGGCTTTCCTCTTGGATGGACTCCATGAGGACTTGAATCGGGTCAAGAAAAAGCCTTATGTTGCCCTGAGGGACGCAGTTGGACGTCCGGATGAGGTGCTTCTTCAAAAGAGTTTCTAGCTCTCTTCCTCATTGTGTTCACTTCTGACATTTAATGACGTGCGTGCTGTTGACGTGGCATGAGAATTTTTGCTCTCGAGAAAACATTGGTGATTGTGCATTGATTTGACCATCAGGACAATAAAAGCACCCAGCATAACAGTCAGATAAACTTTTAAAGACTTTCTTGTTCTTAGATCGTTGCAAAGGAAGCTTGGACCAACCACCGCCTGCGTAACGACTCCATCATCGTGGACATCTTTCATGGCCTGTTCAAATCCACTCTGGTCTGCCCTGAGTGTGCCAAGGTTTCTGTCACTTTTGACCCCTTCTGCTACCTCACTCTGCCACTGCCCATGAAGAAAGACCGTACCATGGAAGTGTTTCTCGTTCGCATGGATCCCAAGTCGAGGCCCGTGCAGGTAGGATTCTTGGAGCTTAGCTTTCTACTTGTAAGAGGATGGTGGGAAAACACTCATTAGGCAAGCTTTTATTCTGCATATATGGTACATTTTAGCCTTATGAAAAACATCCTTAAAATTGTTAGTTTTAGCATTTATACCAAACGGCTTAAACTTCTTGCGTAAGGTAAGGATAAAAATTTATAGATTTTATTCTTGGTTTTATATTTTTTCATTCTTAGCCTTGTGTATTTGATTAATATTAATTGTGACCTGGTTCCCACCATGAATTTTAGCCTTAGATGCTGACATGGTCTTAAATTTACCTTAACTTTCCCCTTATCTATCGTTTAAATTAGCTATTGTGGTGTGTTGCATTGTCTAGTACTTTTCCCCGATACGCTTGGTAAAACTGTTCTTTTACATGTGCTCCGGTAACTGCTGTATGGCCCAGTGTACTGGCGTGAACATTTAAGGTTGTCTGATCTTTTGGGGTTTCACAGAGGCCCAATTCCGGTCTGGTCCAGTGCGGTAAGGACTGACTTTCTTCTCCAGTACAGGGTGGTGGTCCCAAAGATGGGTACAGTGGGAGACTTGTGCATGGCCTTGTCCAAACTCTCTGGAGTTCCTGCAGACAATGTGAGAGCCTCACCTACCTCCGTCTCTCTTAGGTCCTAATGTCCCATTATTTCAGCTGACGACATTGTTTCTTGGTGCTTTGTTCTGTTTTTGTGCTTTTTATGTATGTGGTTACAGTTGAATACGTCTCTGTGTAATTCACCTCTGTTTTAGTGTTTCCTTGTAATCAATGTCCCAAGTGGTCCTCATGTATGTCCCATCCTGATTTTCTCCATGAAGAACTGCCAAGAAGAATGTGCTGCTGATCTGAGTGCCTTGGTATTGAGGAACATTTTCTTTTCTTTCTCAGATGGTGGTAGCTGATGTTTACAATCACCGTTTCCACAAAATCTATAGGTGGGATGATGGCCTTAACCACATAATGGAGAAGGATGATATATTTGTGTGAGTGAGCTCGTCTGCAGGCTGCGTTCTGTCGGATAAACCTCACATTATACTGTTACGAGAGGTGTGTGTCAGTAAGAGTTGGTATGAAACGTGGAAGTTCTGTGACGAGGATAGCAGTCGGCTGGAGGTAATGAGCCTGTTGGCAGCATTTTCACCAGAAAATAAATCTTATTGCACAAGTCAGAACAGAAGTGTTGTGTTCTGCAGATACGAGGTGGAGGGGGAGACGGGTGAGCGGGTCAACCTGGCAGTCTACTTCAGGGAGAGGTGCTCGAAGCTCTCCGGCAGCTCATCCAGCACCATGCTGTTTGGGCAGCCCCTGCTCCTGACTGTGACTCGGCAGAACCTCTCTTTGGACGTGCTGTATGAGAGGGTGCTGGAGAGGATCACGTAAGAACACGCACACTTGTATTGACCACCTCGCGCTGTCCTCAATGCCATCACAGAAGGTTTTGTAAGCCCGCGTGCAGGTTGCTCACTTGACATAATGCTCTGTGACGGGGTGGCTGTCATCATGTGACGGCTCTCCCCTTTCTCCAGCCGCTACGTGAAGCAGCCTCACGGCTGTGTGCCTGAGCGAAAGGCCTCAGCATCGGCGTCGGCCTCCACCTCCAGCAGCAGTAGCAGCATCCAAGTGTCGGCGGGACCCAGTCAAGGACCAGAGCTGTCAGGGGGGCCATCCTATAGTGCAGGCTCCACTGCTTTTTATGAACAAGAATCAGGTCCCAGTAGTGGCCCCAATGGGCTCTGTGAAGGTTAGCTCCTTGTCCACTACCTGCTTGGCTTTGTTGGCCACACAGTGGCTATTAAGGCCTGATGGATCAGGCTCCTGTGTTTTTCCTGTAGGAGAAGAGGAGGCCATGGATCACCAGGTGAGCCCTGAGCCAGACAACAGCCAATCAGACTGCTCCGTAGGGGAAGAAGATGGTGCCGAGTTTGAGGACTGTCTCACTGGCAACCTGCCTAAGAAGAGCTGTTCTCGGCCTAAACTGTTTTCAATCAGCCTGGTGAACTTGTTTGGAACAACCAACATCGCTCCCCAGCCTAGTGATGGCAACCTCCTGAAACTGAACTGCAAGTATCGGGTTCTGCATTTTATGTTGGTATGATCGGGCCTGAAAGCATGGTTTAATCAGTCCTGTGGTTAACCTAAAAGGCTTCTTATTATGGCGTTGTTGTTGTTGTTGTTGTTGTTTTAATGATTCTCTGTAAGTATTAATGTTTGCATGTACACACAATGCAGCAAATTCCACGGTGGCCCTAGACTGGGAGTTGGAGATGAAGAGGCAGTACTATGATGACCAGGAGGCTGAGGTCAGTAAAGCAGAACTCTTCAGTTCCACACTCTGCATGGTCTGTACACCCTTGTGGTTTAGCAGTGTTTTTTTTTGTTTTTTTTGTTTTTTTTTTTTTTAAATAAAGCAGCCACTCCAGGAAGCATTGCTCTGTAGGTGTGTTGTATGGAGATGTTTGACGCTGACCTTACCCCCCTCCCCCCAGGCCTATGAGAAGCACGAGAGCATGCAGCAGCCTCAGAAGAAGAGGAGCAGCGTGGCCTTGAGGGACTGCATCGAGCTCTTCACCACCATGGAGACCCTGGGAGAGCATGACCCCTGGTGAGATTGGCCCCTGAGATCAGGCTTCAATTCACTGCCTGCACACATTTTAATGAAAGCTATACCGTACCCTGTCTAAGTAGTACAGACCCTGTTAAAGTCTGTAAATAGTGATGACGTAGCAAAAGCTGCATATGCAAACTGGCAATGGAAATGAGTATGGAAACGGCTACATTTTCATGACCGTAAAAATTATTTTAACAAACTTCAGTTACTGACTAGTCAAACGTCGAAAATGGGTGATGTCTTGATGGAATCCAGTAGAATTTTAAGTTCTTCTGTGTGGAATGCCGATTCTGACAACCGTGGACATAACGACCCGACATGGTCACTCTAAAAATTTGATCAATTTCATTCAGCCTTCACGATAAACGGCGACACTTCTGTTGCCAAGTTGTGTGCACCTGTTTTTTGACATGAGCCATGAACCCATTTATACATATGAACTTTCCCTAGTTTCACCTGAGTTTGTCTGAATGGTACGTGGGTGAACACACACATCACACGTAGACACTCTGTTCAGCTGACTTGCTGCATTTTGAGCTGCAAATCCATTGTGGCCATTCTCTCAGGTACTGCCCCTCCTGTAAGAAGCACCAGCAGGCCACTAAGAAGTTTGACCTGTGGTCCCTGCCTAGAATCCTGGTAGTCCATTTGAAACGCTTTTCCTACAACCGCTGCTGGAGGGATAAGTTGGACACTGTGGTGGACTTTCCCATCAGGTAGACATCTGCAACTTGGAGTTGGATGCAGTGTTGGGGTTTCAAATCTAATGGACCTGTATGAAAATGACTTCTTCAGTGAACGTGCGTTTAGCCATCCCCATGGTCAGAGCTAACAGTCTTATTGTACATACTTATCCACAAGAAATTCCCGTCACATGATGACCAAAGAAAAAGTACAGTAAAGTTTTAGATCGAAACAGAAATTGTCACGAGTGTACACTAGGTGGCGCTCTATTGCTGAAATGAGACCTGGACATTCAGGTGTTCAAAAGTTGGAAGGTTATCATGTTTCAATAACTTAAGCTCCAGTATTCCCACTGTACTAAGAACAGAATAAAATACATGGTTTGTCTGAAATAGGAAACAGATTCGTCATCTTTGGAGTTGTAATTTAAGAACTCGACACTGTCAAAAAAGCCTGGCAAAATTGAGTGTTTGTGAGTTTTCTGAGGGCGCCTGTGTGAGAGAGACACCTGCGCCGATGTGAACACTCGGCTGAGTGTTTGTGCTGTCACCAGATCCGCTGGGAAGGCAGAAGGCTGGCAAGAATTGCCCGGCATAGGAGAACTCCTCAAAGTGCTGAGTCACCCTGACTCGCATACACCAGGATATAGAGCGTTAAGGGGGCATGACCATAGCCTAGCTTTGGAGATGTTTATAACGTGAATGTAAATATTGTTGCTTAGCACAGACAGGCGGTTGAAGACTTGGCAGCTGTTGTGCGTTTGTAAATGCTGTGATGCAAACAGCCTCTCTGTGTTCTTCTCCAGGGACTTGAACATGTCCGAGTTTGTGTGTGATTCAAAAGCAGGCCCCTATGTGTATGACCTTATCGCTGTGTCCAACCATTACGGCGGGATGGGAGGGGGCCACTGTAAGTACTCCCGTTTCTCATCCGTTCTAAATGCTCATCTGTTCACATGTTTTAGTAGTGTGTCCCCTGTCACATCTTCCAGGTTATAACAATGTTGAGTTCCAAATGTTCACTTTCTTCAGCTGAAATATCTTTAAGTAGCCTCTAGAAATGGGATATAGGGTGGACTTAGTGTAGCTTTACTGAAATGCATACACTCAAATGACACACATTGGCTTGTCTTGACACTGGGAAGGACATCCAACTCACCTCCCCTAATAATGAATTTAGGACAGCTCTTTTCTTATACAGGTCCTCCTGTGTTTGTGTGTGCTGACTTTGCTCCAGTAGCGTGCATGTCATCTGGAACATAGATTTTGTGTATCTCTCTGTCCCACAGACACAGCCTATGCCAAGAACAAAATTGATGGGAAATGGTATTATTTTGATGATAGCAGTGTTTCGTCAGCCACGGAAGATCAGATTGTGGTGAGTGAGAGTTGTAAAAATCACGTGTATTCCATCTAAAGTAATTCTTCATAACTTCAGTGTTTAGTGATGCTTTCGTAATACACTGGGATATTGTAGGGCTGACGGCCTCGTGCTAGTCTACTAACTGTCCTGCTTCTGTGCTCTGAGCTCACATGGTGATCATGTAACACAGTTTTTTTTCTTTGTAGACAAAAGCTGCGTATGTGCTCTTCTACCAGCGCCGAGTTGAGGAGACTCCCAGCAAGCCTCCCCCTTCAGCAGCGCTGGGCGGGACTTCTGACTCAGGGGACGATCACATGGACACCAACTGAGGGAACGAGTGTGGGGATGAGGCCTCGGCCTTCAGTCCACCGACATGCAGTGCATCCGCTTTCCAGTTTTTAAGAAATTCTCTTCATATGCATCGATTGTTGTTTTGATGCGCTGCCCAAAAGACTCCATCTTTTGGAGCCCACTGGCTGCTGAGTTTGGTCAACCTGGTTTGCTGTCAAGAGTACAAAGGAATGTCGACCTCACTGGACCATCCGAATGTTTAAAAAAAAAAAAGGCTTTTTTGTTATGTGCTATAGACATCTGGCGAGAATAAAAAAAAAAAAAAAAAAAAAAAACCCGAATGCACACACTTTGTAGCTAAGTGTCATGGGGGGTACATTTGCTAACACTTTGAGGTAAGTAGAGCAGGGGCTGCCCATCTCATCTGCCGTGTGTGTGTGTGTGTGTGTGTGTGTGTGTGTGTGTGTGTGTGTGTGTGTGTGTGTTAGGTAGTTACAGTATGCAGTGGTCAACAGGGACACACTGGCATGCACATGCTCACTGTTGACTTGTGGCTCTTCTAAAGAGTTTTCCAGTCAGTAGAGATCTTGCACTTCTGAAGAGAACTTCCTCCTAGTTTCACATTCACTGGTTTGACTAGCAAGTACCACGTCTAAAAATGGCTTTGAGTAGAATACAACCTGTGTAGATTTTCTATCCTGAGGAAGATGAGCTGTCTCCGTCTTAGTTTAACAGACAGTGGCCAAGTTCAGCACATTTTTATATGCATTGCTTTTTAGAAGAATGCTATCGTAGGGGAACAGTTCACTTCTGTTTCAGCAGTGAGGTATAAAAGCACAGGCATTTGTTTGGATAAGGGTTTTTTATTTTGGTTGAGTATGATGTGTGTGTAAAAGTATGACACTTTTATTCCTGGGTAAGCAGCCCTAAACGTACACCTTAATTACCAGGCTGCTCTACTGAAGGCGTAAGGTGGGTTCTTGTTGCTGCTAAATTATTCTAAACGATTCTCTGTAGTCTTGCATTGCAACATTATTTTGTGGAAACAATCATTCACCGTATTGTAATACATGCTGAGGGCAAGGAAAATGGAGTCATTGTGTGGTGGTGCTATGTTATTAATGCTGAACAGTACTGCTGTAGCTAGGAGTAAAAGCAGGTAGAAACTCACTGCAACTGAGGGAGAATATGAGGGCATGATTCTTCATAAGGTGTGGAAAGTCTTTAAATTATGATCAGTGTGTCAGGGTCCATTGTATTAATCGCTTGGGTAAAAGTAAAAACCTGCAAGGCATTTGTATTATGTGGGACTGTACATAACCATTGTTTTATTCATTTAGAAAACAAATCTTGGATAGTGTGCAATTGAAAATATGTGATGGGTGCTAATTCATTCATTTAGTACTTGCTAAGTATGCTGTGTTGGTTGTTTTCTTAGTGAAGGTGTTCACGTAAAACATACGGAGTATCAGACCTTACAGAAATGGCCTTCATGGGTGGAGTTCCTAGAGAACCAGCCTTCAGTTTAGCATTCTACCTGATTTTATTCTCTTTACTTGTAATGCCCTTTATGTGGAAATCTGCTTCTCAGAGAAGCACCTGCATTTTAGAATGAGGAATCATTTTGAGATGCAGTTTGTAAAGTTAAAACTGAGTTGGTGTTAATCACGCCATTAATATTTGTATCTGAGAAGAGTATAGTGCATATTTGTGTAAAAACTTCCTGAATCCCAAAAATTTTTTTAAGATGGGTTTTGGTTATTTGATCTAATTTATATTCAGATACGTTCAATCTTGTCTTTACAGCTTAAATTGCTTTGTAAAGTATAGATGCTTGAGATTTTATAATTTTTTTAGTACCTTTAAATGCTGTTTATATGGAATATTAAAATATAGTTACTCTAAATGTATGGGTTTAGATTAGATTTTGAGGGATCCTGCTTCAAAATATGGATTTGTTTAACTTCAGAAATAGATGCATTTAGAAACATTTGTGCTATTATACATTATCCTGTAAATACGGTGTATAGGCACTTAACCACTTGCATTCATTTGCAAAATAAATACTGCAGAGCCCTTAATTTCGGACTATTTCATCATGCCCGATCTTCTGGAAACATTTGGGGAAAGCTATAACTTGCATAGTTGACCAGTTTATTTTTGCTGACAGTAGCCCAAGTTTAACTCAGTCCAGGTTTTGATCAGAAATGTCTTGCAGTTGATAATGTTGGATACTTGAGGTCCTTTGCCTTAATTGCATATTCAGTTTTTAAATCCATAAGATTAACTTCCTGTTTCCTTTAGGCAAGCCTTAAGACAATCATGCTCTTTGTTCTTGCATATAGGTCCACAAGCCCAATCACAGCCCTGCTTTGTGCTTGGTTTCGGGTCCCTTGCACAACTGTGTAAAATCCACATCCTATTGCTTAACCACTAAGGCAACATGTTCCTCATACTACCTTCTATAAAAGGGGAAAAAAAAAAAAGGCTGTGTTAAGTTTGAGGAAGTACAAGTTGCAGAAAATTCAGGATTCATTGACCATTAATAACCTGCAAGCATTTGAGTTCCAGGTAGGGTGTATACCTTCACATACAAATGCACCCACACAGAGTTCTAGGAAACAACCACTACGCCAAAATAGGGGTAGTGTCATTTCCAAATCAGGAACACAAGGGCCAGGTTCGGGAAAAGACACAGCTGAGCCAAGCTATAGTTTGAGCTTTATTGGAACCATAAACTCATCTATGCTTTAGATGAGCAAAGTGCACCTGTTATGCTGACTTTTACATTTTCATCAAACACTTCTCAATACGATTTTAAGAAGCATCTTCATAAAGTAAAAACACCAACACTCAGCTGCACCTTGCGCAGGATAGCACAGGGAGCCTAAGAAGAGGGGCTTTATGAGCACAAAGGGCAGTAATAAAAGAACTGACACTACCACCGCTTCCGAGAAGCCTTGGCACTTATTTCCTCAAGTTGAGGAGGTTTTTTATGTCGCCCTCAATATCGATGGTCAGGAACCTCCTGCCATACCGCTTAAATGGCTCTCCATCTGGGCCAATCAGGAACTTCTCGAAGTTCCAGGTGATGTCGTTCCTGCAGACCGGACTCCAGATGATGAACTTGGGGTCATTCATGAGAGATGTGGGATCGTCGATGGGGAAAGGCAGCTTCTCCTTGAGAAAAGCAAACAGGGGGTGCGCATCCTCCCCGTTGACATCCACCTTCTCCAGAAGTTTGAAATTCGGCTCAAAGCCATTTCCTGGTCGGACGTACTTCAAGGAATTGAGGATCTCCTCGTTCTTGCCGTTCTCCTGTTCAGGTTCAGTTATGACAATTGTGGCATTTAACGCTTGCATAAATGCACTTGGAACAGCGAAAACTCTACATATGCCAAAGTCATTAAACTACACGCAGAAGCTGCCTTACAGATTAAGATGCATACGTATTATCAAAGATGGTACTTGGGCTAAATCTATGAAGTGTATATACCAGTGATGTCTGACCACGAGTATACTGTAAACACGCCATAAGGAACACGAAGCAACGACGCAATACTCATCAGATATCTTAAAGCGACCCGGCCGAAACACTTCTATTATATCATTTTAAGAATGAGAGGCGAGTCCTGACCTGATGTCCGAACTGATTGCAGGGTACTCCCAGAACGACAAGCCCACGGTCGCCGTAGCGCCCCTGGAGCTCGTTCATCTGGGTGTAATCCCTGGTGGTTGTGCCTCAGAGAGACGCCACGTTTTCGATCAGAACCACTTTGCCCTTCAGGCAGGAGAAATCAAACGTTTCCCCCGTAATCAGCTTCGCCGAAAAGTCATACAAAGTTTTCCCTCCAGCCATCACGCCGCTAACAAACGCGCCTCCACCGTCAATACGTGCGTGCAGTTCACGTGTTTCCCGGCGTTTTATTCGGTAGGCCGGACCAGTGATGGGTGGTGAGGGCGGACCAGTGATGGGTGGTGAGGGCGGTAGTGGGTGGGCGTATCCGAAACTAACCAATCACAGCTGGCAAATGGGTCCTCAAACGCCGTGATGGGTGGGAGTATCCTGAACTAGAGGGAGGCAGTCAGTTTTTAACTGTAAATGCGCCGTCGTGCCATGCGGACATGCCTGGTGGTACACAGACTGTTTGACTGTCGTGTTAGAACAATTTCATATAACCGGAGGAGCTCCAAAAATCACCTGTTGGAACACAAAGCAAAGGAAAAAGAATCTCACTGTTCTAGTCCCCTACATTTCTTCTGCGGCAAATATAATTTCTTATTTTAGTAATGATTAAATGCTGTAGCGCGTGACACTACTGAGCACCCCCCCATCCTTGACTTTTTGTACATTATTAAACACAGTTATACTCATAAGAATGCATGTGTGAACTCTTGACTTTGCTAACTTCCCGAGAAGTCCCATTCGTTTCTGCCTCACTTTACTTTTTAGCGACGGTCCCTTACGGCTTCGCCTACATTTTGGCGCGTAAAAAGAAATCGGATATTTTGTCAAACCCGGGACAGACAGAAGACCTGCTTAACAGCACAGAACTATTACAGTAAGGTGTTTTCTGATATCAGGTACGATCGAGCCTTCTGTTCTCTTACTGTCACTTGTCAGCGTATAATCACCCTTGTAAGTCCTACCTGTTATGGTGTAACTAAAATACCATGTAGAACGACGTGACCCTTTCATAAGATTAGCACAACTAGCTAGTGATTTCATTCCGAGTGTAATCTCTACACCTGGTTAATTAGTGTATTAGTTATCAATGGATGATACGTTGTTGGGGATTCCTTGCGGGCCTGTTTGAGGGATTTCACATGTTTTATACGTGTTTGATATGTACGGCATAACAGTGCTTTTCAACATAGATTAAACACCTGTTTCCTTGAATGTTTAGCATCTGTGAATCATAACATTTTAATGAATAATATAATCTAAGGGCACCAGTAAAGCATTGAAGGTACTCCCTTCGCGTTACCATTAGTAAAAGTCTGCATCCAAAGTCAAGCAATGTCATGGTTTCATAATAAGAGTCACGCATTAACCAACAGCTCAGTCAAACGTTGATTAGCATAAATCCACCCAGACAGCATGTACACTGATTCCCCAGTGCCAGTTAACAGGTATTTTAAAAGATGTTGTGAGGTACCTCATACTTGTTTAGGTATCATGTACTAATCAGTGCATCTGGCCTTCTTTCTGACCAGGTTGATATGTTGCGTAAAAAAAGATCTGTGGGCCACAGTGATGGAAAAGCGGCGGCTCCCAGTAAGTCCGTCTTTAAGTCTTCAGCTTAATTTTCAACTGTATCTGGTTATTTGAAATGTGCTCAATCAATATGCTTTTTAAAAATTGTTCATTTCTGCTACACATACGGTCCTAGAAATAAGGGTCTCTGATGATTTGAGATGAGTTACATCTACCCACTTGTACATGAAGCATGCACAGAGCCTACATAAGCAGGGTCTGCTAACATTTATTCTGATTTGTCATGCAGAGGCGAAGAAGAGTCGCTCATCAGAACACAGTATTACATCTGCAGGTCTGGGTATGGCTGATGGCTCTGTATTTGCTCAGTTCCTTCTGGAGGCAGGAGTCACCTTGAAGCAGGGCAACACACCCAACGAAATTGGTAAGAAAGTCTAATTAATGAGAATGCCTTAAGAGTCATTATAAAGTAACACTCATCGTGCATATCAGCTGCCTCAAACTGGAGGCGATGCCTAGGAGCCATATCGATATACAGTATGCTGAGTGAGTTACACAGCCTAAGCATTAAGCCTTTTTATTTGGCTGGATAATGGGTCCTGAGAATACACAGGCTGTATGAGAAGGTGCTGATTAATCCTGAGTTGCTATTTACAATCTTGTGCTATTCTTATTTAAATTTTAAAGTCGTAGACCAAGCCATTGTCCAGAAAAGGTTACAGAACATCCTGAAAAAGAATCCTCAATACCCAAATGTAAGTGTTCATCCTAGAATTGGCTCAAAGTGGTCCGTTTGTTCCAGTGATGCTTTACCAAACCCCCGTGTTTGATAGATAATCCAGGAATTCATATCTGGGCTGGAGTCTTACATTGAGGACCAGGAAAAGTTCAAGAACTGTCTCCTACCGTGTGTCCCTCAAGCACTGGATGGGCCCACCAGGTAAGAAGCGACAGTTCTTTGTGTCTTGGGTTCATTATCCTGCCAAAACAGTACTCTTCCACTCTAATACACATGCATTATGGGCAATTTAGAGACTTTGATTTGCTTAAACCCATGGTTTTGGACTGAAGGAGATAATTAGAGTATCTGGAGGAACCCTGCCAAGAGTATGGAGAACTGTACACAGACCTCTGGGCGGTGGGATTTGAACACACAACTTTAGAGGTGTGAGGTAACCATACCCCTCACTCAGCTACTGTGTATTGTAATAATTGAAAATAAACTTAATTAGCTTTCGCTTAACAGTCCTACAATGGTTGTATATTCCTTGATAGCCTGCTTAAACATTTTACCATTATAATAGATTGCAATAAGCAGTTTAACCTGAGCGGCACAGCTGGAGTTCTGTTTTAGGCCTCTGACCCTAGGCCTATCGGTCTAATTAATTCACCTGCTGCCTGCTTTTTTGTACCTTTCATATTGCACTGTTACTCAGTGTATAAAGCCGGCTGTCTGAAATAACAGCACCAGTTGGTTGTGTGTCTCTGTCCACTTTCTCCAGCTCCGTGTGCTCCTATCAAGAAAGTGTCGTCCGTCTCCTGTTAGGAGTTGAAATCCTGCAGGTATCCGTGGCTTCATTTCAGCTGTCGGAATATAGTGTTAATGGTCGTGATAAATACTGTGTGACATTCTGACGCACTGCTTCTACCTTTTCTTTCAGTCTTCGGTTATAGGGCTTTTGTTCGAGAAGCTTCCCGAGTTCATGTTTGATGGGTGAGTACACTGATGTTTGAGTGAATGAATATCAATGTAATGCTAAGCTCAGTCATGTCCTCCCTTGCCATTTTGTTTTCATTACTGGTGTGCAGTAAGATGGCTGGTTATGAACCTTCATTGGTTATGAGACAGTTCTCCTGTTTCCAACATGTTGACAGCGTCGGAGAGAGTGGAATAAACATATCCCACATCATCATAAACCAGCTCAAGTGGTTGGACAGAATCGTGGACAGTAAGGTACTGCGATGTCCTGTGCACACTTGTTACAACATGGACAGCGAGGCCTTCAGTAAGTAGGAGCCATATTCCCCTGTCTTCATGTTGCAATGCAGGATTTGGCAGGAAAGCTGCTGGATCTGGTTGCCGTGGCACCTTTAGAGCTCCAGCGTGATGTCATCACCAGCCTGCCAGAAATTCTGGAAGACTCCCAGCATGATGATATTGCCCAAGAACTCAAGTCAGTGCAGCATTCTGGGGGCGGGGCGGGGGGGGGACTGGAACCATCGCTGTAAGTGTCCTGTCTCTCCCGTGTTTGTGACAGGTCCCTGCTACAGCAGAACACCCAGCTGACTGTTCCCATTCTGGATGCACTGTCCAGTCTCAGCTTGAGTGCTGCCTTGTTGGCTGAGGTACTCCTGGTTTGAAACCCTAGATAGATAATGTGTTCAGGTGATGGGTGGGGGGGCTCTAAAGACCTTCCTTCAATCTTGTCTCAGGTGCGTGGAGTTGTCATGACCACTCTTGCTGCTGTGCAACTAGAAGACCTCCCAGTCGTTGTGAAGTTTATCCTGCACACGGCCTCCACTCTGGATGCCTATGAGGTCATATGCTAGCGCTAACATTGCATCTGCTGACAATCAGTTAAAAGGGAAGTGGAAACAATTGCAAAGGCAGCAGAAGCTCACTGGGAGTGACCTGTGTCATGTACAGATAAAGCTAACTGTTTGGGATCCCTTGCAACATCTTAACCAGATTGGGTTAGGCATTATGGGTAGAGGGAAAAAAAACATTTAGTTTTGCATCAGTTGTTTTATAACCAATATGTTCAGATGCATACGTACACATACATGTATATATGATCTTGTTTGTTTAATGTGTCTCAGGACTGCCTGTTATCTGACACCCCCCCCCCCCCCCCCCCCCCCCCCCCGCCCCCCCGGCCCCCTTTTTCCATTGCTCTGTCCGTTGGTTTGTTTGTTTGTTTTTTTTGTTT